>JAMGYY010000009.1:1800000-2239208 GCA_024713755.1 Morchella sp. 2018-W16 | reverse complement strand
AACCTAACTAACTAACCCTAACTAACCCTAACTAACCCTAACTAACCCTAACTAACCCTAACTAACCCTAACTAACCCTAACTAACGGGACCAGTACTTACATAAAAAAAAACAGAGGACAGAGTCGGGTGCTGGGTGCGTACCACTACATCCTTTTGGCCGGGCACAGGTCGTATCGGGTGGAGTGCGCGGATTCTATGAATGTGGAAACTACTCGCAGCTGCAATCCGTTCATTAATCCCTAGAATATAATATTGTAGCGATCCCTGCCTGTCCTACCACATAGCAAAAGACCGTAATGCAGGTTGTTGAGCAATTGAGGAATACGTATGTGCCACAGACTCTAATCTTTGGCATTTGCGCGGATGCCGCACGTACATGTACACTGTATAAATACCTAGTGGCTACG
Organism: Morchella sp. 2018-W16; assembly: GCA_024713755.1. Classification (NCBI taxonomy): domain Eukaryota; kingdom Fungi; phylum Ascomycota; class Pezizomycetes; order Pezizales; family Morchellaceae; genus Morchella; species Morchella sp. 2018-W16. Next base: position 2,238,799 of record JAMGYY010000009.1, on the reverse strand, counting down.
TAGTGTAATCTCTGTTCAGCAAAAATCAAAGTAACCACCACATTCTTATCATGGGTCTCATTTTCGCCCGCCCATCCACAGCAACCACCACAGACACAGGGAGCCCCCCGGGCTCCCGCTCCTACCTGCGATCACGGGAGCGGGAAAGCGATTATCAACACCATCATTGGCACCCCGAGGTATTCTTCCTCGATTCTGGCTGGCGACCTGGAGTCGGCGCTACATGTTAAATTAGCAGCCAGGCTGGGGACCCGGTTGCTGGCGGTTAGTCACAGATATCCGCCGGCGTAGGAATAATAGTCATGCAATATGGGATGAGTCATAGATGGAAGAAGGATGATTAGGTAATCAGGGATCACGTGTACTTGGAAATCATGTATATATAGAGCGACCAAAACCCACTGTTGCCTCGCATCCCTCTTGCTCCTTTCAATCCCGTTCTCAACACCGTCAAGACTTAAGAATAGGGGGGATCGCCCCACTCTACAGACTTTTCTTAGGCTTCATTGTCTTTAAGAATTGTCAAAACCTACTCACTCACTTCTACTTCTATGCTCCACTCTACCCACTCTTTATAAAGTTCAGCCTCCTCCTGGAACAAACCCCGTCGGCCTGGGAACCGCAGTGGCAGGGAGGTCCGCCATCACCTACGAGGGTGTTCTCTAGAGTGTTCTTGTGTCGTTGTCGTCATATTCTCACCAAAACCCTCCCTTACCATGGGTTCCTTCGGGGACCTTTGACTCTACTCACTCCTGGGGTTCTTCGTTTTTGGACTTAGAATCCCCCCCTCGTGAATCCTATCTTCGAACTGCAACCGGATTCCACCCTCCTCCTTGGGGCCTCAAAAACCCCACTCTCCTCTCAGGGCAGCACGTCCTACCAGAAAGTCGCCGATAGTGAGCCGACGAGACTGCGAGAAACAGTAAATTCGGCACCCTCTCTCCTGGGGCCTACGTGGCCCCCCCATCAACTCAATTGGAACACTTGGTGCCTACCCCGCTTTTGTGGTTTGGATCGTTCGGGAGTTACCGTTCCGTGTCGCCTTGGCGGCTATCCCAATAGGGGTTTCCTTTTTGTGTTTTTTCTTTTGTCTTTCTAATGTTCATGCGTTTGATTTCTTTTCCTTGAGGGGACAGCGTTTTGCGGGGGCATCGAGGTTTTTTAGGCCATAGTTTATACTGCATGCCGTGTTTTGTATCTTAAACAAATACAGTTGATTTAAAAAAAAAAAAAAAACCTCACTGTTGCCTCTAAAAACTTCAGTGGCACAATCAGTTAACTCTTTGCTATCTACCACCTGCACACTTCGCGCAACGTATAGATCTAAGGTCACGTGTTCAAACCACACTCTCATACTTAGTACTCTTCAATCTACAAACAATATTCGTTCACCAACCACCCATCATAGCACTCAGACGGCTGCCCCCGCCCCCCCTATCGGGGCCCCTGCTTCCACATGGCAGGGAATAGGGGCGGGCGGAGGGCAGGATAGTACCCAAGCACACGCCGGTAAACGAGCCAGGGCAACGTTACCAAAATCCCTAGAACCCACCGGGATGTCACCAGGTATGAACCAGTTACCTTTAGAGAGTAGTGATAGGGACGGCCCCAATGCTCCTTAGGTTGCTCCGCTACACAGATCCAACACCTCTCACAACATTCGGCACGACCATGGGGGCCGTACCAAGGGTCCGCTTGTGGGCGGCCCTAGGCGCCTCATCAGGGCTCCACCTGTGAGCCGCCGTGGGGGCCTTGCTAAGGCTCCGTCTGCGAGTGCCCGTGGGGTTTGTCGTGGGGGTCGTGAATGGTAGGTAACCAGAACATTTTGCGACAAAAGCGAGTGATAAACTGTGCCGGAGGTCTTTTTTACTTTATTTACATTGCCCATTATATGTGCCCGGGACTTTTTAGTTACGTTATAGCAATTTTAAAACATGTCATTTATCATATTATTTCTTATGTGTGTTTCGTTTAAGTATTTTTCTTTGTAGGGGCTTGTTTGTATTGTCCCGTAAAGATATATCTGTATCCCCTCTTTATTCCACCCATACATGTGTGAAGGGAGCTTGGTCAATGGTCTTTTAAGTGAGAATTGCAAATGAGCATGGAATCTTCAGTTCCCTAAAGAGAGGGTTGGGCTCGTTGGTATCAGTGTTCCTAATAGTACTCTGGGATTGTGACACAGATCGACCACAATGACTTGTGGTACAATGGGCAAAGTACGAGTGAGTATAGTTGATATTGTCTTTCGTCCAATTAAATAGATCTGGGTTTGCTTCTCCAAACCCAGATTAGGCCATACAGCAAAGGTGGTCAGGATTAGGGCTTTCTATAAACTGAGAGTTCAAACCCTTTGTGGATAGAAGCCAGTTTACAACCTAAAACTGAACTGAAGGGTTCTAGAGAACCGTTTGGAACTGGTAAATCCAAGAGCCATTGGAAGATGACAGAGCCGGAGGTCCTGGCTACGCAGGATTGGGCATTTGAGCCCGATTTAGGTCACGGGGAGCGGCTTTTATGCCGGGAGGGGTGGCCATCAAACGGCATAAGCCGACAGAAAATTAGAATTTGAAGTCTCCGCCTAGCCCTAACCCTAGGTCGGAGGTTTTAGTTACTGGTGGAAAGATGTCGAGACAGGTAATATCTGGTAACTATGGTATATCATACTATAAATGAGTGATGTCCTATGTTCCTGGAAGTTATTTTCTTTTATGCTTCGTACAATGTTTCTGGAAGTGTTCCGGGGCAAATTCAAGGTTTTCCTTTACTTTTCCTCTTCTTCCTCGTTCATTCATTCGGGCGCTAGTCCCTGCCGTGATATAGTTTATGTTGTTATCGATATACATAAGATCCATATCCTACCACTTATGACTGTACTATCGGCGAATTTTATCTATATGTATTGCAGCACCGTATTATCATTGAGAACCCTGCCCTTACCTGCTATCACTCTTTTGAAGATCCTTTACGCCGGACGGTGGTGTGGTGGAAGGGTCTTGCCAAAGAGAATAGTCTTTCGCAGAAATATAGGCCGCTATAGCGCAGGGACCTCCATCTACAGAAATAGTAGCATGGCCACGAACCCCGGTTCGAGTGAGAGGGGGGCTGCTCTTTCAACGCTGTGGCCGGATAGTACCATTCCCATAGCCTAGTAAGTAGGACGTACTTTCGTCATGGTATGGCTCATACGCATGTGAGTAGCACATATCAGAGAATCGTGTAGAGGTTCCTATGGCGGGCCGGGGGAGGTATAACTATTGTGGCAGGGTTTAGACAACTCCTATATTATGACACTTCCATTCTTTGCCACCAAGAGGGCTCTGTATTACTAGAAGACTAACGAAAGAATTATCGAAACAAAGGAGCGAGTGTCAAGATATGACCGAGTGATTATTGATGACCCATTGGTACTACTAGCTCAAGTTATGAGTTCTCGGCGGGATTCCCCATCAAGATCTATCTCCAAGAGCTAAATATTTGGGATCAGGATCTTACTGACGGACCTAACAACAACCGCTTCCGCCCATCAGTTGCAAAAGTTTACACTTTGCGGGCGGTAAGCAGGCGACAGGACCAAGGGCGAGGCATCTGAGACATGATATAAAACACCGATACCAAATGATTGAAGGCAAACCTTTCTGCAGACAACACTTCGGCGAGTCGTTACCGATCCGGAGGTGTTTGACCTGGTCGTCGGAACTCACGTAGACTTGGGTCATGCAGGCAGAAAAAGGGCTTAACAGGGAATACTATGGAATATCACGTCGGGAGGTCAGATCACTGCTCCGTTTGTACGCACAAACATCACCCACAGATTAAGTTTGTCAGGCTCCTCCACCCACCGGACACCAGGTACACGGTCATGGATTATCTCGTTAACATCAACGCACATGATACTTGGCTTTTTGTATCACCGAACACTGGAGCACTATCCTAGGGTGCTTGCGCTCTGGATACTATTCTATCTTAATTATATATGGTATATTCATAAATTCGTTTGTTATATCAAGGAAGGCCTATAATTAAAAGGGTAAATATTTGAAAGCCAAAGACCCGTCTTAAAACCCCTCTTCACCCTCTTCACCAGCCTCCACCTCCCCCCTCCCGCATCCCCATCTCGCCCATAACGATCGTCACTCTTCTTGGCTTCTCCAAAATCCCATCCTCACCCCCCCGTCCCCTGTTCTTCCCCCACGGCAGCACCAAATTTCCATTTCCTGCCTCCACCCCCGTGCGCCACTCCGCTCAATGCCCGGCTGATCCGGCGCCGCCCTGCAACCTAAGACCGCCGCTGCCCCCTCACATACCCCCTCCCTGTGCCTCATCCTCATCCTCATCCTCATCCCATACCTCAACCTCCTCGTCCCAGTCCACCCTTTCTTCACTGAGTACCGACCATCCTGTGGCAGTACGTAAACGCTTCACGTGCCCATACAGGGCATGCAGCTTCGTCAGTAATGGGTGCGGGAGCGGCCACTAGGCTAGGTCGGGGGTAGCCAGCGCTATGACATCGTGTGTAATCCGGATGACAGACAGCAGCTGGGGTGGGGTGCCAGTGGAATAGACAAGGCGGGTGAAAGAGTTAGGGCCTGGCTACGGAAGGAGAGTCTTACGTCGTACTGGGGGTGTTAGCTGCGCATGTGTGGCGAGGTTGGGACCGCGGGGGCTCACGGGGGGGCGTCGCACGTCGGGAGTTAAAAAAAAAGGGGGGGGGGCGCGGGGTGCACTTACACTAGAGACTATGCTGGGATCGTAATCACCGACCCAATTACCACTGCCAGGAACCGGCAACATCTCGATCGAGCCAGCATCAAAATATTCAGTGTGGGCGCGGTTCAAGGGTTATACAGTTTGCCAACTCGCCGGTGCGCGCCGCGCCCCCTTGGCTCTGTTCCGCCGGACCCTCTCCGTTCGCTAGTTGCAGTGTAGCGCACCTCACTAAGAACAGACCCAAAAGAAAACCCAGAATGTGTCCTCCCCCACACAGAGAACGGAATATTGTGCGCAACATCGAGGGCGGTGGGCCATCATAAGGATGTCAGTACGCAGGCGTTGGCATGACGGGCGAGGGTGGAGGAGCAGATGGTGGAGGAGTGTCCTGTGCAGCTGCTGAGGCGGAGGGCAGGGTCGGAGGCGGCGGAGGTGCAGGTAAGAGTAGCTGGATCCAGGCTCTGTGTAGGAATAGGGAGGAGGGGATGGCCAAGATGGGTTGACAGATCCCCCGACGGCAGTGAAAGCGCTCAGGGTGGCCGTAATCCTGTCCGCCCACACCACAAAGTCCGGCCCGGATACTTCTCCAAGCGAGAGCCTGGTTAAAAAGAGCCCCTCCCAATCCGTAGCCGGCAAGTGCACCCTCGTCAATGACACCCTCATCTCTCCCGTCAGCTCTGGCGTGTTCTCCGGCGCCAGGTTGCCCATCGAACTGCCGTAGAGAGGCTGGGTAGCAGCTAGCAAGTTTGCAATGACGCTATGCAGGAAGGCCATGAACTGGCTGTCGCTGGGAGGCGCGTTCGTAGTATTGGGCAAGGAGGTGTCGTAGGGGAGCGGCACTGGGAGGATGACGAAAAGAGACGGTAATGCGACGGTGCTAGGCGTACTGCTGTTGGTGTGACTGGTGCGGCAGCGTTTTGAGAATGATGTTGTCAGTAACGGGAGCGGGATAGCGCGGGGGCATTAGAGTGAGATCTATGTCGGTGTTCGCTCGGGGGCGGCGCGTTTGGGCGTCATTGGGATGACGCGGCTGGTTCGGAGAGTTCTGGCGTCGCGCGATCTTGGCAAGGTTACTGGTCTTGGCGGTCTTAGTTGGTTAGGGTTAGTTAGGGTTAGAGATTGGGCAGTTGGGTTTTGGTCTTTGCTGGACTGGTTTGTTAGACTCGACTTGGGGGTTGTGCCTTTGAATTGGGTTGAGCTATTGGTTCGGGCGGAGACCCTTCCTCCTTCGCATGGATTGCTGTTATAAGGGTGATGGCATGCATAGGATCCATGCTTGGTGGGTTTCTGTTTTCTTCTTTGGTTGTTGTAAGACTCAGCTTTGGGGGTTGTGCCTCTGAATTTGGGTTGAGCTCTCCTAGGGGTTGATGTGTCATGGATACATTCGGTACCTGGCAGATCACGGGTCTCCTGACAAACACGAAGGCATTTGGAGGGTCAGCACGCTGACAGGGACAATGGCAGGCTTGTTAGGCGATCTCCCCTAGAGATCGGGGATCAGTATGTCAATCGGTGCGGTGGTTGGGTGCGGGGTTTTCCTTTGTTCGGCGTTAATGCTTTCATTTCTTTAACCTGTACATCCCCCGACAGTACTCGCTTGTGGGTTCTTGTTCGGGGGACAACTCCGATGTATGTTCCTTTCGTGTCTCCTTGCTTCGCTCTTCCCCTTTGAGACGGATGTGCGTCTAGGCTGAGCTGCCGATACACTATGCTACCTTCCAGATAGGCGTTCTGAGGAATCATTGGGCCTTTGGTCTTCGGTTAGCCACCTGTGCCCGAAGACCCTGTATAGATATTCTATCGCTGTCTTTCGTCTTCTTTCTTCCTTTTCCTTCTGTATCATCCCGGATTGGCCATTTGAGCTCGAGGATCGCGTCACATGTATCTTTCTCTGTTTCCTTCTTTCACTTCTTTCGAGTGAAGGAGTCGTCTTGTAAGTAGGGAGGACTATAAAGGGCATGACACACCATGCTGTCTTCCTTTCCTCTCATAGCGTCTGCTCATCTGAACTCTAGTAAATACTTCAATTACATACTTTACACTCACTAGAGGTTCAGCTTCACACTCGCTCGCCTAAGCCCTGCCTCTCCCTCCTTCGGGAGGCAGGGCTAGGCACTTACATTCTATCATGAATCGCTTGCCTCCTCGCTGCTCTCCTCGCTGTTAGCCTCGTAGTTCTCTACGCTGTCCCCTTCGCCGTCCTCGCTGTCCCCTCTCCGCACCCTCCCCTCGGTCAGTAGATACTCCACACGTTCCATTGTAAGTCCAACATAACGTGCAGTCTAGCAAGAGACGATTACGTCCACCTGATAGGTTGAGCATTCCCTATTCAGTATAAACGTAGACTGTAGCAAGAGACATCAGGAACTAGAGCCTACTGACCCTCACCTTCACCCTCACCTCCTTCTCCCCCCTTGACATTCGCCTTGGCGAATCGCCCCCCTTTCTCCTTAGAGATGTTTCCCCTGATACAATAGCACCAAAACGCACAAGCTAGGTACATACACCTAAACGCTTCCACGAGATGATGGGGGTTCATTTTTGTACCTGCGGTTATAGTTGTAGTCATGCGCCTAGGCTTTCCCTAGCATGTGGTTTCTATTGTACCCTTAAAACAATATAACTTGATCACTAACCCTAACTAATATAACTTGAGGGAAACAGCGCCGTACTATCACTATTACTCTCTTGTTGCAAAAGCAAAGGTGCCATGCTATCACATTGGAACAATATTTGGCTCGTCGCGGAACACCTCGCTATTTAGCTGACCTTAACCCTATAGACACCTCACCAGAAACCGGTATAATGATTCAGGGGGTCCTGTTTAGCTTATATCCAGCAGTTCGGCGTTATCAATTGAACGGTGCTTGCACTCCCGATCCCTTTCTGGCCTCCAAAATTCAAAGAGGAGCGAGATTTTGGCGTGACGTACTCCAGCAGTGCACTAGACCACTTGTAGGTGTAGCCTTTACCCTTGTTCTCAAAATGGTCTAGTCTAACCTCTCTAGTTGCGAAGTCTACCGGGGCCCCAATCAACTAACTAAAACTTTCCATAGGGATGGTTGATTTGATAGCAATTTATGGTCCTATATCGTGGACCCACTATTTCTCACAATGAAGGGTATCCTTCTTGAGAGGAAGGAGATTCCCTGTAGGGCCACTGCGAAGAGAGCGAACCAGAACCGGGTTGAAACAGGTAAACAGAATCGCCAGAAGAGTGGCCGCTATTTTGATGGAATCTTGCACTCGCTAGGGGAGGACTATATTGAATATGGCTTGATCGAGGTGGCGAAGAATTCCCAAGGCGGAGAAACATCCACCAAATCTATCAAGGATTACTACAAGTTGGTGAAAGGTTTACAGGATGTATTGGGTGTCCTGCAAGACAATGCCGAACCAAACATTCGACCACACTTGGTAGCGGTTGGGATTCTCAACTTGGGCTGGGCATTCAGCCTCATCCGGATGATCAATCCTGCAGGGAAGATACACTTGATTCAACGGGGGCCTCATCAAACCTTTCCCGCTGAGCTCGGGAGCAGCAAAGACATAAGGCGGATATGTGATATCCTAATTTACATGATACAGTTAAGGGTACGGTCTTTATATTAGGCCCTTTGCGTGTGCTAATTGTAATATAATAGGGGGTAGCTGCCATGACCTTGGACTTGGTGAAGGGTATTGCATATGAGGAGAGCGAGTCGGAGGAATCGTTTTATGATCATCTGAATGCGGGTGAACTGGGTCAGTGAAGGATATGGAATGATCTTATTTTAGAAGCGGAAATATTTATTTATCCCCATGCGTACCTTCAGGTTTTGTAGTAGAAAATATTATATCACATACTACCTGCACCCAACCTGCACGTCTTGGAAGTCTTAAGGACTCTGGTAATGTTATTCCAAGGCGCGTTTGAACATACAGATTCGCGGCTCGGGGAGTGGTTATCCCTTGTGCGGATGAACTCGTCAAATCGCAGCCTGGACTGTGCACGCGCTGAGTTGGGTATAACCAATCAAAAATAGATGTTAGACCTCTTCACGGGGGTATAGTGCGCACTAGGGCGTGGTGCAACGCCTCAGAATACCAAGATCGACCACAGAGAGTACAAGGTAAATTGATAAAAACAATGTGTGGATAGAACTCTCTGTGAGAAATAAGTCCCTTTTGATTTTCCTTTGATTCCCTATGCTCATTTTAGACCTTCTTGGTTGTTACACCATACCACCGTGTGCACCATACCCCCGTGAAGAGGTCTAGCTGCTTGCTTAAGCCTCCTCCGTTCATACGAACAGCAAAGTGACCGGTTGAATAAAAACCGTCTACGCAAAGTACCACCACCACGGTTACGTCACGGAAGACGGTGTCAAGGTTCTGGGGCCTAAGGTAAGCTACACATTAGCAGAACAGACCACCTCTTGCATCCGGGTTCTATAAGCAGTTGCTGCGACTTGTGTTTGCTGCGCCAAAACTAGTGTTTTACTGTCGGATACTTAACCCGACAGAAAGGGTTCTATATCGATTTTGATAGTTGGATTAACTAACCTCTCACCACAGCTGGCGGCTATGCTAGTAGCCACAATGTTAGTCAAGGACAGCGGGTACAACATAGATTCCCACCGACCCCCTCTGAATACAATAGACAGACGTCCACTACCCGACCCCTACATACATGAAGCGCAAGAACCACGCATGACGAGCATCGAAAGTTCAACAGATCAACTACAGTACCGCCTTTACCAATATTATTTTTAGCCTAGTGAGCGGCCTAGAACTAATAAAGATCTTATATCCATCTGCACAAAATAGCCTCAATCAGGCCTGGCTCGGCAATATTTCTGGTATTTGGCGAATTATGGCTCTTTAGGAGAGAAGCATGTACGAAGGAATAGGGTTCTCAAAGTGGGAAATCAGGGTTAGGGTTCGGAACGAGGGTCATACCACGCCTCTCCTACACCTTCACTACACCATCTCCAATACACCCACGCCCCCATTACCTTACGCCTTTATTTTTATCTGTACGGCTTCATCTCTATGGCTTTATTCACACCCCCTCCCCACGCCCTATCATCATCGTCCAGGCAAGGGCTAATCGTAGGAGCAGGCAGTGAATCAAGCAGCGAATCAAGCAGGTACGGCAAGCAGGTATCTCTATGCTTTCATCTACACCCAACGAATCTACCGAATACACCAAACCCAACACCCATCGAGCACCAATCAATCAAGCAGCGGATGAAACATGTGACGGTACGGCAGGCAAGCAAGCAAGCAAACACCAAGGTTGCAGTAAAGATATCCTTAAAATAAATAAATATTCAATTTGTGAAACTTCTCTCTGCTGGACACGCGTGAATATTACCTTTTTCCTTTGTTGTGAGAGGCGGCGGAAGGGAGGTAGCTCTGGCGCTGTATGATATTGTCATAGCCTAAGGGCTGGATATAATCAACGATGTAAACAAAAAAAAGCATGAATACTCGCCTACACGCCACCAAGACCTAGAAAATCTCAGGCCGAGTGAAAAGTTAGTCTAATAGTGACATCAAAAAGAATACCATGCTGAAGGCAAAATCAGACCGAATTCGAGCACATAAGCAGGAGATCAGATCAAGAATACAGTACCAAAAAGAGGGGTGGGATCACTACGGTATTCTCGTTGATACGCTAGTAATGCGGTAAGAATACGGTATTATTACAGAACTCTTCCTCTAATGCCGATTTAATTCGGTATTTGTCACTAAATTCCGTAGTCCTATGGTAGTGATTTCACCCCATTTTTTCATACTGTAATATGGGTAAAGGCGGTAAAGTAACTCCAGGATGATAGCTTCGCAGCGCGAATCAAGAGATGGATATTCGAGCCGAAAAGGCAAGATATACCAAAGAAATAAAAGTGAGCAAGCAATCAAGACAAAAGGAGTGATTAATTTCATCAACATTTGCAACCCGTGGATGTGTTCTATCGATTAAAGACACCGGTTAGATTAACAGAGTCAGTCAGTGGAATTGGAGTAAGTGGCCTCAAACTTAGGCGATAGCAGACGGTGCATTCAATGAGAGGTATCGGGATGATTCTCACCCTATGATATATCTACATTGTGTAAAGTTAATCATCTGTATATTGTAGCAGCTTCGACAGATCACGGAGGAAAGGAGTCATAACTCATGTAACGGAAAGGTTTCCACGACAGTCTGTGCGCTGTGAGCTGCTCCAACATCCGGGTTGGAAAAATCAAGATATCCATACATACCTGCCAGAATACCATGACACTGCGGTATTGCTACAGTATCACTACGGTATAATGGTTGAAATTCCAATTTAATTCAGAGGTTTTTCCCAAAGTCCAACGGCATCAGGGCGGAAGATATTCTAGTAAAAGCAATTATACTCTATCACGATGTGACAGTGGCCCCTCTGTAATGGCAGACTGGGATATTAAGAAATAGTAGAGTTCCCACTGTCAAGCATCCTTAAATGCTGCCCCCAGAAAGATCTAGTGTGGCATTATTAGCAGCGTGATAATGCAGGCTACCACCGGGCACCTACCATAAGGACTATCATCCGACATGGACAGAGTGGTGGGTACAGATTTTCGGTCTAGTGACATCACCTATATTATTCCATATGACAAAACTGTACTCACCAGATTCGGTCAAGTTCTCGGCCTACGGGCGATAGCAATTGAGCGATACCCAAGTCGAAGATTTCAAAGTGGCGCTATTAATGCGGCACTTGGGTTAAGGATACTATCACTACTAAGAGAGTATCTATAAAGTTTTATCCTCAATTCCCTCATTTTGGTTGCGGCACAAATATCCGCCCACTTATAGTACACGGCAATAGACCACAAACCAACGGGCCAAACAAGAGCAAGAAGCAAGTGACTTTCGAATAAAGACTGGATTGATAAAGAGGTGGAGCGGGGGGGAAATAAAAGGAGATATTCTCCTCCATCGGGATGAGAGATAAGAGGGAAGCGGCTGAGGGGTAAATATAGCAGTCTAGTGTCTGCTATGTGGCTTTGGGAAAGAGAGACTCGTTCCTAAACAAATATGCTACAATTTAATGGAATTAGTGTAGTACAAGAGCCTGCTTGAGGCGAGGAAATACGGACTGTTGATATGACAATAAGAGGGATATAATAGATCTCCAGGCCATGTTGTTGATAATTTTGTACTCCTTCTGAGGTCCTTTTATATACATATGCGCAATATATATCCAGTAGTGGTATAGTTACCTAAACCTCGAGCTGCTCGAGGGAACAGGAGGACTTGCCTCGAGCATGTTCGCCTTGTAGACTACCGTGCCTTGAGTTCGAGGCCTCGGGAATGCCTCGTGGACCACACTAGTCGCGGGATCCAGGAACATAGGTCTCACATTTTTTTTTTGTTTACATCATTAATCGCATAGGTCTCACGTTACGTAGTATACCAGCTACACGATATTCTGGTTTTTGAAATGAAAAGTGTCTAGAGTTACAGGGGAACTAGCATAGTCCCAAAGCAAGCCCTAACCTCCCCACAAACCCCCCAGGCAGATATCCGCGAGCCACATGTAAATTTAACGAGTCCGGCTGATCTGGAATTAATAGTGTCGTGTAAACTATTTTTCGCGCCCCGCATTGATCGTAGGGTGCTAACGACATGACATATAAACTCATACTACAAGTTGTTATGGGAGCGTAATTCAGCAATATACTATGAGAAAAGAATTGATCCTGGCTGAACCGCGCGTTCTTTCGGACAAGCTTTCCAGAGTAGATTCCGAAGTTAGCATGGTTCTCCAACTTTAGTTTCACATTGTTGTCAGTATTCTTTCTGTGGCTTTTCAGAAAGTGTGAAACGGTTGCAATACGGCACCTTAGAAGATTTGCGAGCTATGCATGTCCGTTGCGGCTCAGACATGTATTTACACCAAACTAAAGGTTGCTGGGTCGCAGCCCGTAGCTCCATGCACATTGTCCGACACTCATGCCGGGGCAAGTCTGCCTAGTTGAAATAATACTCACTGTCTACAGACTTACTCCTACCACCGTAGTACTGTCTTTGACTAGGTATTGACAAATACTGAGTGCTGATAGACGGGCTCTGCGGCCAATCAGAGAACTTGGGTGTTTCTCTTGGGTATGATCCGTCAACACAGAACCAATCATCACCCCGAGAACGACGGTATTCATTTAGGATAACGGTTGTTCCGGATGTAATATACCCCTTGCTGGGCGATACTACGCACACAAAATTTGTTTAATACGGTATATAAACGCAGCCTGGTAAAGCCTACTGGAGATTTTTGATGGATGCATCCAGCTACGCGACGGGTGGTGATCTGCATCCTTGGCTATCAGAAAACTGCAGGTACTGCAACGGAAACCTTCAACCTACAAACCCCTGTCCAGAAATTAGGGGCTTCCAAGTCATGATGCTTTTTTTGCGGAGATAAGAAGGCAAGGGGGGCACGGGAGAGGTTGTGATCTAGTATTATTTCGTTGGTCTTTGTTTTGTTATTCTGAGGCGTACGCTGCTCCTACCTTGTCAGGAAACCCTGAGCAAAACGATGCAAAAGAGGTTGAGGTGTAAAAATCGAGAGTTCCAGAGGTCAAGCTCGAAAAGAAAGACTCTGGGATGTGATTGCGCAAAGTCTTCCATCGCCCGACGGCCAAAACTCAAAGGTTAGAATGCAAGATCCAAATTACTTCTAATGCTCACTTTTGAGGCTGATAATAGGTTTCAACCAACCGTTAACGAGATAGCCTGCTGGAGAACCATATTTGTCGAGTTTTGGCGGTATTGCGGCTGCACTTGTGAGGAATACTTCCAAGTCATAAAGCATTGGCTATCCCCCATCACCAGACTAAAGCGTCTGCCCGCTTTGCGAAAAATGATGCTCACCATCTGTCGAAATTCCATAGCGTTTCCGAAAACAGTTGTTACCATACAACAAAGAACCCTTGATCGTTTCTTTTTGTGTATCCAATATTAGCGATATAAGAGTACCCCCCGCATAGTTCGATATGTTATCTGCCGGTGTAAAGACTAATCTTCCGTTGAGATTCGTCCCTAGCCCTCATACCGGAGCTGAACTTTATCCTCCTGATACCTGTGACCTGTCGAGGTCATTGAGCGCAGCCAGGGACCGTTGTTTATCAGAGACCAAGGGATGTACGTCGAGCTGCAATTTTTAGGTGAATATACTGTGGCGCAACACAATTTCTCAAGTTTTCTAGTACTTGTATGTCGCAGTGTAGAGAGCCCGAAACGAACTTCACGTCTCATGAGGGCTGTTGCGGCCCCCCAACATCCCCCTGTACTTGGTTTCGGGGTGCGGTGCCTTCTCCAGCGCGGGAAGATCTCCCCCATCGTAAATGACTGGCCCATTTAGGGTATAAAGTGGACATATAAGTATCGCGATAACATAGTGGATAGTGTTGATATAGTTGTAGTGGGGGATACTCGCCAGAGTGTTCTATTTGGAAGAGGAAACATATGGTATCTGTTTACGTACTACATACAATATACCTAAAGGACGGCAGGCAGCTCCCTCAGCCGAGCGAACAAGGGCGCTGACGGTATAATGTCTTCTCCGACTTAGCAAACAAAGAGTCCAACACTAAGCTAAACCGAATAAGAGATATCCTCCTATCCCCCTCCAAAGACGGGCAGGGATATATGTTCCCAGACACTATGTGGACAGCAAGCTGTCCGTGTTGAATAGCTTCAAGAGATTTCCATTTGGTGAATGACTAGAAACAACAGCCCTTCCACCCCTGGTACACAGAGTTCACCCTCAATACAGCGCATTTCTTTTTGATATGAGAGGCTGCGTGCGGCGTATTTCCGCTATATTATCTGCTGTCTCTCCCGCTGATCGCTTTCTAGCTTTTTTTTTTCTTTACTTCATTAACTGTATCTAGCTCTTCGGCTATGACAATATCACACAACCCCAGAACTACCCTCACTTCCATCGCCATCAACAATGGAAAACATAATAAAAGAAAGAAAAGAAAAGAAATAGAATATATAATCATTTTGTAGGCTCCGCTCTTCCATCGAGTTATTCATCATCGCTTTCCAGCCCGCTTCAATACGGGATTGCCAAGTTTACATGTTCTGTTAATTCGGTAGCTCATTCTTTGGTGGTAGGGTTGGGTGTGAGGTGGATATATCTGTTCTCAATTTTTATCGGCGTATCAATTACTAGATCAACTCCACACGCGTAAGTTTAATGTTCTCAGTCTCGATGTCAATATGTTTGCATAATTCAAATCGATAGAAATAAAGCAGAGGAAAGTCCCTCTGGTCTTATAAAAGACAGTTATTCAGAGTGAAAGTATATGTCTAGAAAAATAAGGTTTATTCTCAAGTTATGTTTCCGCGGACTAGGATGCCAATTTTGATTCATAGGTTAATCTCGTGCCTCGATCTAGAAGCTACAGCCCGCCGCGATCTAGAATGGAAACGATTTAGACTGCTCTATTCTCCGCAGTTCTTTATTCGTAACTCCACACCACAGACATCTACTTGCCAAATTTCCAAGTTTAGGACGAGGTATAACCAAAAGTTGGGTGGCAACCGTCCTAAACTTGAAAATTCGGCAAGTATATATTAGGGTCCTCAATCATACTATTAAGTTAACTTTCCTTCAAATATGTGATACGTAAAGTCGAGAGCTGTCAGTGGTGGGAGCCCTAACCCAGCACGCCCTACAAGAAAGAACACCGAGGCCGGCACAAGTGGAAATAGTTCAACTAGAAATAATAACCTAGATTAGGAGTATCTTGAGGCTAGGCGTCTATAGGCTGGCCGCCGCATAAACACTGGCTTGGAGCGGGATAGGCAATTGGTTGGAGGTGGATAAACTGATGGGAGCTGGATAGAAACTGGATAGGTAGTTTAATATAATTATTTATTATTCCTTAGTGGCCCACCCTCTAATTTTCGCCAGACTAAGCGATAGCTTGGTACCCAACCGCAAAAAGCGGAGACAACCCGCGGTTGGTTAATGTTAGTCATATTGTACGAATTGCGATAATAAGGAGGGAAGGGGAAAGGAGAACGGGCAGGGACGGCATCAGCGTCTGATTTTCCTTTATGGTACAATTCTCCTTTCTTTCCATTTCCCTTTGTACGATGAATAGCGGAGGTAGTTCTGGGGCAGTGGGCCTGTGTTACTCTCATAGCCGGAAAAAAACTAATTGTGATATGACAAAGTGAGAACGAGTGATACATAATGATTTTAATGTCCCGGGAAGGACAAAGCCCACGCCGAAGCAATGACAAGACCGGCAAAAGGACTGAAAGGGGTCTCAGGAGGGTTTAGTAGTGGTGCTTAAGATGATATGAAATGGTACGGTTGAAAGGCTCTTGGTCCGCTTGCAAAGGCGCTACCATGATATTATCGATGGGATCGGATACTGAATCAAATCTACAAGTTCCGAAATGTGCATCAGCAAGATTTCATCTACGTCATGGTATTTTCTGGGCTTCAGGAGGCTGTGAGGAATCTCAGGAAACTGTCAGGAGAGTCAGGGGACTCTAAACATAAATGGTAAAGCTTGCCAATGTGGTCATATCATATCTTACTCACTGATACCTGTTCTTGGACATAACTCCTCGTAAAACACTCATTCGACACCAAAGATGCCTTCCTTTAACGAACTCTTAAATCACCAATTTTCACAGATTGCCTATAAACCCAAAATGCCATATCCACTACACATGATAGATAGCCCCACGGCCAAAACCGGAAAAACGACCTTAGTAGCATGGGCCGTGCTGGTTTGATGTGTTGAGTTTGAAAATATGCGCCAAGACCTAAACCTCACAGTCACTCTAATTCTAACTCCTGTGAGTCTCTTCCCAACAATCCTGGAATGATCCCACTTTCGATATAGAATACTAAACAAGCAGTTATTCATACTTTCAATTTATATAAACAATTATTAGCATCTTCATTGTCAGTGATGGTTGTAATCAGTCGATTGTAGCCATTTTAGGTGTGGTTTAGTTGCTTTACGGCATGGTGCTGTGCATATCACCATATCGCATTATCATTGAGAAATCAGATATATTTACGGACAGGCAGAGGATAGGCTTTCTCACCTTGAGGAGGTGTCCAGGAACCGGCAGGGAAACTTTACTAATGTTGGTTCGCATTCGTCCAAGGTTCTGGGTGTTGGGCTATTATTCGGCCCCTCTCAGCGAGGTTTCCTAATCAGAAAGATTCTGGATGGAGCAACCCAACTGGGTAGTAGAAGGGCCAAGGGCGCGTGCTACAGAAGGCTGGTTGTCACTGCCATGGATAGCGCAGAGCTAGCTGGAATGACAGATTAAGGCCTTAGTAATCCCAAGTAAAGGTACGGTTGGGAAGCTTTGAGGTGAAAAGTCTATGCTAGGAGAGCAACGTTACTATGTTATTAACGGAGTCCCAGAAAAGCAAGTCCCTACCTCCGAAATGAGCAGGGACCTTTCAGTTAAGACTCCGTTCCCCCCTTAAAATGGTTAAAATCCCTTTTCACCAATCAAGTTTTCTTCTTCAAGATGTTTTCGAATGCGCCATTAATCGAATCAAAACGGAAGGGGCCTGCGCAGACACCTCATCTTTGATGCAGCAAAGAGAAACTTTAGGAATTGTTCATGCTCCTAAGGATGCCCCGCCCATACAGGTGGTAAACAATAAAATTGGCAAGATTGGTAACCATTCTGGCTGCTTCGCGTTTATTATGCCAGTTATGAGCACCATAGGGCGACGCAACAGATCCCCCCATTGGGGATTACTCAAGATAGATGCTGATTATTGAATACTCAAACTACTACGTGCATATATAGCGCAAGACTAGCGCTTGAACATATATTGATAATCCGCATTAACTCCTAGACCTATCATGATAAGGAGAATTGTGACGAAATAGTATCGGTCATTAGGATTCAATATACTCTCTCCACCTTGGGTAGGGTATTCAAAGACCAGACTTTTTAGATCTAAACTGTTCCAGCTACTCTCCTGGCTGGGCGGGTCGGCGCCTCCAGGATCATTCTAGCTGGGAGTTTGGATCGGCGGTTAAGTCATAATTCCCCCAGTGGAAGACATCCCGTGGATATTTTCAAGGACTTGTAGGGGTTCAGGAAGCGAAGGCCTCGTTTGGTATCCCTCATCTCGTAACTATAAATCCAACTTGTTGCCTACCAAGCTCGACAATGAATTAAACAAGCTCGACTAGTCGCAGTATATTGTAACTATCCGGACGCAAAGGTCTGACACAACGCACTTAATCAAGGAGTAAGCCACAGAGTGCTAAATCGTCGGAAGAAATTATGAAATTACTCGAGATTGATGTCTAATTTGACGGTCTTATGGTAGAGTTTGTCTATCCTTTGAGGGGTGTGTTGCATTAGCTGCCGTTCGGGTGATCATGATAAACCACAACATTATTCATTCCAGCAAAAACCATAATTTCTGGGAATCTGTACTAACCAGCAACCTAGCCTTCATATCCAAGCCTCGTCTCAGAATTGTTACTTACGACGCGGCTGCCGCGCACTGTTTGCAACGGGTCCATCTGTCCGTTTTCGGGTGCCAGACCGAAGAGACGTCAGGACGGCAATCAGGAGCGGACTGGACTTTGGAGACGCAGGACTGAAGACAGCCGTCATGACAGCCGGGTGCTTGGTATTGCCCACAGATGATATCTAGTGACAGAGGAGTTCTATTCAGACCTAATTAGTGCTGTATGAATCGAGGAACAATCAATTCTTGAAATAGTATGCGCTCGTGAATGAGCAATAGTATGAGGGGTTATGACGAAATTGTATTACTCACATTAGTCATCAAGACTGTGATGAGTCACATTGTATGGGTATATCAACGCTCATTATATTTCCTTTGTACGACAATATTTCTGTATAAATATGGGGTTGTTTCCCCCGATAGTTTGCAATGACAAGTCTTCTCTACTCTCTACATCTTTAGGTTATGAGCCCGGCCAAGCCATATCTAAACAACACTACTTCATTCACATCCTACACACTAGTACATTTCATCGTCCACCTAAAATGGCTTCTGAAGGTTACAAACTTCCCGCCTTACCATGTAAGCTTGCTGGTCAGGCTCACTATACGGTTTGGAGGGACCTTGCCTCAGACATATTGAAGGTCTACGATCTTTGGAAAATTGTCGATGGAAGTAGCACTCGTCCAAAATACAAGGAAACGAAGACCTCGGCTCCGGCGGTGACGACAGCCCCAGGTAAATCAACAGATACACAGGACGAGACAGAAGACCCAGCAGTTACAAGCGATAACTCGGATGAGATACTAGATTGGGACAAAAAGGACACCTTAGCAAAGGTCTTCCTCAAAAACAACATCGAATTTGACCTGATCGTAACCCTATCTCCTTCGACTACTGCCAACGAACTCTGGACTCAGCTTGAGGAAAGATTCGATCGCAAAACGGTAGCCTCGCTCCATTCCTTGCTAGCGACGATAACTACCCTACAATACAGCCCAGACAAGAGCATGAAAGACCATCTAACCGAATTCACCACTCTCTGGTCAACCCTTCTATTACGAACCTCCAACTTGACCGATGCTACCAGAGATCCCCTCGGTTACCATCTTCATTCAATCGCTCGCGTCTCGCAAATTAAGGCCTCCTTCCTCCTCCTCTCATTGCGCCACCAATCCCTTGAACATGTCGTCGACAACTTCCAATCCAAAGAGAACATCACCTTCGAAGAAATCTATGAAAAACTAATGGACCTTGACGGACGACGCTCACATGAGCAAATTGGTGGAGAAGCATACAATATGAGAACAGGACGACCGAACCCTCACAACAAATCCAAACGCCAATTCAAAGCTCGCCAAGCCTCCAACCAGAACAAGTCAGATAATACCTGCACTTGGTGTACGAAAAATGGTGATTACGCAAAAGGACACACACACAGAGAATGCCGGAAGCTCAAAGCTTTCAGAGATAAGGAGAGATCCGCTGCATCCGGCAACGTCGCATTAGGAACTGCATTCATGACATGGTCAAACCTACCCACCTTGTTAACAAAACTTTCGGAACCACTCGTCCTTGAAGAGGATGAACTCATAAGCCTCCCTGATGTTGACATGACTGACGCGTACGCTTTCACCTCCGGCACTACACCAACTGACTTTTCTGCATGGATCTTTGACCCTGGCGCTACTAACCATATGACCGGAACCCAAGTACAAAATCCTAAACCATACACTGGCACAGTTACTGTCGGTGGAGGTCGCAAACTTAAGGTAACCGGAATAGGTAAAGTCCATGTCAACGGGTCATACGGGCCAATAACTTTGGAAAATGTGTTTGTCATCCCTGAGCTGGGCCATGTGAACCTAATGTCTTGGTCATGCATCGCTCGCAAGGGATTCACAACGACTGGGAACGAAAACGGCTTCACCATTTACAGTACTTCCGGCAACGACATCATTGGAAAGGCCACAGCCAACGGTTCGGGACTTTACATTTTTGAGACAAAAGATGCAACCGCCCACAACACCATCGCTACTACCTTCTTTGATTGGCACCAACGTCTCGGTCACATGCCCGCCTCGTCCCTGCAACGGTTAAGGAATATGGTTGCCGACCCCAAGTCACTCCCCACAACAGGTAACATGGAAACGTGTAACACCTGTGAACTCGCCAAATCTACCAAAAATAACCTCGCCTCCCTCACCGAACCTCGATCCAGAAAACCATTAGAATTAATACACTCCGACCTCAGTGGCAAATTTTCCACTACCTCTCTAGGCGGATTCAGTTACTACATCACTTTCATAGACGATCATACCAGATACGCACATGTTTACTTTCTTAAATCAAAATCAGACACAGCAGACGCGATCAAACGGTACATCGCATACATGGAAAATCAAATGGATACGACAATCAAACGGTTTCGAAGCGACAATGGTGGCGAATACATCCCTCAACATCTCAAAAACTTCTTTCTTTCCAAAGGCATCAAACACGAACTCACGGTCCCCTACTCACATGAATCAAACGGGATCGCTGAAAGATTCAACCGAACAATAGCCAACATGGCAAGATGCGCACTCTTGGAACGGGAACTACCAAAATCACTCTGGGCAGAAGCAATTAACATGATGGTACACGTAAAAAACAGACTCCCTCACTCGGCACTAACCAACATGACACCATATGAAGCACTCCACGGAAGAAAACCCTTTATTGGGCACCTCCGCATCTTTGGTGAAACCATGTTCGTACACACTCCCGTTGAAGCAAGACCAGCCGGATCCAAATTGGACGCCAGAGCTATGACAGGTCAATTCTGCGGATACGGAGACTCCGACAAAATCTGCCGCGTCTATATACCATCACAAAGAAAAGTTGCCTTATCACGTCACTTTCGCTTTAAGGGTCCATCCGTAGGGGAAGAAATAAACTTACCAGTAACCACGGATACACCCACCAAGCAAAAAATCAAAATCGAACCCCAATCTCCACCACAAAAGGATTCCTACAGGGACCCTAAAAAGGATCTCCCTCTGGATGAAGCAAGTATGGTGGGGGCCGGCTTGACGAGGCCCGCTACCGAACGTCTCCCGGAAACTAGTTACGATTCTCATACTGACGATGATGACATACAATTACAGATACTACGTGAAACCCAACAATATTTCTCAGACCAAGAAGAAGAAGAAATACAAGAAGAAGAAGAAATACAAGAGGAAGAAATACAAGAAGAAGAATACTAAGAGGAGGAAGAACAAATCAAACCAAGACGTAACCTACATCGGGAACACAAAGCACCCGAAAGATACGGGCACATCACAACCAACGACCAATCTCCTCTCAACGAACCAACCACTTACCAACAAGCGATCACTAGTCCCGACTCCGATAAATGGAAACAAGCCATGAAAATCGAACTCGACTCACTAGCCCGCAACAACACATGGAAGATGGTTGAAGTACCCAAGGATAGAAAACTCGTGGATTCAAAATGGGTATACAAAATCAAACTCGGTCCAGACGGCAACCCGACCAGATACAAAGCTCGGCTCGTCGCAAAAGGATTCTCACAAATACCAGGGCAAGACTTCGACCAGGTCTTCGCTCCTGTCTCCCGCTATGAAACAATCAGACTCCTCCTCGCCCGCTCACTCCAAACCGGCGGAAAATGCGATCAGATGGATGTCACTAGTGCATTCTTATACGGAGAACTCAAAGAGGACATTTACATGAAACCTCCACCTGGACACCAACCCACCGGCAAAGCATGCAAACTCATCAAATGCATCTATGGCCTCAAACAATCCTCAAGGAAATGGTATGCCAAACTCTCCTCCGCGCTAATTAAAATGGGATTCAGAAAAGCGGACTTCGACCCTTGCGTCTTCATACACCGAACAGGGGAAGTTGTCATAGCCATATATGTGGACGATATCCTAATCTTCTATTGGAACACCGAGCGAAAAAACCGAATCAGCCTACAACTCCACGCCGAATTCGAAATGACTGAGGCTGGAACTGCCAGTTGGGCACTCGGAATCCACCTGATCCACACAAAGACCGGCATCATCCTATCACAAGAAGCCTACCTCAAACGTGTGCTAATCAAATATGGGTTCAACGACTCTCGACCCGTGGCCACACCAATCGATCACAATGTCACCCTCCAATAGGGAACACCAGAAGAACAAATCAACGATCCAACACTCTATCAGTCGATTATCGGATCCCTCATGTACGCTGTCATCGGAACCAGACCCGATCTCGCCTACACAGTCACAATGCTATCACAATACTCATCATGTCCCACTGAAGCTCACCTCACAGCCGTAAAACGCGTCCTCCGCTATCTCAAAGGAACCTTAGATTGGTGCCTACATTACAGCAAGACACGACCTACTGCACTTATCGGTTACAGCGATGCTAGCTATGCCTCAGGCGTCGATGACAGACGATCATTTACAGGCCACTGCTTTATGTTAGGGGAAGCCCTCATCTCCTGGCGATCTTACAAACAACGCTCCGTCGCAACCTCCACAACAGAAGCCGAATACATGGCACTCTCAGATACTAGTCGACAAATGATCTGGTTACGCAATGCACTACACGAACTAGAAAGATCAAAAATCTCTTTCATACTACGCGGGGATAACAACGGCTCTCTTTCTTTGATTCGCAATCCTGTTTTTCACAAGCGCTCTAAGCACATTGATGTCCATTTTCACTTTGTTCGGGAAAAATTTGAGGAAAAATTGTTTAGTCTTGAATATGTTTCCACATCGGAGAATGCTGCCGATTTATTTACTAAAGGATTGGAAAAGGGAAAACATGTCTTATTTTCTACTATTATTCATTGTCACTCCCGAGGGGAAGTCTTGAAATAGTATGCGCTCGCGAATGAGCAATAGTATGAGGGGTTATGACGAAATTGTATTACTCACATTAGTCATCAAGACTGTGATGAGTCACATTGTATGGGTATATCAACGCTCATTATATTTCCTTTGTACGACAATATTTCTGTATAAATATGGGGTTGTTTCCCCCGATAGTTTGCAATGACAAGTCTTCTCTACTCTCTACATCTTTATCAATTTCCGACCATAGTTTGTGACTAAACTTCTCTGGCCCGTAGACACACTCACGGTGTCTGGGGGATATATGGTCTGGTTTCTTCCACAGGACAGCCAAGTCTAAAGAAACAAGTAACTTGGAATATCATACGAGATCTGAATAGTTCATGCCCTTGATATATGGGTTTTCTGCAAATTGGTTTTGGGGTCAGCACGTTGAAATAGCAAAATCCCAACACCCCCATGAACGCGTCTACGTCAACCTTTCTCACCCGTCAACTTTGATGAAGGTTTGACCCACCAGCCAGCCATTTGGTCTACCCGTAGCAGTGATGGGCACGAGACAATACAAGTCGAGACTTGGATAGATCTTGTCTTGTAATTTTCATCCTGGTCTCGAAGGTCTCAAGACAGGGGCGTAGTCTTTAGACTTTGTGGGCATGTGATTC
This sequence comes from Morchella sp. 2018-W16, assembly GCA_024713755.1. Lineage (NCBI taxonomy): Eukaryota > Fungi > Ascomycota > Pezizomycetes > Pezizales > Morchellaceae > Morchella > Morchella sp. 2018-W16. Next base: position 2,215,057 of record JAMGYY010000009.1, on the reverse strand, counting down.
TGATGCTAGGAAAGGCCGGACAAGGCCAGACAAAGGGTCGGAAATCTATTGCCAAACCCTAACCCTAGTCTAGGAGCTTCTAATATCGTGTTTTATGTGGAAAAAAGCCGAGATACCCCGGCCCGCGCCCATCACTAATCCGTAGACTGTTTATTTTACTGGAAAGGGATAGAGGGGTCACTATCGATGAGCACAATCCCATGGTAACCTAAAACAACAGAAGGAGCACGTGGATTGATTGATTGATACTTCATACATAAGGAGCACGTGGATGTCCTTTCCGGAGTAATTCAAACGTCTACTCTCCCCCGACTTAGGTTCCCTACCCTTATGGCTTTGTATGATATGTTGATCCTATAGTTGGTAAGGGCTGCTGGGACGAGGCGATAGAGCTCCCGAGGTTGCTTCTCGTATCAACTGCCGCTACATAGTGCCCGTCCGTCCAGGGCCTTGAGAGGTTATAGAGCAACAATGGCCGTTGAGAAGGTGTTTGACAATATCCAACCGTTGGGTATAGGAATAGAGTTTAACGGTCAATTGTATGTAAAGTGTAAAAGGACCTCTAGAGGCCCTTCTCCCCACTAAACCCCAATGGGTTCATAGTAACCAGCCATACAACGGAACTATACAACGGAACTATTGAGACCAACCACCCTTTTAAACAATGATAACCCGCGTCTGTCTTTTCCTAACACCCGCAGGAAGTGCATCTGGCAGGAAAGCTGAACGGGTGTTGGTAGTAAACTAAGCCTAAAGATTTTCAACTCACAACAATTAGGCACCAGCTCCGTCAACACCTGCTTACTGAATGTTTTTTACTAGCAAAATATCTGACCGCAGCGCCCTATGTCCTCATTGGTAATTTCCAGATATGTGGGCGTTTACAGGCGCAATACCTATTGTCTACAGCCCAAGGAAAAGATGCTCCTTTTGCGTACTTTTGTGAAATTGAACCTTGGAAAGGTGTGTGCTGAGGTTCTGGCCTAGGAATGGGGGAAGCTTTGGTCCAAAAGAACTACAACATCCATTATTACCACACATGGGTATCATTACTAACTTTGTTCATTGTACCGAACAATTTGACAGTTGACGGACCATGTGATGATGTCAATCATGAAAGAGGTTCATGGATAAACACGATTGGCGGGGTGGGGGGAGCATCCAATACTCATTCCCACCCCCTAACTAGAGGATTGGAGGGATATCGCAAATTAACAATAGGAAGACTTAAATACCAAGAAAAATAGAAACTCGATCAAGTGGTAGGGATCAGTGGCACATACCATGACTAATGCAATGCAGCGTTTGCAAGAGGATCCAAATTTACTAATCCAGCCAAGCTGTGCCTCCTACGTGTACCGCAACATCAAATTATAGTTCTTGCTTACCAATATAATAGATTTGCTAACATGATTGCTGTGGCTTTACATGTCCGTCGTCAAATTCTCTGGGATTTCAGCCATCTTGATACATGCCGTTATACAGCTCACGAGTAGCAGTTGCTTGACAGGTTCAATCTGTTTGACTAATGCGTACCTGTGAATATATCTAGCGTCAAGGCGCCTGATTTAATCACACATGTTGTTTCCAAGCAGTTTTCGCAACTACCTAATTACGACATCTATTTTCATATATTAAGTCAGCAAGGCTGTAGCAGGGAAAGTTTAATGAGTCCGTCGTCGACATAAGTATGAGAACTCCGAGGCGGGGGTTATAATTTCCGAATCACAGGATGTCACTTGATATCAGTCCCATGTACGCTAATTTTTTCCCCCTTCTTTTTTTCTTTTTTCCCTTTGATTTAGTGGGCCCGCGCAGCCCGTTGACTAGGAATACCTAGTATGCTCAGTCTCTGACCTCGCAAAAATCTCAAAGTCCAGTATAGTGACAGTCTTTATTGATCTAGCAGTTGTATTTATCCATAAACAACAGATTCATTATTCAATGAGTTAATCTCGGACCAGCTCCTCAGGCTTCTTCTTGGCAAGGAAAAGCTTAGGTAGAAATCAGAGAAAGATAGAATGAAGCCAACCCAGTGGGCGCGCCGCCATATGACCTCCGGATTCATGTAGAAAGCTTGGTAGCTAGCATTAAGATAGTTTTTTTGTTTTTTGTTTACATCAGTAATTGCATGCAGCCCTAAGGCTATGGCAATATCGCACTATTTTATCCCCAGAACGCCCCTCCAACCGCCGCCAACAAAAGGAAAAAGGAAAACGACTTCTCTCCTCCTCAACACTAGCCGGCGTAGCGCGCTCACTGTCTCGAGCCTCATCATTCACTATGCAAGCACCCCCAAAAGAAAACTAGCAACATGTAACAATTTCAAATGTGGCCCTCCCTTCCCTTCCGAATAACTGTGTCTCGTCTATTGCCCGCTGTTGGTGCCGTAGAATCCTGAAGTCAAATTCTGTATCATAAAACCTGAAATAGCCTGCCCGCGAAAATTTTTTTGTCCATCAATCATGCCCAAGTCTGTTTCTCTGGCAAATCTCCCGGTACAGGGAGAATGAAGAACGCCGTCTTTTCGCTATGTTTGAACCATGCCCATTCTTTTAACGTGTATTTTTCCCCCGGATTTTCTTTGTTCCATTTTTCCCTGCCTGCGTCCATGTATTGTAGTCTGATGCTGTCTTGAGGGATGGCAGTAATGCCAGTTTCTTTCTTTTGTTGAGCACGACTCGGGTGAGAGTGGACCGATGTCTTGCTTCTCTCAAGTGGCGGCGATGTGTTTTGTAATCTGTATAGTCTTTGTGCCTTTAAACGTCGCACACGTTCTAATAAACCTGGCGATTCAGGACGTGGCGAGGGGGTAGGTGTCCGGGCTGGTGGAGGTGGAAGTGGCGGTGACGTTAGTGGAGGTGGTGGTGGTGATGGTGGCGGTAGCTGTAGTGTCTCTTCTGGGACTTCTTCCATTATGCAATCGGATCCGTGTTCCGAGCCGAAGTAGTTTTCTGTCTCTGTATCAGAGGGGGGGTCGTCGTCTGTCTCTTCGCTGTCTGTAACAATTTGGTTTATTTCTGCTTCTGCTTCGGCTTGTGGTCTGGTCTTAGTGGGTACCCTCGGAGGGGGGTATTGCTGTAATTTCTTCGCCAGGTCATGAATTTGCCGCATCAATTCATTATTTTTCTTCGCTAAGGAACTGATGTTCCGTCGTAGTCTCGTAATCTGTTCCAACTGCTGGGTCTGCAAGTCAGCGTGGGTAGCCATGAGTTTCTGGATACTCATGGCTTTGTTTTCTCTCCAGTTGGCTGACATGTGCATCTTGTAGGTAGCTGTCTGATCGTTATATCTCATGGTGAAGCCTTGAGGATATCTGGATGGAGTTTTCTGATTGGAGGAAAACTCGAAAGCGGGGTATCTCCTGTTGTTGAGGGAAATACTTGTCGACTTCTGATTGGTCGGTTCGTCCTGCACATTGGTTGTCAAGGGAGAGCTTGCATTAAGATAGTTGGTACACTTCGTGTTGAGTGAAGTATCACCCCAAGTATAGAGATCTCGTGAGAAAGAGAGAGCTTGCTTGTGGATCGATAATATCACGGCCAAAAGCAGTTACCCCCCACGACACAAGAGTGATATATCGCCACGGACAGCTATTGCATAGTATATTCAGAAGATGTAGCGTACCGACCACCGAACCCAATGGGTACAAAGGCCATAATTAATACTAGATTCAGTACACCGACCCGAGTGATAAACCATGATCCGAACCTAGCTACAACGTAGAGCGAGTGGTAGCGGGTGTTCAACATTCCAGTGGTAGTTTATGAAGGCGATACGGATGTGGCAAAATGTTTTTTGTTTAACTCATTACTTGTGGCGAAATGAATTAAGGAAAGACCTCCCAACATCTGCGTATCCTTAGGAAGAATGTGCCCGTGGGGCGTAAAGAAGCACGCGAAATAGTTAGAGATCAGGCCCCAAGCCCGAGATTACCAGTTAGATGTTTAAATATTAGTTCGTCAGAACGACAGAGAGCTGGAGATCAGTTATCAAATGTATATATAGACAGAAATCCTCTTCCGCCGCTATGGATCTGTCAAATAAGCGTGGTACTATAGGACGTTATATCCAAAAAAGGTCTAGCAAGGTTGATAGAAACGAGGCATAAAGATTTTTCCTACAAGATATAGTGAAAAAGAAAAATAGCTTACTCAACCAAAAGTAATAATAGTATATCTTGTTAGCCGTGCTCGTCTAACTCGTGAAACAGGTGCCACTCCTGATAATCTATTCACTACAAGCATTTTCACATTATTTTCTTAGGCTAGAGCAAAGACTTAACATACTAGAGTTTTTTTTTTTTTTTAAATCATACTTTCATTCGTTTCTAGGTACAAGATTGCGTGCAGGGGGACCCTATGGCATAAACATAACATACTAGAGTTACTACTATTTACTGTAAAAAGGATTTGCGAAATCCCTGGCGTTTCGGGTAATAACAAAAACCCTAACCCAGCATGGCAACCGTCCATCCAACAAAATATACCGGGACCACACCTTAACTAGAAATGTCACAATACGGGGTGGGGAACACCCTGGGTCAAGCAAACGTCATGTTTGAGTTACTAGAGTGAAATGTTTAGCTAGGGGGACGGGGGCAGAGGGGTGGGGGTGCTTCGGGCCCATAACTGCACCAGCTAGGGGTGGGAACTGATACCCAGAACCCAAAAACCCGCACCCGCGAGGTGGCAACCCTAATATCCATACACGAAGAGAGAAATATTTCGGTTGTAAATAACCACCCCATTGTGCTACATTGTTGTGAGAAATGACGACTCACTCCGTATAGCCGAGAGTGAGGGATGGAGTCAAGATCGACGTTTTACAGACATACACCCCTGCAACATAATGTGTGCCTTCATGAAGAAAGTGCATGACGCCCAGGATGTACAGAGCGGTCGGTTAACATACTAAGAGACCAAACAATTCAGGGATACTGGAGTCCTCGGAACATGGAGAGAATCCAGGCTCAGTACAAAAATTATTGACCAACGGTGCTCGTGCAAGGTTCATCCATGTTATTTAATAGCCAAGTGTGAATACTAATAATATACAAGATACGTACTATATACGGTTTTGGAAAAAAACTATGTAATCCTCTCAAGCGCCAGAAGAACACTAGTGATATCTGGTGATCCGGCTTCAAAACGTCATTTATCAGATATCATTTTTACGTATTCTGCGACATTAACTGGGAACTTGAGCTATCACGAGATTATCATTCGTAGCCTTGAAAATTTGAAGCTTTGGTTAGCCATGTGGAAGTAATATTTCGTTCAGGCGGCTGATACACAATATCTCAGAGCCGGGAACTTATCCTAAGCTTTTTCGGAGTCGCAGGATCCGCAAAGGTTCTCATAAGTTGCATCTCACCATTAAAGGCACAAACTCTAGTTTAACCCAATTCATAATCCCAGTTTAGCTGGCGATAAGGAGTGGTCGGTGGGCCTAGGCTGGAATAGACGCGACCTGCAGGTAGATATTTATTATGACATATCGCGGGCTTGCATTCTCGTGATTGCTGTTCAAATAGCCCGTGGAAAAGCCTTATGAGATTTAGACCGTTAGAAAGCTAGCGTGTTCTAATAATCTGCGAGATCGAATATTATCCGATAATGTATGTTTGCAAATAGGGTAAGGGGAGTGGTCCCATAAATGGCAGAGCTGATAAGGTCTCTAGATAGTTTAAAGGAGGAAATACGCTTTAAGCTGAAATTACTGTAATCGATAATTAGTAATAAGGTAAATCCCGGCGCCCTTTGAATGGGGTAGGCCTAGCCACCAATGTAGTATTACGATGATCAACCATTCCTACGGCAGGGATACATAGACCGAAAACCACAGGTGAAGGTAAATAGAGATGCTAGCCCTTGTCATATTAATTTTAACATGTCGCAAGAGATGTATCAAACTGGCGTCGTGTGTTTCTTTTTTATATGGAAGGATTCGACAAAATTAATGATTCGAGTGATAGTTCGTGATCGGAAAACCTCCACGGCGCTCTACACAATTGTCGGCAATAACTAGAAATGTATATTGCAAACCCAGCTCAAGCGCTTCAATGCGCCCACCGTGTGTCTAGAGGTAGGCTGGCAACCCATAATAACACCTGCACCTGATGCACATACGTGTATTTACAATAACCTGTACTACGTCTATCATAATCAGGTTCTATTAAGGGAGGGAGACCCCCGCTGTCCCCTGACTCAGCCAGTTGTGACAAGTTGGATTATTCCCCAGAGTAGTATTTTTCTTAACGGTTCCCACCCTCAGCCATTCTTCGGTAGCTGAGCTTAGTGATACAGGTTATGCTCTTGCCTAGGATTATTATGACTACTGGAGCACGCTAAAAACAACTATCAGTACGGGACTTATTTAAGGTTTTGGTTGCATGGAGGTAGATTGCATGAATTACTACAAAGAATCGTTAGTATACTCACCCCATATGAGAAAAAATGCCTGTCAATCACTGCGGGAGAGCTTCAGCGGCAACTACCACTAAACGGATAGGTAGAAAGTCTACGGCCCTAAGGGAATAGAGTGTATCAAAGCTTTTTGGTACGGGTTTGTAAGCGTTTGGATCGGGCTTGGTTCAATATAGGAAGAGTAAGGCCCGTTTGAGTGAAACCCGTAACACGTTTGAAGAAAAAGTTACATTGATTAGCGTGATTTTGCCCCGATATTTTCTTTGATAGGTTCGGCTACATAGACAACGTATAGGGGTTGCTTGAATATATTGCTTTACCTAGGCAGGCGGGTGGTTATATGGCTGACTTCATTGCCGGGTGAAACACAAGATTCATCGAAACACATCGAGCCCAATGCGCTCCATGCGCAATAGAACCACGTATATATACATACCAAACTCGGATTGAACCCGCCTCAAAACCTGTAGTGTTTGAATTGGCTCGATTTTCACCGGTGAACGCAATGATTTGGCCCAGAGCTACTTATACGTTCAGTCCTTGATTTGATTAATGTCCCACAGCAACCCCACCAGTTATTTTTATCTTCATGGAATATCCCTTGGTTTTTAGTTCTCAATTATCAGTGGCATTTGTTTGAATCGGAGGGATTTGTGCTTTTCAAAGCGCTGGTAGTCTTTTATAATCTTGGAGCTATGAACAAAGCGCTCAAATGTGAAGATAGTCTCAAAAATGCCCTTCGGGAATTGGTTATACTACCGAGATTTCTCCTACAAGTCTTTTTTTATCACTAACCACGATCATTACTTCATTTCCACTATTCTACTACCCTCAGATCTGTTATTTGAAAGATTTCAGCTCTGTTCCCGGAATAAAGACAAGTAACCACGGGTGTACTCCATAATACGAAAGTCACTGGAAATCAAAAAACAGCCCGGATAGCGTTGACAACTATAAAAGATTAGCTATCATGTGTTATTTCGGTTGGAGATTGGTTTATTGACATACAATCAATGATGTGTCACATTCTGCGAAAAGCAGAGCATCCATGCACAGAGGTGGGTTATAGCCGCAGGTCGTATCCATATATGACTCTTGCGTGTGATTTTTCTGGTCGACTACAGCCCAACACGGAGATAGCATAGGCTTTCAAGTAACATTTTTAACTGGGTAAATGTAGTGTACGGAGTGTGGAGTAGCGCGGGCATGTAATGAATATTCCAGCTAGGCACGCATGTCGAAAAGTAGAGACTGAATATGACACAGGGTAGTACCAAGCCGAATGATAGTATAGTATAATGGGGAGAAGGAAACCAGTACTAAACCCAAAAGCTTTAGGTTGAATCAAGTACGGTTTTAACGGAACCGTACACGATTATTTTTTTGGAACATTCGTGTGCCTCAGAGAGAGTCAAATGATATGGATAGATATTATCGTATAGTAGTTAGAATATATAATCAATCAAATGAGACATTTTCCGGGATACCTGTAGCACCACATCCCTTCAAAACAGTCGGCAGAGCGCAGCCGGCGGAGGTGTTTTGAGAGATGATCCTCTTCAAGGATTAGATACGTTAATACGAAAATTAATAACTAAAAACTTTGAACGCATGAAGGCGGAAACGGCAGGGAATAGTCTTGCGTGGCGTGATTTGTCGGGCCGGGTGATACCCTATGACCGAACCACTTACGGGATTTCTGACAGGGACTGCAGGGACGAATGACTGCGTCAAAGATTATATGCACACACGGCAAGACTTAGTATATTTGCACCTCCGCGATGACCAAACCTTGCTGTAAACATCGTAGGGATGGGATTTAGAGAGATATCTTAGTTAACAAAACACAAGTTCCGTTCCCTCCGAATACTAGGGTTTAGTAGGAATGGAATATCGGGAAGGTCAAATGATGAAAGATTTCTATAGATTGAGTATATTTGGACACTTACATAATTGGTAAATAATGGCGGTATTTGAAACTCGTTCGGTAACAGATATTAGGCCAATCATAGCACTAACCGGAAGAGAGTCCAACTTTAGAACACACCAGATGATCTTTCCGGGGGGTCCAATGATGCGTATCTTTCTCAAAAATGTCAAATACACGTATTGAATTGTTCTCCGCTCAGTGGTTGATGGGATATATCAAGGCATAGTAGCAACCATAACATAGGAGAGGCCCACTGCACATCACACAATATGTTCGGCACCAGCTACAAAGTTTGACCTTTGCAAGCAGGGCAAGCATACATATATCATTGTTCTCAACTGTCTAACAAGCTAGACTTGGCGCAAAACCCGTATCATTTATCGATAATAGCAATTGGTGGGCGGAGCGGAAAATATAGGGGATGACAGAAAGAGGTAGAAGTAACTTTAAGGGAGAGAGGAAGCTGTGACGGAGGAAAGTTTAAATAGAGGAAACACTAAGTACCATAGTCCACAGAAGATAAATGACTTGGTGCGCTCTTTGTATGACGAGTGATAACTCATGACGGAATGTTTCTGGTAACGGGTGTTTAACTTTTCACGTAATTGGGACTCTAATAGTTAGAGATAGACGTTAATATAGTTCAATAGCTGCTGTACCCACCACATGTAGGAGAACCACCTTAAGATGGGACTCGGAAAGCGTATTGTGCCAGATGCTGTACGGCCAAGAGGGTTTTCCAACGGGCGCTATATCTCGACAGCAAATATAGATGGGACTTTGCCCTCTCAGGACAGTGATTGAGGATATAAATGTACAAACCTCCTGTGCAGCTCTCGACGGAATGAGGGAAGATGGAATAAATTAGTTTGGAAGCTAATTCTCAAGTCGAGTGATGGTGTATGATGCTATTAAGTTGCACCAGGAATGACTCTTTCTGTTAGAACTCTGCGAATGGGTATACTAAATCTAGTTCAATTTGTCAGTGCCGTATCCGCAGCCCCATACGTAAGGTGTGCGCTCAAGGTAGGCAGGGGACGGGCATGTTGGGATATGGGGCATAAGTGCGGATAACTTTACCGGAAAGATACAAGAGGTCGTCATGTAAAAGTGTAAGATAGCAAGCAGCTACTGTACCAACGTCGCGATGCTAAACATGGGAAAGCTAGAACTTTTTAAAATATTTCGAAAGGATTCTCATGAATCGAGTGATAGGCCATGATCCTAACACTTATTGTTGTTTTCTGCGTAAAGGCCCCCTCTTATAACGCCTAGGGATAAACAGAGAAATAGAACCCGTCCAACTTAAATAGCTAGCCTTTCCAGTTAGCGACGGGTGTCTATGGATTGGTGTTATCACGTATCTCAACAGTAGGACTGAACTAGGACATAGCAAGAAAGCGGATAGAAAGGTCTAAAAATACGATGAATTAGAAACAGTGCAACGGCATTACCCCATGTCATGAAGAAAGAAGGATCTGGTGTGTTCTCTTGGGCGCATGTTCTAGTGTTTGTGTAGATACAGTTCATGGAAATTTTTCGAGATTTGGGGATTATGAATGACCTTGCAAGCTTGAGCTTTTGGGTCATTGAATAAAGAAACAGACTGACTGACCAGGCTCCATTCGTGCTATTTAAAATAAGTACCTAGGCGAACTAAAATAGGTAAAGGTATGGCGGAATACATCGATCTAGTAATATAACTAAGGTTTTAGTATATGTGCTTCGAAATGTGCTCATATTCAGACTAGAGGAAACGGATTGATCATAGTAGTAATTAACTTGAGGGATATATGTACGCAGCTCGGGCTTATGGTATTGAGCTATGTATCTATACTGATCATGGGCGAATAACAAAGTATGATAGGGGGTTATACACATGGGTAAAGACGTGTGGGGAAAGCAGGAAACCCCCCATAGCCGGGCATCACCGGCTCACATGTAATACGAGGACAAGATAATATAGAACAATGAGAACGCCTACATTGCTTGTATGTAGACATAAGGACTTGACATAGGGATCTCACATGGTGTACAAGGTATTGCGAAGAGAGACATAACACAAGATGGTGCCCGAATCCAACATATTACTTTGTAATTCCGAAGGTAAAAAAATATATAATCAAAAGCCCTTCAACGCGACCACTGCCATTTCCGAACGTGGGTGCATGACACATATCCTGAGTAGAATATCACCACCAGCCCCGACCCAAGCACATATATATCATCATATACGACATCAAGGTATATTGCATCCTCCACGTTGGCTACCCATCCTCCACCACGATCGTAACATGGAAAAAGACAAGATAGGATATACTACTAATTGTTAGCAAAATTCACATAAGGATATAACACATTTACCTCCTTACCCTTTCCCGTTACCACAACGGGCAAAATCAAGTCGATATCCCATCAACTGTCTATTATCCACACTCCAGTTCATATAGTAAGCCCTAGCAAAGGTACAGCGAATCCTGGATGATAGATCAATCTCCTGTGTATATAGCTAGACACAAAGTCAGTGGTCGATCACAACAAAGTACAAGATCTTAATGAATAAAACGAATCCCTAGAGTAACGGACTTACCAAGCCAGACCCCCGGGAAGGGGGATTTACTAGAAACAAGCAACTCAGCGGTGAGAAACAATCAAAATAGATAGCGAGGGAAACACAACTTGGAGTTACGGTCCTAAGAACCGGCCAGTGCAGTGAGGGGAGGAAGTCAAAAGAGTTTAAGATTGATCGCAGGAGTTCCGGCGTGGGAACCGGCCAGCATAAATGGGGAGGAGAGAGTAGAGAGGGGGGGGAACCGGAGTTACTAGAAGTGAACCATGCCGACATTATTAGGAACGGAAGTGTTCCGAGAGAAAGGTAAGAGGATGAGTAGGGAACTGGAGTTATGGTATTTAGACCAGCCAGCATAGTAAGTAAAGGGCCGAGAAGGGGGAGAATGTGATAACAAGTACTGATCGAAAGTCAGACCAGAGTGATAAATGCAAGAAGAACGGAGCGCCGGAGTTACTGTACATATAGAAGCCGGATGGAGGGGAAGACTAGAGAGGATATGATACGAGGGAGGGTGTAACTGGAGTTACGTTTAAGACTCACGGCCAGTTGGTAGGTGAAAAATCATCGGATAGTATGTCTGCAGAGACACTGGCAATGTACCAAGCCTTCATAAACAGAGAAAGGAGTGAGGGCGCTGGAGTTGTGGATTTTTCCCAGCCAACGTAGTGAGAATTAGTAGGGGAGGAAGAGTAGATGAGATGTCTGGAGTTACAGCATAATAACTGGCCAGATTATCAGAGGGAGGACATTATAATTGGGGGTAGGGGAGGAAGCATATGGGAGATAGGGAGTATCTGGAGTTATCGGAGGTGAACCAAGCCAGTGAGGGGGAGGCGGAGGCGGAGTTACTGGTTGACACCAAGCCGGCAATCCAAATGCAAGGAGGACGTCGTACTGGAGTTGCCATACGAAGCAGTCAATGGGAGAGGAGAATCGGAGGAGGGGGGACGGGGAGTCAGAGGTACTGGATTAATCCAAGCTGATAGAATTTCAACCGGAGGGGAGAGCATATTCTGGGTTACCGTTATACTCGATACGGCTAAGCAACCAATCAGAAGAGGAAGGGGAGCCGGAATTACCGGGGAAGCCACAGCTGGCCATCAAGGGAGATATGAGGGAATGCATTGAGTTGGGGTTACCGTATGAACGAGCCAGTCAAGGAGAAGAGGGAATGCATTGAGCTGGGGTTACCGCATGAGCGAGCTAGTCAAGGAGAGGAGGATCAGAGTTACTGAAATAATCAGGCGAGGGTGTAGGGTGAAGCAGAGCAAAAAAGGAGTTTCGACTGGTGTTACCCTGTTTAACGAGCCAGTGTGGGGAGAGAAGGGGGGGGGAGGGTGGTAATGGAGTTACTGGGGAAACCCAAGCCTGCTACCAAAATAAAAGGGAGAGATTTGAAAGGGAAGGATGGAAGAGAGCGGAAACCTGACCGAGTTTTATTGTAGATGGGGACGGACTAATAGTAGAATTATCGGAGTTTGACTGAACCGAAGGAAGAAAGAATTGTATATGATCATAGTGTTAGTTCATCCAGGTACAGCGAGAAAAAATGACAAAACCAACGGATAAGGAAGTAGCGGTAAGCAAAAGAGATGCTGATGGAGACGGAATGCTAGAGGATAAAAAAAGAGATTGATGAGATAGCAGAATCGTTTGGTACCTGATGATGATCTTAATGGGGGGTAGTAGCTAAATTCGGAGAACAAATCTTTAGAACCTACGAGATAAGGGAATAATATCTGCTTTCAGAGCTGATTAAGTTAGCCATTTATAGATGAATATGGATGATGAACCTAATCTAATAGCCGATGGAACTGAAGACTTGATGGGGGAGGCAGTGGGACCGCTCCAGGAGCACAACAAGAGGGTGAAAGTCTACCGGATATGAGAAAAATAGTCGTATACTAAGTGTTCGCAGATGAATGATTGATGTCTGAGAGTGTATCGATGATAGAGAGGTAGAAGCAGGTATTGTTGGTGACAACCTATGCAGAAAGGTGATGATGAAGAAGGGATGAAGAGGAAGAGAGGGAGCGGAAGAATAAGTGTCTGCATTATCCCGCACTGTTTAGCCATGCTAAGCCGGTACATGATGTGCATACACATATATATTTTACAAGTACGCTTGCTGGGTATATACATGTACATGTAAGTACATGTAGGTGTAGCTACGGTATGGTAAAGTGATTGAGCCGCAAGGAATGTATACATGTGTACATGTGCAACACAGGTGTATCTGATAGAACGCCTTGATTGAGGAGTCTATATTTGAATGTAAAAGCAAAATCTTACCGTACACATTATTTTATTTCACACAAGCCGGTTCTCAATAAGTGCATATATAAGTAGATACATGTATAATATTTGTAGTTTTAGTAAATGTAGCTTATTCGCTACTAGTAGAATGAGCACCCATATCCGGAGTATTGGAAACTCATTTTTTATGGTATCGAGCTAGGTTGAGGTAGAGTTATCAATGACATACAAATATTTATGACCATCCCGATGATTGATATATACCGTCACCTACCAACAAAGATACCATACAAAGTTCTTAAGGTATCTAGCTATCTATTGATCTCACAACGTATTAATCATCTGAGTCAATGTTTATAGTTATAGATTTTGTGACAGACTTTTGCTTCTTTTTTCCTTGAACTGCTTTCTGCTTGGCTGTAGCGGATCTCGTGCTTCTGGCTTGGCTCTTCTTTGGCTCCTCATAGAGAAAGTCGGACCCGTTTAGATCCATATTCTCATCTTCAGATGGTGAATCCGGCTCTACCCTAGACTCCATAGTTGGGTCTATATCAGATCTTTGATCAGACTCTTCACCGGACTCATTAACAACTTCACCCATCGGTGATGCAGTATCAGGATGCTCCTGCGATCGGACAAGGCTATGTTTTATGCTTTTATTAAGAGGTTTCCTTCCGAGTATTTTCCTGCCGGGTGCACCAGCAGGTGTTGTCCCTGGCCCACCAGTCTCCTCTGTCTGTCTGATAATGGGCCTTTTTCCTGCAATTTTTCGGGGCGTCTTTGTGGCAAGATTAATTGCACTCTTTGCTTTGGTAGCCTTGGCAGTCTCGGCTACTGCAGTAAACTTATTCGCGCCCCGACTGTTTGCTACTCCATTGTTGATTTTCACCACTGCCTTGGTTTCCTTCTTTCCGGCCTTCGAATTTGGTGAGTTCTGTACTTTGCCAGTCTGTGGTGCTTCGGCCTCAGTTGAATCAACCGATGGCCCTTGATAGATATGCGTCTTGAAATGTCTAGGCATGTCAAACTTTCCGGTCGGCTTCTTGCTCATGCATGGGCATGTAGGTGGAAGGATTTTGCTTCCACGCTGTGAAACAGATTCAGTGATAGTCATCGTTCTCACTTCCAATTTTGCCCCCCAGTCCTTTCTATCCTTATCTAGCACCTAAATCGCCGAAATCCAATTCTTGATAGCTGTCATCAATTTTTGACCAGTGCTATGAAGGAGCTCATACTCCAAAAGATCAAAGACCAATCCAACAGTACTATAGAGGTCATCGATATCGTTTCCATATGTAGTCCAGGTGTAACCCCCAAGCAGACCGCCTGCCACGGTCAACAGTCCATGAATCCAGCCCGCTGGCACAAATAAAGTGTATTTGCTTGTAGTCTTTACGATCCTACCACCTTTCAGGTACGGTGCTATCAGAACCAGCTTGAAGCTTTGAGTCAGTCAACTATAAATATCTGATTATTTGCTTCATTCTTCAAGATTCTTATAAAGGAATGCCTTATCGTAGAACTGTTTCTCATTTTCTGTTATCGGGGGCCAGAGGACCTATATTTCCTCGGTAAGGAAAGCTGGCAAAGATTCCGGCACTCAGCCCCCCCGCACAAGCCTCTGCGGATAGTCTCATCTAGCCCCTTTCTGGTGGGAGTTATCCTTATATATCATTGAACTTTAGACCTTGGCTGTGATTCGGCCTGCTAATTGATGGGAGTCTAATGACCATTGCGTCTTTAAGAGATTCGGAAAATACAGTCTCTGGTGTTGTAGAAACAGGTATTAGCGATCAGGAGGCTTCTGGCCAATGCAGTTTAAATCTTCTCCGGGCAGAGCGGGCTTGCACGCCACACCGCCACAATCCTTTTGCCGGTGGCTGTAGAAGTACATGCATAGGTGAGATAGCAGCATCTACCAATCACAACACAGTGGCTGCAGGAGAGTTCAGAGCCGCATCGCAAGGCCAACACACACACCTTGCCAACCCCCATTTCCGCTACTCCTTCTGCAACATATACACCCCGAAGGAAACACTTGCAGAAACCAGATCGGAGTATGGAGGCAACAGCAGCGACTCGCACCCCTTCGGCAGTAGGGGATAATAAAACTGTCCGAATTTCTAACATACCAATTTCGATCTCCCGGGATGTGCTTCGAGAATACCTTAGAAAGCTAGAAGACTCGCTTGGCCTCATTGCAGAAGACAGCGCTGGTGACCCCTATATATCGCTTGCAGCCGATGCCTCGGATGAAGATTCCCAGCGGTTCCAGGTGGCGACAGTAACATTCTCCAAATTACGGGTTGATGTTCCCTCAGCTGTGAGCCTGGGACCACCTGGTGCCACGTTTGAAGGGACGGTGGATACCCATTTCCGAGGACTGACCCCTCTCAACAAGGCCAACGGCCCAGTCATAGAGTTCGTACTATTCCCATATATATTCTGTGCTATGCTATTCCTTGGACTGCGGCTAATTTCTACCTGCAGTATCATCGCTGTGACTGGGCTAGCCGGGCATGCCTTTGGTTCGTGGAGGTCGCGGGAGAGCCCAGGGATGTGGCTACGTGACCTTCTTCCGAAAGATTTAGAGGAAAACAACGGTTACAGAGCAAGGATCCTTGTCTATGGCTATGATACAACCCTCAACGGAAGTCGCTCGTTTGCCGGGGTGGATGATATCTCCAAACAATTTCTCGAAGCGGTCATCGGAGCTAGGGGTAGGGTGAGGAATTCTTCGGCACTTATAACAGGCTCCTTTGCTGAAAAGAAATAGGACCCTACTCGGCCGTTAATCCTGATCGGTCACAGCCTCGGTGGTTTGATAATCAAAGAAGTGAGTACCCAGTCAATCCGGCATATACGGCGCGAGAACCCAAGTTCCCTATGGTTGGCAACCCTCCGCACATCACCGTTTTCACGTGGGGGCCACAGCATACCGCGATAGCATGAGTCCCAAAAGCGACGTTAAAATGCTTTAGGATCTCTTCCTGCGGTCTGATAGGCTAGAATAAGGGAAGTGTGCCTGGATGTTGACAACCATAGGGGGACATGGTTCTTGGGCCATACACCGGCGGGTAATAAGTCATCGGACGGGACGCCACTAAGGCATCTGTTGCAGGTGGCGTTGTGGTGAGGCCGTCCGATGACTCATGAGCCATCGCTATACAAATGACTGCAGCTAATGGTTGTAGGCAATCGTCAAGTCTTTTGGAGGGATTCCAGATAACACCTTGCGCGCATGTGCTGGTATTTTATTCTTTGGTGTCCCACACAAAGGCCTTGCAGAAGCTGGCCTGATATGCATGGTGCGTGGCCAGCCTAATGAGAACCTGGTTCGGGATTTGTGCGGAAACAGTCAGTTTTTGCGTAGTCTTGACCAGGCCTTCGGCCACCAAATCAATCCTATTGGCATGGGTCCCAAGATCGTATCGTTTTATGAGACAAAGGATACCCCAAGCGCCAAGGTAATCTTTTAACTAATCGTTGGCATCCGGAGAGGGGCTAATTAAACTTCGCTTTAGGAGGTTGAACCTGGGAAATGGAAGAGATGTGGGCCCTGTATTAGAATGGTAACCAGGCAGTCGGCTGAGCATGCTGCGGAGAACGGGGAATTCATTCCAATCGATGCCGACCATTCCTCGATTGTGAAATTTGCTAATCGCTCTGATCAACATTACCAAACAGTTCGTCGCAAGTTGTTAGAAATCGCCCTTACTATAAACCCAACAGAACAAAAAGGTATCTTTCCCGATTTTACGCAACAACATAACTGTACCGAGCAATTGCAAAGCGGTAATTGATTGTGGGTGACACACTTGCTTAACGACACCCCCCCTGTGAAAGCGACAGGGTCTACCAAATCCGCGAGGGGTAGTCTGATATACTGTGACCAAAAGAAGCTTTTTGGAGACAAAATGTCAGGAATCACTCGTGTGGGGAGGTTTGGGATATTTGCTGCGCTTCAAAGGTAGCCGTGACGCCTGTTGCCGCTTTGTAATTGGTCGCTACATTATGAAGGTATTGCCTCCAGTTTAACGAATACTGATGGGTGTGTAGTTCCATGTGAGGAAAGGATAAAGATCTGTGGATGGCTTTTAAAGGGCCCATTCGATGAGAGACACGTTGAGATTAGGGGCAAAAGGCAGGAAGATAGTGGCGAGTGGCTTCTCGCACATGACAAGTTCATATCATGGATTAATACATCAGGCCCTCGGCTGCTTTGGGGGTGTGGAATTCGTAAGTAGATTCATTCTTTTAATGCTTCATTTCTCGCGTGGCCTCTTGTCCCCGTCGGCTAATAGTGGAACATCAATAGCTGGTGCTGGGAAGACTTTCCTAAGGTAGTTGTTTCCTCTGAGCGGTGACTGTTCTAGAAAACTGACAGCTTGTGACTAGCTCCCGTGTGATTGATGAGCTTGAAACCAGATCAGGCAGATGTAAAAGTATTGGCGTCGCATACGTCTACTTTAACTATAAAGAGGAGGATCAGCAAAAGCCAGTTGCGGTTATTCGCAGCCTCATCAAGCAGTTGATAAGCAGGCCACACGCAGTGAACCTACCTCTTCCCCAGCACCTTAAATCCCTCTACAACAAGCACTGCGCAGCAGAAACCACGGCAAGACTGACAGAGCTGAAAGATGTTCTTCTCGAGAGCCTCAAGCTGTTTTCACAAACGTTCTTTGTCTTTGATGCGTTGGATGAGTGCAAGGAGGATATACGCAAGGAATTACTACCATTGATACATTGGATTGCTAGAAGTGGCGTGAGCGTCTTCCTCACAAGCCGCCCTTACCCCCAGGATATAGCAATTTCCCTATCCTGCACCAACCCTCACGTCGAGAGATTGGAAATTGAGGCCAAAGACGAGGATGTTGAAAAATACGTCGAGGAAACAATTGAGAACCATACTAGTGCCCGAGATCTGATCAAGGGCGATTTTAGAAAAACGGTCGTTTCTAGACTCGTGGAAGCATGTAAAGGGATGTGAGTAACCGGCGCCGCATCCTTATACCCCGATCATGTCCCAGTATCCCTTAAGCTGGCAGTAAATGCCGACCCCCAGAAAGAAGCAAAATTTTGTGGCGTTTGCTCATAGATCTTGTTATCCCCCACCAAACAATCAATCTTTTTCATACAAACCCCGACTCTCCATTACAGGGAGGTCAGCATTGGTAGCTTAAGTGATATATCCCCTAACAGACTAATCCCGATCAGGGATTGCCAAACCTGCGCGGGGGGATATAGTGTACTACTCTCTACTAGTAGTTTGACTTGGAACTAAGTTGTCGTTACAGGTTCCTAATAGTGCATTTCTATATCGAAGACTTATGCCAATATACCGCACCAAGTGAGATTCGAAGCGCACTGGACAACATACACTCGAACCTCGCTACCGAAGATGCGTTGGACGGGACCTATAGCAGAGCAATGAAAAACATTCGCAAACAGCACAAGAGCCGAGTCACACTTGCCTTGAAAGCACTGACCTGGCTTTTAACAGCACGTTGTACACTTAGCATCGACGAACTCCGCACGGCTGTTAGAATGAGCGGTGGGTCGCGCGTGGGGGATCACACCCCGCCCGACAAAGCAGATATACCAGACCCAGGATTTCTCCTGAACGTGTGTTGCGGGCTAGTCATCCTCGATACCAACTCCAACACAATCAGGTTTGCTCATTATTCAGTTCAGGAGTATCTTGAAAGAACTTGTGCGATCGGCGATGTAGCCAGCCGCAATCTCGAAGTCGCTCTCGATTGTGTGGACTATATCTGGTTGTCTTGCGTCCCCCCGAATAGGTACCCTTATCCGCGTTTTGCAGATGGTGGACTCCATGGTTACATACGGCGGTATTTCGGCGCCGGCATGCGGGCCTGCCGGGATAGTTATGAAAACAACGAGGAGGTCATAGAGCTCCTGCTCAAATTCTTGCTGAATGAGGAGGTAGCAGATTTTTCTTTCCTGTGGTAGAGAGGGCGCCGATGGATTAGGTCCTAGGTTCTCGGCTCTTCTCGAAGCAACAGCATGGGGAAGTACTATCATGGTCAGACGTCTACTAGATATGGCCGACATGCCTGTATGGCAGGATGAAGTTGATAAAGCCAAATCCCCCTCCTATGACAACCACTGCACACCGCTGCATCTTGCCGCCAAGGAAAACCTTGTAGATCTTGTTCTGTTCTGGCTAGAAAACGGCATCGGCGTGGATTCAACGGACTATTGCGGTTGGACCCCGCTCTGGTACGCGACCATGGAGGCTAGTTCGCTAGGTGCGGCTCGGCTTCTGCTCGAACGGGGCGCAGAGTTGGGGAGCTTATCCATAAAGTTGGAAGAGTTGGGCGAAGACGACGAAGACGACGAATATTGCGAACAGGGTTTAGTTAAAAACCAGAACATTTTCAGGCTCCTGCTTGAATTTGGGTTTAGTGTAGACCATAAAATACAAGGTGAAACACTACTCTACCGGGCAGTGCACAGGGGCGCGGCAGCCGAGGTCGAATTTCTCCTCAACATGGGGGCGAGGATGGACATTGTTAATAAACGTGGGGAAACACCTCTGCATCTCGCGGCTGGGTGGGGCGACGACGATATCCTCCGGGCGCTACTAAACCATGGGGGGTCGAGCCATGATGGGGACGAAACCAAGGGTCCCAATGTGCCAGGTTGCCGGGGAAGTCTGGCCGCACATGTTTTGCATTCGCCCGCTTGCATAGAGGCGCGATGCGACGGCGGCAAAACACCACTGCTCGCCGCGGCCGACGGCGAGGTCGCGGCGTTCGGGGACGACACGCAGGCGCTCGCCATGCTGCTGGACGCCGGTGCCGACATACACGCACGCGACGACAATGGTAGAACAGCGCTGCACCACGTCTACAGCTGGTACGATTTCCGGGGGCAGCGCAGGATCCAGCTGCTGGTGGCAGCGGGTGCCCGGCTGGACGTGCGGGACCGGGAGGGACAAACGCCACTCATGTACGTTATCAAGGACATACGGCGATGGTCCAGTCGGCGGCCCGATGCCCCTACGCAGGTGCAGCTTCATTCAGACGCCGACGTGAACGCTGTGGACAACAATGGCTGCACCGTGCTGCACCTGGCTGTGAAGTGGTGGCCGTTGGAGGAGGGGAGCAAGTCGGCGGTATTGACCTTTCTTCTGGACGCCGGTGCTCACATCGACGCACGCGACGGGGAGTGCAAGACGCCTCTTCACTATGCAGTGCAGGACATGTATAACCAGTTTCGGCAACAGGATGTCGGTACCCTGGCGGGGAGAGGCGCCGATGTTAATGCCCGGGACATGCACGGAAGAACGCCGCTCATGAGGCTGGTCGAGCGGAAAGAGCGCCAGGAAATGGGTTCTGAACCGTCCTGGGCGGCGAGGGTCTCGGTGCCGGTTGAGGCGGGCGAGGTCCGGACCTTGGTTGAGGCGGGCGCCGATGTGAACGCGGTAGAGGCGGGGGGGCAGCAGCTGAGCGTGTTGCACCTCGCCGTCCAGAGCTGTGACAACACCCCTGACGTACTGCCCATGCTCCTGGAGTGCGGGGCTGATGTGCGCGCCCGCGATATCAACCGACGGACACCGCTGCACTACGTATGCGGAGAGGATTCTGGAGGGGAGGAAAGGATCAGGCTCCTGGTGGAGAAGGGCGCCGTGGTGGACGACAGAGATGTGGAAGGGACGACACCACTTATGCTGCTGGCTGGGAGGAAGCAGTTGTATCCGGTTGAGATGGAGATTTTGATTGCCGCGGGCGCCGACGTCAATGCTCACGACATCAACCAGATGACCGTGCTCCACCTGGCCGCACGGGACGGCAGCAGAGAAGCATTTTGGATGCTCCGGTATGCTGGCACCGATATAGACGCACACGACAGCGCTGGCAGGACACCCTTGGATATCTGGGCCGAAAGGGGGCTAGGCATTGGTGTGAATCAGCTTCTCTGTGCCCGTTCCAATATAGACTCCGCGCGAGACGCAGCCCAGGGCGCGAAGGCGTACCGCCCTTCTACAAGGTCAAAACTGCGCGAGGACACGTCCGATGGCGATGGATGTTGTTGGGACCGATACCCAGGAGAGAGGTCTGAGAGGAAGAGAAGACATTCGACCGGTATATACACCCCCGGATTCAATTCCATACAGACCTGTACTTTGAATTCTAGAAACTAACTATCGTCCACCCTCATACAGCATTCCTACCGGAGGCCATCTAATGGAGGCTATCCCCTTTCCTCCTTTTTCTTTCTCCTCTCTCTTCTCTTTCTTCCCCCCCTTCTCTTTTCCCTCTCTTCCTTTTCTCCTTCTCCTGGGGGGGTATTACTGGTAGCGTGGCTTTTTGGAGCAGGCTGCGCCCGACACGACGGAGGATCGAGGTCACGTAGGTTCGGGGTGGATTTGCCCGGAGGAGGATTGTGATGTTTCTCTTTCTCTTTTTCTTTCTGTTATTCATTTATTCGTCTACTCGTATGTTATTATATTCGTTTACTGGTCTATTCGCGTATTCGTTCATTCTTCTATTCATTTACTTACTCGTTTCCTATTCGTTTCCTTGGTTATCTGTCTAAGTTACTACACATTTCATATGAAAACCTACCTTTTGCCAGTATGCTCAACGGCCCCGGCCCCGAAAAACATTTTACGTGCGGGCTACGAACCCACGCACACGACCCGACCTCGGCCACCTACAGCCACGTATCTCTACGCCTGACATAACTCGCTGCTTATTCCCAAGGCTGGAATAGTGTGCCCTAGAGAAGTAAATACATGTACCTGGCTCCCTTTCCCCCAAGGCTGGTGGGACGTAGGAATTCTCACAATTGCGCTGCTTCTGTTCCATCCACAACGGAGGTATGTAGCACAGTAAGAAACATCTTTACTAATGTAAACAAGATGTTCTTGGTAGGGCTTTCTGGTAATGTGTCCTCGGGGTTAGATTTACCGAATATGGGGCCTCGGCCCCTTTAAATAATCACTGCAGAGTAGGACTGACCATACAAACGCTGTTTCCCTCCAGCAGTTACGCAAAGGCCACAGTAAGGTACCTTGATCTTGATTAAGCAAGGACAACACCTCGCGCCCCTCCGCACCACACCACCAAAAGGCGTGATAAATGCACCCTAACACTCCCAGCTGTGCCTGGGACTAGATGCTGGCGCCTAGGAAGCTACTGGCTCCGGCGGTTAGCTCATGGCGCACAGGCCTGACTGCTGTCCCTTGGGTTTGATTGCTTAATGGGTTTCTGTGGTGGGGTTGGGGTTAGAGGTATGTACATAGTTATACGGAAGCGGTAATGGCCATTTGGTGATTGGGATATATTATATCCCATGGCTCGTAGCTTGGTTTTGACCTTTTGACTACAGCCCTCTCCTGCAACCCACCGCTCATGAAACGATACAAGCCTCGGCTCCACACAATGAAAAGTATGTTAATGAATCCTAAGGTCGATCTAAGAATATACGGTTGAGAGCCAGGCACCATCGGCTACTAGCGAGGGCTTCAAAGCCCTCTGCTACGGGTGATGGGATACGGTATTGTCCGAAAGGGAAAACACCAGCTGAGCTTTAGCCCAGGAAAGTTGGAGCGATAGAGCGAAGCGTAGATATAATGTTTCTACATACCATCAAATCCAGCAGAGTACATGCTCTCACATGCAAGTAGGCAAATGTATGCGAGTATGTACCAAGCCCACCGAACTAGTACTGACACCCAGCAAAACTGATCGGCCAGTGCTACTGCCGAGGCAATAGATTTTCGCGATGATACGGTATTGCAGGTGAGAGACCTTAGCAGGTAACTATGTAAGTATTCTAGCAAAACATAGATATCGATATTATGCCCTGGGTGTTTGGAACAGTGGGGGAAATCTCTCGCATGCATAAACCTGCAAGCTTTATGGCACATCTGAGTATTCTGAGGAGTGCAGCTGCTTACCCTGATGTGTATACACCAACTCTCAGCCGGTAACGCATGAGAGAGCTTTCGCCCACTGTCTCAAACATGCACCCGAGACAAAATACAGACCCGCAGCAGGGGCAGTTGCGATGAAAAGATCTTGCGAACTCTTCCGCGCCCCCACCTGCGGACCTTGCCACTCTATGCCTAGGATGCCGCTGGAGGCAGGAAGACAGAGAGCGTGGAGAAGTAGGGAGGCAGGCAGTATTGTTCGGGATATGGACTCTGGCAGCGAATATAATTCTTGTGATGTCCACTAGTAATACAGGAGGGAATTTAATAGCCCTTTTATAACAATAATAGCCTTGGCAAACAACAGTAATGACATAATATAAGAGTGGTCTAGACCTTGCCACATTATTACAAGGAGGATATATTTTCCCCGGCTCGCAACAATAACCTCAACAAGTATTGCGAAATCGGAAGCAGGTGATAAGCCATGATTCTGCACCAAATCAGATCGTGAAGTGAAGACATTCCAGCCTCCCTGTCACCAGTGTTCGCAACGGTCTAGTCCAGATTATAGATATCTATAGATGCTTTGGTAGTGCCTCCGGGCTGGAAGGGCTATAACTATAATACAAAACAATAAATGATAAAAACAAAACCACCATCACGCCCCCCTCCTCCTCCTCTTCGCCAACTTCACCGCCCCTCCTCCCGGATGCCCATCTCAATCATCAGGGCCACAACCTCCATTGGCCGCTCCTCCAGAGACGGGGGTGGGAATTCGTTGCTCTATATATACATAATTTCTAAATACATCTGATGCTTGATTACATAACTACCATCTATCACCGACCCCTTTATTGTGATTCCTTACCGCAAAATCTCAGGAATAACGAATCGGACTGGGCTGGAACTGCAGCTTGACAGGTGCATTGTGGTTGGCCCAGTTCAACCACGTTGCAAAACCCATTATAGAGTAGAATCATCACAGGCCCGCTAATAGTACCTGGAGTTCTTGAGTCCGTCAAAATGCCTCTGTCTACTATTGAAGATACCCAAGTACAGAATGTTCAGCGACCGGGGAAAAAGAAAACAGCTGTTGCAGAGAATCCCCGCACCTTCCGCTCTCAGCCATTGAAGTCCAAAGCACGCCGATCCTACAACAGCAGGAAAAAAATTGAAGTCCTATCATACCTAGCAACTCCATCAACACCCGAAGAGGGCAACCCCCAAAAGATGCGAGTACCTAGATTAATAGAGGCTTCAGAGAACTTTGGAGGAATCCCAACATTGTGCATATCAACTTGGCGTAGGGATGAAAGTGAGCTTTTGAAGGGGGTACAAGAGCAGGATAGACAAATAAAAAGGTTCCGGGATGCTGGCAAGTATCACGGCTCAGCCCCCACTACCCCGCCTGCCACCTAGACGCCTCCAGAACAGGGTTGTTGGTTAAAATCGGTCGATGTCGGAAGCAGGGTAACGGAATAGGAAGGAGCTCGAGTGATAGAGTGTAAGCGCTAGGGATATTTGGAACGTTACAGGATGGAGTTATCGGTATTGGAAATAGTATGGGCGGCTCGGTAGTAAAAAGGGTTCTATGGGTTTCTATGGTCTGACTCAGCGATGGGGGGAATAGTTGTATATATAGCGCTCCGTTTCTCCTATGTCTTCGCCTCTCTAGGCAACGTCTTTTTCTTGTTAGCAATACATACCTTTGGCTCCAGCCTTCTGTTACTGCTCGTCCCTATCCCTGAACCTAAACCTGACCCGAATCCGAACCGACTCCGGTGTATCCCGAGCTGAACCTGTCCCGTCCCTGCCCCCGTCCCGGCCCCTGCCCCTGTCCTTGAATCCCGACCCCGCGCCGTTAGAGCAAGTGGCCCGAAATGGAAAAGATAGTATATACCCAGCTTTTGAAACAGAGGGAAAAGGGACAGATTGTCAGATGTAGTTGGTTCCGCTATACGAGTAGGAAGGCATTTCAAGAGTGCTATCTAAATATTAAGACGTCGTTCTATTTTTCTCAGGGATGATTCACTAGATTTTTGATCCGACATAAAATATCTATACGGTTTACAACAAATCAAGCGCAAAAAGTCCCTCATGATTACCTTACTCCTATTATCAATTTTTTCTGGTTTGTCAGACGGAATTTATATCCCCGAAATTGCGATATAGATTATTTAAACGATATTCACGAACTAGGACGTGTTACCTCAACTGCTAGAATAGCCAATATGGACCAAACACCTGCCCTTTTCGAATATCTATCTGGTCGAGCATACGAAACTAAAGGATCTCATACTGTTTGGACTAAAGCAGAAAGAAGTAGATGGGATGAGAGACAAGCAACAATTCAACTTACAGTTTTTGCTGATGGAACTATGCTTAAACCTTGGATACTATATCGGAGAAAGGGAAATCTTCCAGAAGTCGAGCTTAAACAGTATGACCATCGAGTTACAGTCAAATTCAGTGTTACGAAGCGAAGTGGAGACTATAACTAAACTAGCCAAGGTTCACAACCGAGGCGAAGGCGAGGCGGGAACGAGGCGAGGGCGAGGACGGAGACAAGACGACGAGGTAGCTTAACCGAGGAGTAGGGTTGTAGGACAAAGGGTCCAGATGGCTGTACGTACGAAGTGATGTAGACGAAGATACCAGTAGAGGACTTGCACGACGGTCATGGACTAGGACTATGGCTAAGCGAGGACGAGGTAGTGCTAAGACGAAGATGACTAAGAGTGATGACGTATTCTATTCAGAGGAACGAGATGAAACAAGTAACAACTAAAGAAACTAGAACGTAGAGTTGATAACAGGAAGGTTGCGTAGGAAAGGAAAGAAGAGAAAGAGACAAAGGAAAGGTTCAGAGTAATTATATATACAGTTCCCAATCCCTGTCCCGGATGACTGATAACTCGTAACGGAAACCCATAGAAACCCAAAGTGAAAACCCGAACCCGGTAACCCATTCCACAATATTCCCGTGAATGCACGCTGATGGATTAGGTCTCCTTCAGGCCTGGGTTCGTGGAAACCTGTCAAGTCTTGCACCAGTTCTCGAGAGGGGTTGCCACGATGGCTCGTCAGAATCTTGATTCAACCAAGTATTCTAAGCGGCCGTAGCGTCGGCGTGAATCCAACACGGTGTCGACCTCCCATTCCTGTTCGCCTTCAATTTCCACAGGAGGTGGCGGGGTGTGTTGTTGACCTGGGACGGGGTTGTTGGTAGCGAGGGACAAGAGCAAGACATGGAAGACCAGGTGGATTTTCATTGAAGCGGGGAGACTGAGTTCATAGGCGTAAGGACTAACCATTCTCTTGACGGTATAGAGCTTGACGGTCGAGTTTCTTCGAGGTCTGTCTCAATGCTCCAAGTCGAGAAAACCCTACGCTTTCTGGCGTCACTGGCGGAGTTCTATTTGCGTTGTTGAGTCTTCTTGAATCTTCTGAGCCCTAAACATTTCATCGTAGGAATTGAAGATTTGTGCCATGTCTCTAGCCATACCTTTGGCTTGGTCTTCCTTGGTCCTTAATGCTGTAGTGGTGCAAGCACATCCTTGGGTTCCTCCCATAGTTTGCCTGGAATGGAGAGAGCTTGGTGGTTTCGGAGACGTGGTTGTTGGTTCGAACTCTGCCATAGGTACTTGGCTCAATCATCCTGCTGGTAAGAAACATAAGCCCGGAGGTATTGTTCCATGATTGCGTTGATCCTCTCCGTTTGCCCGTCCGTTTGGGGGTGGAAGGCAGTGCTGTAGCGGGGTGCGATTTCTAGCCTATTGCAGAGGGTCTTCCAGAATTCTGCCGTGAACTGTGCCGCGGTCGGAGACTATGGTTTCGGGGAGGCCGTGAAGTTTCAGACTGATTCCAAGTACATGTTGGTACGTCAATAGCGCTGACTCTCATTACAAGGTATGAAGTGGCGCATCTTGGTTAGGTCGACAACGAGGATAGCATTAAACCCATTGCTCTCTGGGGAGCCCTGTAACGAAATCCATTGACACATGGACGCCTTTGGGTACTGAGAGTGGCGGAGGACTCCTTGTAGTGCATTACACTGCTGCGGGAACAGGTGTTACAGTTCAGGACATAGCGGTCAACGTATTTCCTCGTGCTGCGCCAGTAGTAGTTGCGACTGATGAGTTCGAGAGTTTTTGCACGTCCTGGGTGTCCGGCGGAGGGCTTATCGTAGTGTTCCTGTAGTAGGCGCAGTTGGAGTTCGTCAAGGTCGGGGACGTAGATCGCGTTCCTTTAAAGTAGGAAGCCTTCCTCCGTTTCCGTAGATTCTGCTAGCGAGATTTTCTTGGAGTGCTTAGTGCCATTACGAAGCATGGTGAGGACTTGGTGGGGGAAACTGTCAACTTGGTAAGCTTGGGTCAACAATTCTTTTACGGTGGGCGTTCCTTCAGCGGATTCATTTAACAAAGAACCCGCGAACAAACTTAGCTTGACTCCTGCATCTAAATTCTCCTTCTTTAACACGACCTGCGACTGGTGCGTGAGACGTTCATCCCCTTCCTTAGGCAGGTCTCCTGACCTCCTATTGAAGTCGTCGGTTTCCTTGTTTCCTGGCCTGAATGTGATGGCGAAGTCGAAGCGGGACAGGAATTCGCCCACCTCGTCTGGCAGCGATTGAGCAGCTTGGTGGACATAAAGTATTCCAGGTTTCTGTAGTCGCCATGACTTTGATCGGAACCCAGATCCTTCCAGGTTTGAGCGCCATTCTTCGACCGCTAACAGTTCCTTGTCGTAGATCTCGTAGTTGCATTCCGCAGGTGAATGTTTCTTGGAGAAGAAAGCCACTGGATGCAGGATTCCGTCATCATCGTATTGGGACATAATTCCGGCAGAGACCTAGTCGGACGCATCAGTCTCCACGATAGTAGCCTTCTCATAGTCGTAATGTGCCAGTATTGGGGCCGAGGTGAACGCATCCTTGAGGTCCTGAAACACCTTCTGTGCCCTATGGGACCATTCGAACTTTACGTCCTTCTTGGTCAGTACTGTGAGTGGGGCGACTACTCTGGAATATGCATATATGAACCGGCGATAGAAGTTCGCGAACCCTAAGAATTCCTGGACCTCCCTAAGCTTAGTGGGAGCTTCCCATCCTGTGACCGCTGATACCTTGCTAGGGTCCATCTTGAGGCCCTCAGGAGTGATGATGAGGCCGAGATACTTGGTTTCTTGGATGGAGAATTCGCATTTCTCTGGTTTCAGATGAACGTTGTGGATCTGCAGGACCTTGAGGACTTGTCGCACATGTTTCTTATGTAAGGTCTCTGAGTATATCAGGATGTCGTTGAGGTAGGCTGTTGCGAAATGGTCAAGATAGGGGTGGAGCAGGTCGTTAACCCAATGTTGGAATGCGGCGGGGGCGTTGGTCAATCCAAAAGACATGACATTGTACTCGAAGTGGCCGTAGCGGGTCCTAAAGGCGGTTTTCCACTCATCACCCTCCTGGATCCTGAGCTGATGGTATCCCCACCTAAGGTCCAACTTGGTGTAATACTTTGCCTTGGAGAGGCGGGACAGTGTTTCGAGAATAAGAGGCAAGGGATGGCGGTTCTTTACCGTGAT
This sequence comes from Morchella sp. 2018-W16, assembly GCA_024713755.1. Classification (NCBI taxonomy): domain Eukaryota; kingdom Fungi; phylum Ascomycota; class Pezizomycetes; order Pezizales; family Morchellaceae; genus Morchella; species Morchella sp. 2018-W16. Next base: position 2,186,387 of record JAMGYY010000009.1, on the reverse strand, counting down.
CTCGTTGAGTTTCCTATAGTCCACGACAAACGGGATCCGTCGGCTTTTTGTGAATAGGACGGGGGCACCGGCAGGGGACTCTGAGTAGCGGATAAAACCCTTTCCTAAGTTCTCCGTAATGTAGTCTCTCAGAGCCTGTAGCTCTGGGCGTGACATTCCATATAGCGGGCCGAAGGGGGGTTGCTTTCCATCCTGGAGCACGATCTTAAGGTCATGGGGGCGGTGGGGCGGTAGCGACGTGGCGTTTGATTCTTTGAACAGCGGCAAGAACTCCGATAACTCCTTAGGCACTTTATCTTGCGGGTCCATGGTGGTCTTTGGGGCAAGGGCTTCATCGATCGCGCTGAGTGAGGCACAGAAAAGTCGGTTCTGTCGTCTACGGGAAAGGCCTACAAATGGCACAGCTCCTATGGCCGCAATGTGGAGGAGCGGGCTGTCCGGAGGGGTGATCGAGATTCCTTTGGCAGTGACCGGGGAGCGGGAGATGGAGCAGTTCTTGATGCAGAAATCAGAGTCGAAGATGACCTGATTCTTCTTGGGGCGAGGTCGTGGTGGCGCATCCAGGGAATACCCATGACAATTGGGTAATGTCCCAGCTTGGTGACGAAGAAGGGGGCAGTTTCCTGGTGTCCATTGATGTCCAACGAGAGCTTGGCGATGTGAGTGATTCTTCCTGATTCTACCAGCCTGCCGTCGATTACCTCAAGCAGGCGTGATTTCTTCAGGGGTGTCAGGGAGAGGCCGTGATTGGTTGCGAAATCTTGGTCGATAAAGGCGTACCCTGACGCTCCCGTATCGATAAGAGCGTAGGTTGGCACGAAGTAGACAGAGTTCTGGGAAACGGAGCAGGTGACGACGAGTTGGTCCTCAGACATCTTGTCCTCGGACACAGCGGCAGTGGAGACGACGAAGATGGGTGGCGGGACTAGCCCCTCTGGTTTGCCATTTTTTACCAAAGGGGCTGACCTTTTAGCGCCGGCTTGGTGGACACTTGTTCAACTGGCTTGTTACGCCAGCTGTCGAGGGTACGGGGGTCCTGGATGCGGGAAGCGAGATAGCGGGGAGTTGGGGTCGAGGCGGCAGGGCGGGGGGAACTTTGGTTGGTGGTGGTGGGTGCGGAGGCGAGGCGGCGGCGAAGATCGGCAATGGTGGCGTTGGCCTGAGACTCCCAGGCTTTCGCAACAGAAGTGATGCGGCGGATATCTTTCTCCGCTGCGGCGAGGTCAGAGTCGGCGGTGGCGAGGGCGTCTTGGTGGAGCGCCAGGCGGTACCGAAGTTGTTCTTCCTCGGCTTGGTATTCCTCAACCTCGGACTTGAGGTCGGCGATTAATTGGCTGAGGTCCCAGATGACCTCCTCGTGAGCTGTACATACAGCAGGTTCTGGCGTGGCGGGGCTGTCGGGGAGGTTGGTCAACACGACCAAGCATTCTGAGATGAGGCTGTGGGCCTCCGTGAGTTCAGGACCGCAGTCCTCATCGGTGGGTAGTGGGCCATAGGTGCCCAAGAATTCAGCAAGGCGCTCGAGGACCGCGACGGGGACTGTGGCTTCGGTATCAGGGCGGCCGATGGTATAGTGGGCGAGGGTGGTGTCACGAAGGCCACGAATGATGGCTTCGGTGTTGTGTGCGGGGTGTAGGACGTCGGTGGTGGGTGCCCCGATGTGGAGCTGCCCGGCAAGAGGTTGGGTGAAGGTGGCCTTGGCCCAATGGGCTTCGGCACGCTTGAGCTTGTATTTCAAAGCATATTGGCGGAGGACGTGGACGGAGGGGTCGGGGCCGATGCGGTGGCCCATGTTGAACCAGTGGGCTTGGGGGACGAGGCCGAGGTAACAGAATCCTTTCCGTTCAGGAAAGAAACATTCGAGGGGACCGGGGGAGAAGACGAGAGGGTGACGGCAGTCCTCGTTGGGGACATCCCAACTGAGGTCGATCATGGTTGCGACCGGAGCTAAGCGAGGCGGGGTTGATGTTGTGAAGGTTGGCGTGGGAGACGCAACCTTAGTGTTACGGAGCGAAGCGGAGACTATAACTAAACTAGCCAAGGTTCACAACCGAGGCGAAGGCGAGGCGGGGACGAGGCGAGGGCGAGGACGGAGACAAGACGACGAGGTAGCTTAACCGAGGAGTAGGGTTGTAGAACAAAGGGTCCAGATGGCTGTACGTACGAAGTGATGTAGACGAAGATACCAGTAGAGGACTTGCACGACGGTCATGGGCTAGGACTATGGCTAAGCGAGGACGAGGTAGTGCTAAGACGAAGATGATTAAGAGTGATGACGTATTCTATTCAGAGGAACGAAACAAGTAACGATTAAGGAAACTAGGAACGTAGGGTTGATAACAGGAAGGTTGCGTAGGAAAGGAAAGAAGAGAAAGAGACAAAGGAAAGATTCGTAGCCGACTATATATACAGTTCCCAATCCCTGTCCCGGGATGACTGATAACTCGTGTAACGGAAACCCATAGAAACCCAAAGTGAAAACCCGAACCCGAGAACCCATTCCACAATATCTTTTCCTCCTCAGTAGTCCGTGGTACGCCGTGATATTCAATGAGAAGGTATACGCAAATGAGGCTACTACTCTTGAATGGATAAACGAGCAGCTTATACCAGTTATACACGTCAAAGTATTTCTGAAGGCCCAAGATCCCAAACAACTAGACTATCAACTGGTTCGCCTGCATGGAAGTCTGTCGGTTTAGTAGCCCTAGATGCCGCTAGTTTTCATAGAATACCGATTGTCCTGGAAACCATCCAAAAATCAAATATAATACCGTGTCTTATTCCTGGTGGTTGTACAAGTCTAATACAGGTATTGGATGTATCTGTCAACTGCCCTTTTAAAAATATATTAGAGGAAACAATGGAGGAAGAGCTTTATCGTCTGGTTCAGTTGCGTGGAGAGAATATTCTTCATTTACTAGATGTGGTCGATGCTGAGAACACTGAGAACCAAGGTCTGGAACCCAGCCAAATCTCTGCTGTTGGTCTTCGTCGCATTTTGTTGACACGCTCAGTGGGAGCTGCTTGGGAGAGATTTGGGGCAGAGAGACATAGAAATAGTATTATTAAAACATTTAGAAGGTATTCCCCATTTCATTTTCTTATATTTTCTAAAACTAAATTAAATTTTGAATAGTGTTGGATTATCCCTCCCTATTAATGGTTCTTGCGATCATGGACTCTCAATCAAAGGCTTGAAACCCGAAGAATTAGTTGTTGGAGACTGGCACCATGATCTTGTCGCAACCGATCCTACACTTCCTGAAAATGAGATTCCACCAGAGGAGGATGACAACCAAGGAATTTCATTTGTAGAAGTAGGCGGAGTTGTCCTTCAAGTGGGAAGGGCAAAGAAAACCAATTCTGGACATACTCAAATAGATAGTAGAGAGAAGCGCTTGATCACTTGATCCCTATGCCACCAATCCGGTCATAACAGAAGATCATGTAAATAATTATATTGTAATTTGGACTATTTTTGATACTTCCCACTTATGTCCTCCTCTGGCGATGCTGTCTCAGCCCGGTCCGATTCGTTATTCCTGAGATTTTGCGGTATTACATATCAAATATCTCGATGCTAAGACTCTACCCCAGGGGACCGGAGGAGAGTAAATCTAGTTTGTAAACACACTGCACACGGTTAGGACTCATTACGGCCTTCATTATTCATGGAGTGATTTGTGAGAGCACGACAGACCTAGCTGATATTAGCTTAGAATTGTATACCAAGAACAGAGGCAACCTTGCCGTTTTTCACTGTAGCCCTAGGCCATCACTCGATCACAAAGCATCACTCGATTGTTGTCTTCCCTGCCAAGAAACCATAAATGGGTGCCTGATACGATAGTTCGGGAGCCTCCATGGTGGCAGGATAGCTTCCCAAACCAATGGCAAGCCCGTCCAACCGCGCGGGGGAGGAGACTCGCACCGTCGTGGTGGCCTTGGGTTCGGCATCCCGCTCGTCGATCCCAACCAGACGCACCCCATTGGGAGGAAGGTGCAAGTCGGCGCGAGAGGCTTCAGCGGTCAGATAACGGCGGCCATTACTCAATCTCTGATCTAGGGGGTGCTGAAAGTTTGGAGACCGTCAACCGCGTAAAGATCTGGTATGGATTGTTCGATGAGGGCTTGGTTGATGATGGATGGGGCAAGAAGAGGTGCGTATTTATATACGAGTCTAAGTTTTCTGAAAGGCAAATATACATAATCTGGTGCGGGCAAAGCGCCTCTCTCCTCGGGTACTAGTACAAGTACTTCAGCCAATGGCCTTAGATTTCTCAATGGCCGGTCGGGTCCGAAGCATGGGCTTCCAGCTAGCTAGGTAAGCCTTGGTAACTGCCCCTGAGCCGTGCCCATCAAATAGCTCGAACACCCCCTCACTCGGAGGGTCAACCATGCTTGATTCTGAAGGCTCTTAAAATGTTGATCTTCTACCAGTAGGTATGGATTTAATGTTGAGAATCCACATTTCCATTGCCGAGATTTCGTTCGTGTTTCGCTTTGTGTTTCTCGGGTTGTGGTGACACTAACTAAGAGATAGAGAGTAGAGTCTGGCTGGCTCTCACCGCTTGTTCTTTGTTTCGCAGTATTCTTTGGACACACTGCTGTACCTAGAGTGTTGGAAAGTGATGCACATTCGGTGGTTTCATGGCCACACAAGAATTAATTTCCACACAAGGACATTTAAAGGTAAATATGTGTGTGCATATGCTCTTCAAGTGTATACTTAGTACTTAGGTTCACAATTTTATATATTACTAGTGAGGGGCGGCCTCCGGCCGCATATGTAATCGTCAGTTCGAGAAACCGCCGACACTGAAGGATCCAGAAAACTCACAGCCCTGTTAAATGCAATGATGTGGTCATGGGATAAGCATCTTCGCACGCAGTCGGGGCCATTCTCGCGTGAGGTTGTAGTTTGGGAGAGAAGAAATATTGATCTTGGTCAGAGGGTTATTATATAGTGATTGAGGTTTGCCAATGTATATGTATGCCGTCTCCCTTAACACACCCGATGGTTTGTCTACTGACAGCTGTAGCCCGCCAGACCACCGAAATCTGGGGCAGCTATCCATCCAATTGAAACTTTTCGTGATGACAGCGATACCTGACTATTCTATTTAGATGATAAAGAATTTGGGCGTTGTCTACATGTAGTCAAAATTTGTATCACTTTCCGACACTCTGGCCGGTACACATGTATTGGGGAGTATTAACCAAATAAGACAATAGGATTTATATAATTCTTACTAGCAGTTCTTGCTTTGTGGTTTGTGGACGAGGTTGATGGCTTCGTGAAGTTGATGATTTCATGCTATGATAAACTGATAGTTTCGGCAAGGAAAACCTTTTGCATAAGTTGTCCTGATACGCATCAGACGAATACAAAAATAAATGATAATTATAATTATACATTTTGCGACAAATATTCTCAATAAATAGAACCAGACAATCCACCACGAAAAACGCCGATAAAACAAATACCCAACAACCAACAAGCCTTGACCTCGCACGCATCAACTCTGCACATCCCCACCTTGATGATCTCCGCCTCTACCTCCGCCTCCAGCCCCGCCCCCACTTCTCAAAATCCTCCCCTTCTTTGCCTCCCTCTCCGGCAAATCCTCCGTCACATAATCCCCGCCCTCCGTACCTCCTTCCTCTACCCTCTTCCGCTTATCCGTCTTCTGCCTTGCCTTTCTCATCACCGCCAGCCCCCTCTTCGCCATGTTTATTAACTGACCATACCGCTCCAGCGGCAATGTCACCGTCCTCTGATCGTCCACACTGGTGTCACGCAGTAGGTCTGAAATCCTCAACACGGGGTCTACATCCGGGCTCCTATCTGGGAGGAATTTCTGGAGTGTAGAGTCAGCCATATCTGGATGTGTAAAATGAAAATTAAAGGAGAGGGTGGATACGTATATAGGTCCGTCGCGCTCAGTTTCACCGTCATCCCCCAGGCGGAAGAGCTCGATTGTGGCTGTAAGGGGTCCGACAAGGTCAGAGGGGTTACATCTCTTGTGGAAGTCCGCGATCGCCCGCGCCGACGTAAGTTCCTCCGACTCCGCCTCTGATCCAGCAGACTCCCCTTCCTGGTTCTCGCCACCGGCGCCACCGCCCCTCTCCATCCCCCCGGCACCCCCGGCGGCAGCAGGTCTGTGTCCTTCCTCGATATTGACGGCCACCGCCACCTTCACCATCCCACTCGTACCTTTGAGCCATGCCACCGCCGCACGCCTCACATTGTCGTGTTTCTGCGCAAAGGCCACCTCGAAGATGACGCAGGGATATGGGTCCGTCACCTCTTCCCCTTCCTCATCATCGAAAAATACATACCTGAACGCCGCATCCGGCTGCCGAACCGCCCCATTCTGCAGTGGGATGTCGTACCCCGTGTCGCGCATGATGTGCGACCGCTCCTCGTCCGAGAGGGGGAGCTTCCCGTAGATCTCTGTGAGCCATTGATTGATTGCGCCGTGTACGGTCGTGATCATGCCGAGTAGTTTGAGCGTGCTGGTGACCGTGTCGTAAGTGTAGCTAGCTGGGGAGTTAGCTGTATGTGCGAGGGGCGGGGAACGGAGGGGAGGGGAAAGGGGGGGGCTCCGGGGTGCTTATGGGGGAAGCGGGGGGGGAGGGCGCACCGTAGCCGGTGAAGTCCGCGGTTCAGCGCCCAGCGCTGGAACTCTTCCAGACAAGAAGGGGAGACCTGGGTCAGTGTGAACGGGTTTCCGTAGAGATAATCGCCCCGAAGGAAGGCCTCAATGGACGCCAAGAAGGGCGAGAGTTCTGTGGGATGTGTTTGCGGGTCCTCGAGCTTCCCCCCCCCCCTCCTCTAGCTCCTCCTCTGGTGGTGTGACAGGATCCCGAGCAGGCGCTACAGAGGATAAGGGAGGAGGGCCAGGCGGTGGGGGTCGTGAAGAAGGACAAGGGAGACGAGAGGTGAATGAGGATTCAGCAGATATCGGGGTGTTTGGGCGATGTGGAGGCATGGCTATTATATTCAGTATTCAGTCCTGGTTCTTGAGATGATCGAGGAAGGGCGGACGAGAGCTTGGCAACGATGGTGGTGCTTATGTTATCATGCATCTCACTAATTACGTGATACTTCAATAATAGATGGCGGTTCTCCGGAATATATATAATTATTTATACTCTAAGGGCATTGTGCACTCTACATATTCTTTCATCCGTTGTATTTATGTTGGCGATGCATATGAGATCATCTGGAAATATCCCTTACACGGTAACAATGACACTCATTTGTTCAATGTAGTCGCCAAAACAGCCCATGGGCTTAAAGCGAAGTGGTGGAAGAGTTATGAAATAACGGTTGCTGATATTTCATTTCTTTATAAGTCATATATACTAGCTCATGGTTGAGTCATTTTATTTGCGGGCAGGATGGGTTATATTTTATATTATCTTGTCTTTCGTTATATGTTCTTGTGTGATAGGCCTCGTTACCCCCATCAAATATTTAGTTGATCTCTCTTAGGGGGTCAGCATTGACAACTTAAGTGAATTGCGGGACAACCAGGAAATGAGATAGTTCAACACATAACCCTAACCCTAGCGAACATACTCGGAAATAATTTATTTATTTATTCCTCGTTAATGTACATATGTAACAAGTAGGTTATGACAAGATCTTAACTCTCTTTTTCGGAGGCGGAGCAGAATCTTCCTCTCCCTGAAAAAACCAAAAGAAGAAATGATAAAAACAAACAAAACAATACAAAATCACCGATGCAGTATGAGGTATAAAATTGTAAAGTAAAACGCGTGTGAAACAGGTTGTAATTCAAAAAACATAGCAATCTCCTTTATTACCTTTCCAGTTCTTACCAAGTCTTGGCTCGGGATTACCGCAAAGGCGATTCAATATCAATCTGGTCATCAAATACCTACCCTGTCCCGCTAACTGCATAACGGTGAGATAGATACTCATCAGACCGTGATCCCCAAGGATAATGTAATTAGACCAACAATCATTTCCAGGTGTAATGTTCTTGCAGCTATCCGGATTAAGGCGGGGGGGGGGGGGGGGGGGGTACTGACTTAACAGGAAACCCTATCCTTTCTAATAATTAGAAATACTCTCCAGTAGCACAATCAAGCCAGTCTTGCAATATTACTGATAATATTCTCATGTCAGCAGCTTGCTCGTGCGCGCCAGGTTTATGTGGTATTCCTTTAAGCAACGCCTCATTCGGGAAGTAGAAATGATTATAATTCAATTTGGAGATTCTTTTGTTGGCTACCTTTGCTCTGTTCCTTTACCTTATGCGTAGCTCTCTATTCAAAGAACACATAACTCGTACTATTTGAGGAAGTGGTAAGATAGAGTAAGGTTAAGGAATATCGCCCACATACTTATCTAAAGTATTCCTTGAAGAGAGAAGCTATGAGACTCAAATCGTAAGCTCACTCTCTTGAAGCTGTCGTCTGCAAGAATTAACAGCAACAACTACAGCAACAACAAATCTCCGTCTGCGCCAGGTCGTATTCGACCCCAGGTAAACGGCTGCAGAATTGGTTAACCAGGGTCTCCCTGGATTTGCGGGTAACAGCCGCCACTCTATCTAGGAGGGAAAGATTATAATTATGTATGAGTTCATCCAGCAGAAGTCTATCTTACAATATGATACACAGTTAGTTATTGTCTAGCCAAGGGCTACTTATCCCAGTCATGCTAGCTCTGAATTTGTATCCCTTTGTCTGTCGGTTCCCGTCCCTGTAATAGAGAGATTATGCCCATATGGAAATATTACGAGATGTGTTAGTAAATCCACAGCGGATGTGCACTTGCTTAGGGGGCAGCATTTCATTGACTAACAAAGGGTTCATTCCACTTAGTAGTGTTGGAGCTCGAGGAGCCTACATGGCTTGTTAATTGAGATACTAGTGAGATACAGAAGCTCACATCTACCATGAACCCTCTTTGTATTTTAAGATGATTAGGAAGTGCATCATGATACATCACTCGTGTAGTGGTACGGTTGGGCATTTGTTTAATTCATTAATTGTATTGGCACGGCCGGGTTCATTGATTGATTGATAATCATATTGGCACGGCCGGATCCAGCAATGAAAAACTCGACTAAGTAAACCTCTTCGCGAGCGACTACTCAGTGATCGCCATGGAATAGGGGCTGGCCAGAACTGGATAATATAAGGCAAGTGTATATCATGTTAAACAAGCAAGGTTCCGCAACCATCTAACATCTGTCAAACCACCCACACTCCCTCTTCAAGGGCATGTCATCTTATCTCATTCATTGCGAGCGGAGGAATTGCCACTGGTGCACAGTGGCAATTCCTCCGCTACTAAGGCTCCCAAGGTGACTTTAGCAATGAACAGGGGCGGCGAGACTTTGGAAACATTCGCTATTATATATTGACGGTTGAGAATCTTGTAACCAAATATTACGATCTACTCCCAACTCGTCTTCTACGGCCCTATCAAAGGGATTGGTGGGTGGTTTCGGATCTACAGGTAAGTAACACCCCCACGCCAAGCGATGGGCGTTTGCGTGATCTCCTGCTAGTTTGCGTCATAGCTTTTGTGGTCGGGGATTGGAATAGCCATTAATCTATATATGGTCGAACCGTGCGCATTTTATAGTTCTTGTAGCTCGTATTTTCGTTTCGGAAACCCTTTTCTATGTGTACTAAGTGTGATGTTTGTCGCTCGGGTACGAGTTAGTTAGTAGTCTCTTGATGGTGTCACCTGGTGTCGCGTACACGGTGACCTGTACACCCTCCTCGGCAGAGGGGAGGGGCAATCTTACGAGGATAACCGCCCAGAGGTAATAGTTTCCCATTGCGCACAAAATAACGGACCGGGTGACAACTTGTGAGTCGAGTGAGAGCTCATGAACCGCCCACAACAAACGAGTTTATTTATTTATTCTTAATTCAAACATACATGCACAACCAACGGGTTGTTAAGCCATGTACTGCGCGCCCATTGGGTGATTCAATGATTTTATCCCCCATAATGCCCCTCAATCCACCGCCATCTCACAATGCAAATAAACATAAGGAAAGATATCTAATAGCCTTAGTAAAACCAAATTTAACTCAGTCTCTCTGTTCTCACGCTTTGCTCGATGCAGAGCAAAGCCTAGTCTCTTCCCTAGTATACCAAAATAGAGCCCAAGCCACCTATTTAGCCCTATAATCGTAGGTAGTAAGCTTTCGAATGTCCGACTCTTCGGGAGTGGTAATTGCATTTATATTAGGCCATTAACGGCCTCACACCAAAGTCAACAAAACAGGATGCTTTGTCTCCCATGATGCAATAGCTCAACTTTCAAGCCGCTAAAGTCACCCTCGCGCCCCGACTAGGCGCTTTCAAGCTTGACTTTCTCCAGATGTGTTTCGTTCCTCTTGTGAGCGGCCTACGATTAATGGTCTCCACCCACATAGATATACTCCCATGAGCACGGGGAGGTCTCTGAAGACGAAAACCTTGGGATGAGTTGAATCTGAGCCCTTCATATATTACTATATTTATCTAATACCAGAGCTACTGCGCTATCATTTCTTGTAGAATTATCAAGTCCGTACATCTGAAAACTTGTTATAAACCAAACTCCTCTTTGATATTGCCCAGCTCGCTACTGTATGTTTCTCTATGTCTCTGTTTGTCTCATGCACCATGACCTTTGCTGCAGCACAACAGATTTATTCAGGTTTTGTGGAGCCCATCAGCAAGATGCTGACCCCACCAGAGAAAGAAAACCTCCTGTGACTTTACTAACAGCTCTTGTTATCTCTCTTATCAAATCACCTATCTCCATTCCAATTTAATCCCTCTTTACAGGGGGTCAGGAACGACGGACCATAGGATAAGGCGAGTTTTCACAATACTCTTCTACCAGGTTCAGTAACATTATGAAATCCCGATGCATAGAGCCTGGGGAAGCAAGTTCCATATTCAAGATTCACCGCTTTAGACTTCTGGTTTAAGAAACCATCACCACATGGTCTTAATCCGAGCAGCGATTATGGTAGCCATCTACTACACCGGGTTTTGACAGAGTTAGATACCGTACAGCGTCCTTTGTGTAATATGACTGGAGGTAAATAGAATAACGCTGTACGGCACGGTCCATTAAGGAACGGCCTTTATCCAGGAACGTTCCAATATGGCGGCCGCCAACTGTAGACGGTTGCTTTTAACGGAACGATATGTTCCTGAAATTACTTTCTGGCGCCTCTCAAGAACGCTTGTATATTTTTATGTCGAAGGGATGTTGCCTTTTCAAGCCAGAGTGGGGGGAGATTAGGGGGCGTACATACCCAAGACTAACAACCAAATATGGGAATTTAAACGTCTTGTGTGACAGGCCTTCTATTCCAGTTAATACGGTACTGTGTTAATGAACTAACCCTGATGGCTAAGTATCTACCTGAAGCCTCCTATATTGATTAGAGTAACGTTATTTCTAAGGGAGGGTTGCGGCTTGACTTACCCTACAGGTTATCACTAAAATATTCCTTACCTGTACATAGTATCCAGAACTGAAGGATACTTCAAATATAATCAGGAGCTCCTGGCTGGCGCTCGCTGTATCAGAACGTTCCTGGATAAGGTGCGTTTGCGTATGGACTGGAGCCAACACTGAGGTCAATTGGCAAGCAATAACTGACCTATTGAACATATTACACAATTACTTACACTCCTCCATCAAAGATACTAACTTTTATACCTTTCAATACTCTAGCGTCTAAGTGCATATAGTGAACTAAGAAAAGGATCTTTTAAAGAGTTGAAATAAATACTCCGGTATTAATGGACAAGTGTAAGTACGCGAAAGCTTGTAAGTTATACAGCTAAAAAAATGTGCTAACCAAAAAGAGATAGTTACTATTATGGGATATTGAGTGAAGAAAAGGGTAAGATATAATGTCAGTTAAATATTCCAGAGAGGTTATACCCCGGTACGTCGTGATATTCAAGAAACATAACCTAATCGGTCAGGTCAAAGCAGAAACTGGATATACAAAGTGTCAGAGAGAAAGGAACAAAAAGACCGCGTACGCGATGGGCAGGAGATCCGTAATCAATAAATGGAAATGAGTCAGGGAAAGTGACAAAATCGCCCTGAAATGAATCCACAGTCCCATTGCCAAGAGAAGTCTCTTTGAAACGAATCGTTTCCCAAAAAGGTTTGTAGGGAAAGGAATCGCTTGATTCATTTATTAGAGTAAGCGCTCATTCCAAAATTCAAACCCTATCTCGCTACACAAAATTACTACCAAATGTTCACTAGTTCCAAAAGATACTCCCAACTCTCTTCGACGCGATATCAATAACTTTGCCCGCCTCCTGCACCCTATCCTTCGCCATCCATCCAGCCCCTTTCGCTACCTCTTTCTTTGTCTTCCCCGCCAACCATCCAGCTCCTTTAACCACCTCCCTTTTAGCCTCCCCCGCCAACCATCCAGTCCCCTTGACCAGACCCCCTTTGGCCTCCCCCGCCAACCACTCAGCCCCTTTAGTAACCCCCCCCTTAGCCTCTCCCGCCAACCATCCAGTCACCTTGACCAGACCCCCTTTAGCCTCCCCCGCCAACCACTCAGCCCCTTTGGTCACCTCCCTCTTAGCCTCTCCCGCAAACCACCCACCCCCCTTTGTCTCTCCACTCTTTCCCGCAAACCACCCACCCCCTTTGGTCCCCTCCCTCTTAGCCTCTCTCGCAAACCACCTACCCCCTTTGGTCACCTCCCTCTTAGCCTCTCCCGCAAACCACCCACCCCCCTTTGTCTCCTCACTCCCTCCCGCAAACCACCCACCCCCTTTGGTCCCCTCCCACATAGCCTCTCCCGTAAGCCACCTACCCCCTTTGGTCACCTCCCTCTTAGCCTCTCCCGCAAACCACCCACCCCCCTTTGTCTCCTCACTCTTTCCCGCAAACCACCCACCCCCTTTGGTCACGTCCCTCTTAGCCTCTCCCGCAAACCACCCTCCCCCTTTGGCCCCCTCCCTCTTAGCCTCTCTCGCAAACCACCTACCCCCTTTGGTCACCTCCCTCTTAGCCTCTCCCGCAAACCACCCACCCCCCTTTGTCTCCTCACTCTTTCCCGCAAACCACCCACCCCCTTTGGTCCCCTCCCACATAGCCTCTCCCGTAAGCCACCTACCCCCTTTGGTCACCTCCCTCTTAGCCCCCCCAGCCAACCATACAGACCGTTGAACCACCTCCCTCTTAGCTTCCCGCGCCAACCACCCAACGCCTTTAACCACTTCTCTTCTAGTCTCCACCCATCCAGTCCCCTTCACCCCCCCTGTACATGCCCACCCCACCCTGCTAGCCTTCCCCGCCCATTCCACCCCCTCTAACATCTCCACCCCCCTCACAGTCCTCGCCCATAGGCCCCTACTCCCCCCCTTCGCCCAAGCGGCAACCCTTCTGTCGAGGTCACCGAGCACCCCGATGGTGCCCGCTGCAATGAGGGAGCCGCTGCCCGCCATAAATGTCCCGTTCATGGCGAGAGATTGAGTAATTGCAAAGGGAGAGTGTGCAGCGACGTTTCCAATGGAGGACTGCCACAGCGCTGCTAAGGAACCTGTGTGTGTAGGGGGCGTTAGTTGGGGTGCCATCTGGGGGTGTTAGTAGAGGGTGGGGCCTGTTAGGGTAGTTAGTAGGTTCTGCTGCCCTAGGAACCACCCTAGGGGGACGAAGAGGGGGGGACAAAAGAGAAGTTTTGTAGCGGGGCTGGCTCGTCACGTACAGGATACGGGACCACTGGGAGTGAAGCCCACAGCGAGAGGAACAGCGAATGTGGCTGTACCCGCAACAATGAGTGCTGTGCTTACGGGGTGGTCTTGTGCGAGGCGGAGTCCCTTCGTGCTTATGGGGTGCTCTTGCACGAGGCGGAGTGCCTTGGTTCCCCTGGTGTAGAACTGGCTTCTGTAGGAGGCTAGGGTCTTTGGATCGATCATTTTCCCCCCTTTGCATCCTTGGGGGTTAGCATTCATAGCTGGATTGAGTGCTGGTGCGCGCGGAGGGTCTGTCTGGATATTGAATATGAGAGAGACGGGGGCGTTCATTGTTTGTATTTAAATGAGGTGGACATGTTTCAGGCAACCAGTGGGATGGTCACGGTCCCGATTGGTCGGCCCGCCCCAGCCTAGAACAGTCAGGCCTTGGCAGTCATCAATGTTCCCCACCTCGGCCCATCATCGCCAGCAAAGAAACAGAGTTGTAGAGCGCAAAGGGAAAATGGCCTCCGGACCTCACTCTCTGCCAACATCATTTTGGAGACGAAATAGGACGCCAAAAGACGACCTGTCACTATTAAGACGAGTTACATAGACGAACCCCTGCGGTACATGAGTCGAAAAGATAACTTATTGTGTATAGAGGATGAAATCTCGGGTCGTGTTCCCATATTAATGTATCCTAGAAGAAGAGATGGTTTATACCTCTAGTTTCCGTAACTCGTGCACTTTCACGAGTTTTTAGGATAGACATACCCCAGCAGAACAATATATTACCCCAAAGGCAGATATATCATGGACTCTCGAGGTGGCAGGACAGGGCGGTGGGGCGGTGGGGGGCGGCGTAGGGCAGGCAGGAGCAGGGCGGTAGGGGCGGCGGGAATGGCAGGAGTAGGGCGGTGGGGGCGGCAGGGCGGCGGGAATGGCAGGGCGGCGGGGACGGAAAGAGCAGGGGGGCGGAGACGGCAGAAGCAGGGGGGCGGGACGGCAGGGTAGTGGGACGGCAGGGTAGTGGGATGGCAGGGCAGCAAGCTAAACCACTAACATCATCATCATTATCACTATCATCACCATCACCATCATCATCATCATCGCCATTACTATCACCATCAGCTTCTCATCTTCACCATCATGAATGCCAACTATCAAGATCATTAGAATAGTAGTAGACAAACCCCAGTCTATTTTGCTCAGATTCATGTGCAAATAGTTCTTGTGGTTATTGTGTTCCCCAACTCTGGCAAGCCCAATGATGGAAGAGATAATTTGAAGGTGCTACTGATATAACCGGTGATGCATATAGTGGTTTAGTGATAATAGAGTGATGAAGCTGAAAAAGTTCGTGATGGCTCGGCAAAGCGCGGCAGGGGGTGACTGGGGGTTACTGGGCGCGGCTGGAGGTGACTGGGCGCGGCTGGAGGTGACTGGCATAACTCTATCATATATACCGTCCTATCAAGATATATATCATCCTATCAGGATATATATATATGTCGTCCTCTCTGGATATATCGTCCTATCTGGATATCGTCCTATCCGGATATATATCGTCCTATCTGGATATATATCGTCCTATCTGGATATATATCGCCCTATCAGGATATTATTGGTATATATCCAGTGCGGAAGATAACTTCACTTTTTGAGCCCAAAACATGCAGAATTATCATTTCTTATCTCCGTACCCAGGATAGATTACCGTGTCACCATACAAATCGATGTACCCTAGGGGAACCTAGACGAGCCAAATGCGACCTGTCACCTTTTGGAGACGCAAGACGTATCCCGACATATCCAGACGAGGATTTTTTAATATCTGTCTTGGGGAGACCTACCCTTTCGGACCTTTCCTGATGCAGAAGCTAGCTATATGTCTAGTAGACATGGAATTTCCAGTTCCTATTTCCGTATTTACCAGTGTGCGCGTGTCTCTAGAGCTGTTTGCCCTCCGTAGTTACATCTAACTGTGTATGCAAGAGGTGATTTCGGTCCGGAGATAGAACTTTGTGGAATCCTAGCTGAACCGTATATGGGTGCGTTCTCCACTACATCCTCTCGGGATCAGGATTCAAATGCCTATGAATGGGTAAAAGAGAGAGGCAACCAACCTTTCGACTTTTACCACTTCCATTAAAGCTGCCCTTCTGCTCAAATAGATGGTAGATGACCGCGCTAGGTTGGTTTGGGGGAGGGGGGGTTGAAACAAACCTTAATTTCCAGCCGGGACGCCGAGACTACGGAACGACCGATGGTGGCAGCATCCTATCCCGGGGGTTTGGTAGAAGAAAGGGCTGACCTTAGGCTGTTTGCTTTGCGCTGTAGCTAGGTTCATTGATCAATGGTATGGCTCCAAAAGTCTTGGACCTAACTAGGGGATTGTGACTCCGAATGAAGGAAAATCGGACGGTCCTAGAGCAGACTTTTATTCACCCGTGCTTTACACTCCAATTTACGTTTTTTCTAGAGCCTAAAAAAATACGAATTATCGAAATATTATCCCCCATAGTCTGTCCTGTCTTTATGTTATGGCTTGAGGCTTCAGGTGTCTAAATGCGCATCTAGGAAGGCATTTTCCCAGCAGGTCCGTGTAAGTGCTAGAGTTAGATTGCGGGAAGAGGTATCGGTTTCCGGAAAGATGTTCTTTGGGTTTCTATTTGTGTCTGTCACGCAGGAGTATATATTAATCGGACTTTCTTCAGGGTATTAAGAGGGGGCTTGCCCCGCCGCGCGGATGCCTGTTTCTGTTTCCGTTTCCATTTTGTTCCTGTTCTCTAGAAGCTCGACGCGCATCCCGAGCCGACCCGGACTCTGATACAGATTCCCGACAACGCCAGATATTGCCCCCAGTGGATATAGTATCCCGATGATCCGACACAGGTACCTGAGATTGTGCCTTGAGTACCTTGACCTCCAGTCCACCTGCTTTCCGGAAGTTACACTGGTAGCGTATCGGACATGGAAGTCTGATAGGTATGGGCCTCCACGGAAGTGAGGTTGAGGTTCTTTGGTAATCTATCTGTCATTAACTGGTGCGGAATGGGAGTCGCGACGCGAGGACGCTATTCCTCAGGCTATCGAAACATGCAGATTCCTCGACTGGAGTGTGGCACAGTGACTTTGCCATTCAGCAGGTGATTAAGTTACAGATGAAAAGGATGCTCCGTCACTGTATATAACTGCCTCCCTCGGAAGTCGGGGAATTCAGAGTATTGGCCACACCCACATTTTTTTAAATATTCAGACTCAGAAGTTGGCCAATAGATACACTCTAAGGTGTATGTTTCAACAACCGAAAGAATAGAATTATATCTCTCTCACGCACTAACTATTTATCATAAATAAGCAGTCATGTGATCTCAGGTTTCGCAGGATGAATGTCCGGGTAAGCAGCGTTTATTTAATTATTTACTTACATGTAATTAACTACAAACCTCAACAAACCACTACCTCAACTCGGAGTGCCCCACCCCCAAGTATATATTTATCATTCGCCTAACGAATATGTCCTCTTCACCACCCTGCCTGCTCCTGTCGCTGCCACCAGAAATTCTCCTCCACATTGCAAACTACCTCAGCAGGAGTGGGTGGGCATGCCTCGCCCGAACATGCCGCGAGATGGACGCTCTGCTCTTCGCTAAGCTCGATTTATACTTCGAGCAGAACAACTTCAGGCCTATGCTATGGGCAGCGCGGTACGACCGGCCTTACACGCTCGAACGTGGTCTCCTCATCCGCGCCCTCAACCCCGACCCCGACCCCGAAGACTGGAAAAACATTCAGGCCATCTTGCTCAATCAGGCGGTCTCAAACGGATGCCGTGCCGCTGTTCGTGTCCTCTTGGACAACGACGTCGACCCGAATGTGATGGTCAAGAACTCATCGGTTCCTCCTCTTACGGTCGCGGTTAGGAAGGGCAACATAAACATTGCCACAATGCTACTGAAAGCCGGTGCTGATGTTAACTATCGCCCTGCCGCCGTTGGGGGCTGGACAGCCGCTGCGCAGGCGCGCTGGGACGGGAATGAGGAAATGGTAGAGCTTTTGTTAAACTATAACGCGGAGGTCCCCGAAGAAAGCGACACCTACCTATCCTGCACCGATGAGGACCATCGGTCCAATACTTCAGGAGAGGTTGATGCAAGCTAGCAATTTCGAGTAAATCAAGCGGTGTTATTTAGTGGTGCCCTTATATCGTTAATCTAAGTGCTACCCAATTCTTAATTATCTAGATCAGCAAAAGAATAGGTTTCCCCAGGACCAGACGCTTCCCCCCCAGACGCAATTCTCGGGCGCGTCGCGCACTCCCAAAAGGGACAGGCCATCTTGGGCGAACCTAAACTTGTCTGTCCTAAAAATTATATGTCGTCTGAAAATGTGATATATCGCGACTAAGTAGCCTCCCCAACTCTAAGGCTTAGAAGAATTATCCTGAGTGTTTCTACCAAAAATTCACACGCTCTATCCCGGCGCCGACATCGTGGAGGCATTCTTGTTCAAGTTCAACTGGTTCAAGTGAAGAAATGTTTATGATAATAGGCGGCGGCGGCGGCGATAGCGGGGGTAAGAAGCGATGGATGGGAACAGTTAGAAGCAGGGCTTTGCGACGTTGACAATATGATTGGCTAGAAGTGTATACATGTATCCACATACCATACATGCCCAGTATTATTAGTTTTGGGCGCCCGGGGACGACTTAAAAACTCCATTTGAAAAATTGGTAGGCCCCTTCTTCTACTAATATCTTATAAGTATATAGATATACCCAATATGCACTGTGCGATTAAAAGCTTTTGATCGGCCAAGTATGAGAGATTGCTTTTTGTTGGTAGTGGCGAGTATTGGTATTTTGCTTTTGATGCTTGGATATTAGTAACAACTCCAAGTAGGAGACTTTGCTTTTTCCTTCAATTGATTTTGATGACTCGGAGACCTTGCTTTTTCCCTATATTAGTTTTAGTGGCGACTCGGAGATCTTGCTTTTTCCTTCTATTGATTTTAGTAGTGAATCGGGGGCTTTACTTTTTTCTTCTATTAATTTTGGTAGCGACTCAGGAATCTTGCTTTTTCTTTTTATTGATTTTGGTGACTCGGAGACCTTGCTTTTCCCTATATTGGTTTTTAATTATGATTCAGAAACCTTGCTTTTTCCCTATATTGGTTTTGGTGGCGACTCGGGTACCTTGTTTTTCTCTATATTGGTCTTTAGTTGCGACTTAGGGACCTTGCTTTTTCCCTATATTAGTTTTGGTAGTGAATCAGGGACCTTGCTTTTTTCCCTATATTGGTTTTAGTGCCGACCCAGGGACCTTGCTTTTTCCTCATGATTTTCAGAGACTGAGTTTTGAGTTAATTTGCTGCTATTGATATCTTGATTTTTAAAGTTTTGGTTTAAATGACTATTGATCGCACATATTTGTTTAACTTCTACAATCAGTTTTAAACAATCTTTATTTGCTATATCTAAAATCACGATGCCCCAAATATTCAACGAGAATGCCTCTACCGAAATTCATTGCATGCTTGAATTCACCAACAAGACAGACAAAACTGGCTATCTCAAAATCTATGATTCAACATTATTTTGTTGGAGTGAAGGTCTACCACATTCAGTTATAGACGAGGAAGACATACCTGTGCGGAATTGTTTGTTTTATCAATGATTCTCTTCCAGAGCCTACCGAAAACTCTGTTGCATTATGTTCGGGAAGATTCTGCGATATGGGTAAAGACAATAAGTTGTTATTACTTTGTTGAATAAGAGCAGTAGGTCGTTCAATCTTTATTTATTGTAATAAAACTAACGTTTTGTATATAGATTTGCTGGTGACCCTACACATCCACGATTTGACGATATAGCACCAGCACCTTCATGTGCTACTATATACTCAGTCGGGAAAGTTGTAGGGCAACCTAAAGGTACCATTAGCTCTCTCCCTACTGGCTGGAGATCATTTGATCTACGATCATCCTACTATGATTTAGAGGCTCCCTCTAAACCAGTTTCCCGAAAGTATTTTGTTAGCAGGTGGTATGTACCACCAGGAAAGAGGTGGGAGAGTACAAAACTACCCCAAGTCGATAGTGTCATCCAAATCACTGGAAGTTTGATTGGCAGAGTTGTCGTCGATAATGCATCTTCCAATTCTTTTCTTGGCTGTTTAGTATCGTCATTGAACTATATTTCTGTTATGCAATCGGGATTTGGAGGTGCATCTAGTGGGCAAGCTTCACAAAAACTAGAGACAAAGAAAGTTGGTAGATCTTGGGGTGCTCGGGCTCATAAGAGATCGGGGATGGATGATTCAAGTTTGTATTCAAGTTCTCCACCCCCTCAAAAAACTACTGCTAGTTCATCCTCTATTTCTCAACCTGTTACTCCAGTTAAAAGAAAAGCTACGAGTGTATCTAATGACTGTTCTGTTGATGACGAGTTTGAGGATATGGAGGATCAAAATATTGAGCATAGTGGCTCCGATTAGAGGAGTTTGATATGATATATAGATTTCAGGGTTATCGTTGGTAATCTGATTTTTAGGGAAAAATATTTATTATTATCGGGAATATATATAGGGATTAGATATCTCTTTTCGGAAGCCTATTGTATGATTTGTTAACCAATACAACACCTTACCATACAATGCCAAGAACAAATTCCAGACAATCAATCGAAGATATTAGAGATGCTCATCGTACCCGAATGAGAAGAAACAGGAACTCACTGGCTTCCAGTAGCACCCAATTAGATCAAATTAGAGCACAATTAAATTCTCAAGCTGGACAACAAATACTCAATCGACGACAAATCACCCAAAATCAAGTACAGATACCCCAAGTACCTGAAGTAAACATAGATACAAGATCATTGTCCAGCAATTGGTGGAACATCTTACCTACCAAAACAACAAATCTCCGAACATATATCACTACTTGGTCAAAGCAATGTACTTTTTGTGGAGCTGTCTTATTAAATAGCGAGAATAATGGTTGGTGTTGTACTAATGGAAAAATATCAATTACCATCTTTACCACTATATCCCTCCGATACTGAGAATGAATTTGAGCAACATATTGGTCATTTAAGTAGGATCAGCCGAAAACTCAATAACATCTTTTCCTTTTCAATTTTAGGAGTTACAGGAGGATTTCGACAGTTACCAACACCCTCCAATGTGGCTATTACAGGACGAGTATATCATCAATTGCTGGATGCTAATCAAGGACAACATTCAATACGATGGTTTCTTCATGATGAAGATTCAAGAGACTTACTGGCTCTTGAGCTTGGGGTATCCTCTTCCATGGTTACCAGCTTTCGAAACCTACTAGAAGATGTCAATCCTTTTGTACATCACCTCCGAGCAGCATTTACCACAGCCCCAGATACTCCACTTGCACTAGAATTATATACTCCAACAACTGGTGGAGAGATAGCTGCAATTATACATGCCAACAATATACAGAAGGTCTACCCTCGGAGTGTATTAGTATACAATAATATTCTTGATCGTCCCAAAGCTATCAGTATACTAAGTCCTCTTTACGAGCCACTACAATATCCTGTATTGTTCCCTCATGGTACACCTGGTTGGGACTGCAAATCTGATTTCAGTCAAATACGATGGTATAGGGCTAGACTTACAACAGAGAATAGATTTCTTAGGTTTGGTAGATTGTGTGGGGAGTATTTGGTGGATATGTACTCGAGAGTAGAGGATGAGAGATTGGACTATATACGAAAGGGACGAGAGAAACAATATATACAGCAATCTGCAGATGCAGAAGCAGAAGGAGGTTTACCTTTTGAGAAAGGTACGACACTACCCAACTCCTTCCTAGGCTCCCGAGCATGGGCATCAAATGAGGTTGCCGACTCTCTTGCTATCTGTCGATCTAGAGGCAAACCCTCTTTCTTTATTACGATTACCACAAATCCCAACTGGCCAGAGATTAAATCACGACTGAATCCTGGACAGACAGCTTCAGATATACCAGTTATTGTTTGTCGGGTATTTAAAGCAAGGCTAGAGAATGCCATTGCCAAAATTAGAAGCCATCTAGGAACAATAGTTTACATTGTTCGGGTAATTGAATTTCAAAAGAGGGGATTACCCCATGCCCATATTGTAATTAAGGTACGATTCAATATATTCCTATTTGAAGCTGATACTAATATATATTAGGTACATCTTGAGCTACCTTTCTCAGCAATAGATTCAATAATATCTGCCGAGGTACCAACAGAAGAAGAAGATCCTGTACTGCGAGAATTAGTCCTACGATTCAACCAACACCCTCAAACCCATTTAAATTATGCCAACAGTCGATGCAACAAAAATGGATCCTGTGTTTGGGGATATCCACAAGCTATTAGAGAAACTACAGAGCTTAATCAATATGGTCGGGTACAATATAGAAGGAGGAAAGAAGAGGATAGGTGGATAGCATCGTATATGCCATTCCTTACCAAGTTACTAGAATGTCATGTAAATGTGGATGTATGTTTTACTGTTAACATTTTTATGTATCTGTATAAATATCTATTTAAAGGGCCAGATCGAACATTGTTCTCTTTCACTGCAGAGGGACAAGAAGAGGTTGACGAAATCACTGATTATATTAATGCAAGATATTTGTCTGCCTCGGAGGCAGCATGGAGGATCCTACAATATCACCTAACAGATCGATCGCCTGCAGTCAAATCTCTTACAGTTCACCTTCCTGGAAGAAACATGCATCAGATGTATCGAAAGAATGGTGGAGAGTCTACAGCATCTACATTGCTTAGATATTTCTCTAGGCCCCGAGATGCATTATTTCAGGATTTGACATATATTCAATACTACGAGAAGTGGATTCTTTACTCAAGGTCTTCAACTACCCTCAAGAATACCGATTTCCTAGAAGAAGTTTGCAACAGTTATTCACAATTCATTGTCAGAGCTAGGAGAAGGAATGAAGCAATAGCCCGAATCGATACAGTATCTCCCAGAACTGGAGAATTATTCTACCTCCGAGCCCTCCTATTACATAGAGCAGCTTATACTTTCGAGGACCTCAAAATTGTCAATGGAGTTACTTATGCAACATTTCAAGAGGCAGCAGCAGCATTAGGTCTTTTCGAGAACCAGTCAGAAGGTAGAGAGATTATGCTAGAGGCAGTTCAAACCTTTTGCAGCCCTAATCAACTACGATTCCTCTTTGCACACCTCCTTGTGAATATTCCAGTTACAGCAATAGAATTGTTCGAGGAATATCAGGAGGCTCTGTCAGCAGATTTTCTTGACCAATATAATTCCCCGATGATGGTTATCAACAAATGTTTGGAGGAAATTGCAAGATATCTTGCCTCTCAAGGTAGTAGTCTGGCAGATTTTGGTCTGCCTCAACCTCAAAATCTGTCCGATGAAATATCTATGGAGACACTTGCATTTGACCATCGTAGAATAGAGCTTACTGAGAGGGCAACAGCATCTCGGGAAAAGTTACTACCCGAACAGCTAGAGATCTTTGATACTATAATTAATACTATTGATAAGATCTTTATCGGAGAGGTTCCTGACCATACATGTTTCTTTTTGGATGGGAAGGCTGGTCGGGGGAAAACATATGTTGTTAACACGATTGTAAATTACTTAAGGGGACAAGGGGATATTGTCGTAATTACTGGTTCAACTGCCTTAAGTGTTACTCTATATGAGAGGGGTCGAACAGCACACTCTGCATTTGGAATTCCTGTCGTTGAGGTAAAGTTAACTTATTTTAGTATTTTAGTTGTTACGATAACTAACATAGTGTCATGGATACATTCGGTACCTAGCAGATCACGGGTCTCCTGACAAACACGAAGGCATTTGGAGGGTCAGCACGCTGACAGGGACAATGGCAGGCTTGTTAGGCGATCTCCCCTAGAGATCGGGGATCAGTATGTTGATCGGTGCGGTGGTTTGGTCGCGGGGTTTCCTTTGTTCGGCGTTAATCTTATATTTCCTTAACCTGTACATCGACAGTACTTTAAGCTTGTGGGTTCTTGTTAGGACAACTCCGATGTATGTTTCTTTCTGTGTCTCCTTGCTTCGCTTCTCTCTTCCCCTTTGAATCAGATGTGCGTCTAGGCTGGGCCGCCGGTACACTATGCTACCTTCCAGATAGACGTTGCTGAGGAATCATTGGGCCTTTGGTCTTCGGTTAGCCACTTGTGCCCCGAAGACCCTTGTATAGTTATTCTATCGCTGTCTTTCGTCTTCTTTCTTCCTTTTCCTTCTGTATCATCATCCTCTGATTGGCCATTTGAGCTCGAGGATGTGTCACATGTATCTTTCTCTGTTTCCTTCTTTCACTTCTTTCGGTGAAGGGAGTCGTCAAGTAGGGAGGGACTATAAAGGGCATGACACACCATGCTGTCTTCCTTTCCTCTCTACATAGCGTCTTCTCATCTGAACTCTAGTAAATACTTCAATTACATACTTTACACTCACTAGAGGTTCAGCTTCACACTCGCTCGCCTAAGCCCTGCCTCTCCCTCCTTCGGGAGGCAGGGCTAGGCACTTACATTCTATCATGAATCGCTTGCCTCCTCGTTGTCCTCCTCGCTGTTCTCTTCGCTGTCCTCCTCGCTGTTCTCTTCGCTGTTCCCCTCGCTGTTCTCTTCGCTGTTCCCCTCGCTGTTCTCTTCGCTGTCCCCTCTCCGCCCCCTCCCCTCGGCAGTAGATACTCTACACGTCCCACTGTAAGTCCAACAAGCGTGCAGTCTAGCAAGAGATGATTAGGTCCACCTGATAGGTTGAGCATTCCCTATTCAGTATAAACGTAGACTGTAGCAAGAGACATCAGGGACTCGAGCCTACTAGCCCTCACCCTCACCCCCACCCCAACATCCCCCTTCTCCCCCTTGACATTCGCCTTGGCGAATCGCCCCCCTTTCTCCTTAGAGATGCCTCCCCTGATACAATAGCACCAAAACGCACAAGCTAGGTACATACACCTAAACGCTTCCACGAGACATAGTGGTACTAGAATAATATGGAACTACAATCTACCTTAAGCATCAGGTCAGATCGGGCCAGATTATTATCACAGTGTTACGGAGCGAAGCGGAGACTATATCTAAACTAGCCAAGGTTCACAACCGAGGCGGGGACAGGGCGAGGACGAGAGACGAAGGCGAAGGGTTCTTAGGAAGCGAGTCGTGGGACAGATCGTCAGATGGCGGATGCAGAGTGATGTGGCGAAGATACCAGTAGAAGACACGCACTACTAGAGGCGAGGGCGGGAGCGAAGTAACAACTAAAGAAACTAGAACGTAGAGTTGATAACAGGAAGGTTGCGTAGGAAAGGAAAGAAGAGAAAGAGACGAAGGAAAGACTCGTAGCCGACTATATATACAGTTCCCAATCCCTGTCCAGGGATGACTCATAACCCGTGTAACGGAAACCCTTAGAAACCCAAAGAGAAAACCCGAACCCTAGACCCAGTTCCATGATATCCTTTCCTCCGCAGTAGCTCGTGGTACGCCGTGATACACAGTGTCATGGATACATTCGGTGCCTGGCAGATCACGGGTCTCCTGACAAACGCGAAGGCATTTGGAGGGTCAGCACGCTGACAGGGACAATGGCAGGCTTGTTAGGCGATCTCCCCTAGAGATCGGGGATCAGTATGTCAATTGGTGCGGTGGTTTGGTGCGGGGTTTCCCTTTGTTCGGCGTTAATGCTTACATTTCCTTGCCGTACATCCCGACAGTACTCGCTTGTGGGTTCTTGTTAGAGGACAACTCGATGTATGTTTCTTTCTGTGTCTCCTTGCTTCGCTTCTCTCTTCCCCTTTGAATCGGATGTGCGTCTAGGCTGGGCAGCATGCTACCTTCCAGATAGGCGTTGCTGAGAATCATTGGGCCTTTGGTCTTCGGTTAGCCACTTGTGCCCCGAAGACCCCTGTATAAATATTCTATCGCTATCTTCGCCTTCTTTCTTCCTTTTCCTTCGCTGTATCATCCTGATTGGCCATTTGAGCTCGAGGATCGCTGTCACATGTATCTTTCTCTGTTTCCTTCTTTCACTTCTTTCGAGTGAAGGAGTCGTCTTGTCCAAGTAGGGAGGACTATAAAGGGCATGACACACCATGCTGTCTTCCTTTCTCTCTCACGCAACGTCTTCTCATCTGAACTCTAGTAAATACTTCAATTACATACTTTACACTCACTAGAGGTTCAGCTTCACACTCGCTCGCCTAAGCCCTTCCTCTCCCTCCTTCGGGAGGCAGGGCTAGGCACTTACATTCTATCATGAATCGCTTGCCTCCTCGCTGTTCTCCTCGCTGTTCTCTTCGCTGTTCCCTTCGCTGTCCCCCTCGCTGTCCCCTCTCCGCCCCCTCCCCTCGGCAGTAGATACTCTACACGTCCCACTGCAAGTCCAACACAAACGTGCAGTCTAGCAAGAGATGATTAGGTCCACCTGATAGGTTGAGCATTCCCTATTCAGTATAAATGTAGACTGTAGCAAGAGACATCAGGGACTCGAGCCTACTAGCCCTCACCCTCACCCCCACCCTCACCCTCACCCCCAACATCCCCCTTCTCCACCTTGACATTCGCCTTGGCGAATCGCCCCCCTTTCTCCTTAGAGATGCCTCCCCTAATACAATAGCACCAAAACGCACGAGCTAGGTACATACACCTACGCTTTCCACGAGACACAGTCAAGCTTAATTATATGGGAGGAGATGCCCATGGCCAACAAAGCAGCGATTGAATGTACAGATGAGTTCTTGCAACTTGTGCTTGCCAACGACAAACCCTTTGGTGGCAAGGTATTCCTTGGCCTAGGTGACTTTCGACAGGTAGCACCAGTAGTAAAGTCTGCAGGACCAACAGCTACACTTGAAGCATCCATACGATCGTCCTATCTTTGGCAACAATTTCAAATCCTACGACTAGATACACCGATAAGAAATGCTTCTGATTTAGAATATGCCGAGTGGGTGGATCAAATTGGAGATGGCTGTCAAGAATACAATGAATCATTTGTTAATCTGGATTTAATTGAACCATTAGACTCAATCGAGGAGGCAATGGACTTCCTATTTCCTCCAGAAGTATTGCAAGATCCAGCAATTGTTTCCCATCATGCTTTCCTTAGCCCTTTAAATATCAATGTAGACCAATTTAATCATGCGATTCTTGAAAGATTTCCGACAATGGAGGGTATGTATATTTGTTTCTGCTTATATTAAAAACTATGATTGACTAATATTATATAATACAGAAAGGACCTACTACAGCCACGATTGTATCAAAGAAGACCTCAATTTCACATCTTCGACAAGTAATGTTCTACCCTCAGGGGAAATTCTTGATTTCCTATCTATGTTGAAGGAGCCTGGTGTGCCCTCACACAGTTTAGTTTTGAAGGTCGGGTGTGTTTGTTCTATAATGCGAAATCTATCCTTAGAGAATGGCTAGGTCAAAAATTCACGAGTTGTTATTAAAGAGTTACATGAGAGGTTTATTAAAGTTGAATTGATATCTATTACAGAGAATATTCGACGAGATACAACTATTTTCTGTCTCCCGAGAATCGTATTTGAGTTTCAACCCAAATATTGCTCTTGGACAGTACAGAGAAGACAATTTCCTTTACGATTAGCATACTCAACAACATTTAATAGTTGTCAAGGTTTGACACTCGATAGAGCTGTTATTGATCTTAGGACTCCTGTATTTGCACATGGTCAATTATATACAAGTGTTTCCCGAGTTAGAAATAGAGATAATATTAGGTGTCTATTAAACCAGGATATATCGGGTACTGCCATCGGAGAAACAAAGAAGGTGAAAAATATTGTATACAAAGATTTATTATTATAGAAATTATTATTCTTCATTTCTAAATATATTTTTGTAACTATCGGTAAGCAAAGCATAATAGATAATTATCGGCAAACAATATAAAGAAATAACTATCGGCAAACAATACAACAAAAATGACAATCGGTAAGCAATACAAGAGTGGAGATCAAAAGTATAAAGAAATATAATAATAAGGAAAAACAATTTATCATATCATCTCGCAATCCTCCCCCTCCTCTTCATCAGACTCAATCAAAATAGTTTCAATATTCTCGGCAGTAATTTCATCCTGTTGATATTTTTCCCACAATTTAACCAATCGGATAGGAGTCACAATACTCATACCAATTTGATGTGAATCGGATTCATCATATGGGCCTTTAACTGATAAAGTAGTACCATGATAGTCTGTCGGCTTCCAAACTACAACTGAATTTGCTGATTGTCGGATTCTGATTCCATAATCGGCAATGAAGAAGTGTCCACCCTCATCGGTACTATATGTTCTAGCAGTAGTCCAGAACAAAGCATACTTATGGGGACACTTCTCATTATGGGTACCTCTATACTTTAGTTAGCAATCGTCAAAATATATATACTCGGAATCGGACTCATACCTTGCATAATTATATGCCATGAATCCAGAAGGGGGTGCCATCGGAACACAATCAAACTCAATATCCTCCTCCTGTACTCGGACAATATAATTCCCAAAGGATTGAGAAGTGGCCCTGGCTTTAGCTGCATAATTCATACTCGGAATCCAAGTACAATCACAAAAACCCCTAATATCCTCAATGATTTCCTTCGGCAACCTTCCCTGACACATATTCCATAGGAGGGCAAAGATATAACTGCCTAAATGTTCAAACTCTTCCTTTCGGTTTTTCTTGGAGGTGATATTTTTGACCCAATCGAATTTGGATTTACTCCTCGATCCAGCTGAGTACCCCATTTGACAAAGCTTTCCAGTATCCTCAAGCTAACAATAGATTAGTACAAAAATATGCATCGGGAAGCAATAGTACTTACTCGAACAGATTTCCTAATCTCGCATTCCTTGATAATAACTTCATTGACCCAATCCAATGTCTCTTCCCTGCCTTCAGGCATCCAATCTCTAGCAACTAACCCAATAATCTCTCCTGTTTTGGAATCGATAAAGATAATGTTGTCCTCCTCGGAGATATCTAATTGTAGTTGCTTAGAGTCCAAATACATCATCGGAGGGATTTTGAGTCTTTTGTCTTTAGGTTTCCCTAGTTGTAGACAATTGTACCATGTGTCGTGTATGGCATCGGATTCATAAACCCAATGATTAACAGGTGGATAAGGTACCTGAAGTCTGTTTACTTCCTTCATCGTAAATCTTTGAAGGTATTGTTCTCTCCTATTATCGTCCTCCCTGAGATTACAATCTTTGACAAATAAAGACTTGATCATCTTAATCCTCTGCTTCTCCTCTTTCCTCGCTTGCATCGCTGCTCTCAAATCGGAATGCTTAGTCGGTGAATTGATTTGTTTGGAGTGATTAAGAAAGGCAGCAAGGTCATTGAATATGCAATTGTTAACTCCATCGAGTTCATAAGCTGCATCTGCAATATCAGGAAACTGTCGTTTGATACAATTGACTAGGGGAATAATATCATTTTCCTTGATATTTTTTAGCAGGGATGGCTTGCTTGCTATATAGACAGCAATCTCCTCAATTAATTTTTTATAAGATCGGAAAGGATGTGTTTTGGGTTGAGATCGGGTAGGAGGCATTTTGGTAGTAGCTAGCTGTTCAGGTTGTTATGACTCGGTTAGGTGAGAACAGCGAGGATAGGAGGAGCGACACCCAAAGCAACACCCAAAACAACACCCAAAACAGGACCAAAAGCAAGACCAATTGATTGTATCAGAAACTAAAGAAGGATATCAAGGGTAAAACACCTAAATATTTGTCTTTCTATAGTACCAATACAATTCTGGTCCGATGGTAGTGTTGTAGGAAGCTATGAGTGATGGTTGTGAGAAGGAAAGAGGAAAAGCGAATCTAGCATCTTTTATTAGCGACTCAAGCGACAGTAACCCTACCTAACAATCCATCCATCCGCCTGCATAATCTTCCATTCGCACAACCCTTATCAACTTGCGCAACCTTCCATCGATCCCTTATCAACCCGCGCAACCTTATCAACCCGCACAACCTCCAATAGAAACTCAGTTCGTTCCCAGAAGCTCGGTTCATTCCTGGAAGCTTAGTTCGTTCCGGAAGCTCGGTTCATTCCGGAAGCTCGGTTCGTTCCGGAAGCTCGGTTCGTTCCCGGAAGCTCGGTTCGTTCCCGGAAGCTCAGTTCGTTCCCGGAAGCTCGATTTGTTCCCGGAAGCTCGATTAGGTCCTAGGAGGATGATTCGGTGCCGTGTTGGTATATAGTACTAGACGTGATTTTGGGCGAGTCCTAGGCGTCGATTTGGGCGTCGATTTGGGCGTGTCCATGGCGGTGATTTGGGCGTGTCCTAGGAGTCTAAATAAACGTTAGCATAGGTGTCAGAATAGGAGGTGGAGGTGGAGGTGGAGGTGGAGGTGGATATCAAGGTGGAGATGGAGGCGGGGATCCTCATTCTATCAGGATGACTAAGCATGTGATGACTCGCTAGGATGACTCAGCAAGATGACCTGTCACTTTTGGACGCGATTTCATTTTCCTGACCGGCCGAAGGCCGGAGACGACTTGTATCTACTAATCCCTTTTCCGTAAGTCTATAAATTGGCCCATAATCAACCTAACACTGTTGCCATACTGTGAAGTTTACACATATACACCACCACAAGCAGCGCTTTTGGTACTAAAGCGCCAAAAAAACAAGGGAACGCGGATAATCAACCCGCCCCTGGAATTCGCACGTAAACAAATACTAATGCCGCGGCTCTTGCTCCCAAGCCCCGCGACCGTATGCATACCC
The DNA here is from genome assembly GCA_024713755.1 of Morchella sp. 2018-W16. NCBI lineage: Eukaryota > Fungi > Ascomycota > Pezizomycetes > Pezizales > Morchellaceae > Morchella > Morchella sp. 2018-W16. The sequence goes on along the minus strand of JAMGYY010000009.1, from coordinate 2,155,854 downwards.
GTGATAGAGGTGAGTAGTGTATGATATGTAGCGCACATCGGGCTCGTGGGAGTGGGGGTGTGTTTGTCGGGCCGGCCCTACCACCCAACATACATTCATAATTTGCTGCAGTTCTCTACAATTAGATATAATAGAAATCGAGTATTCCCATCAATTTACCACTGTTCCCGCCGGTTCCATACCAAGTGGAGGGGGGGTGCAATTTTACAATTCAATATTATTATTTTTCAACTCGCGGTCGCGGGGTGGCCACTGCTAGTCCATCTAATACTAGAATCTCGTATGCCTAAAGAAATATTTGAGATGGGGCATTTTTCGAGGTAGTCATGAAGCTTGAAGACATAGGAGAGGAGAGCCAGGATGGGGCGGGAGGCCGCCCCCCCAACACCACTGAAAGCTAAAGCACCTCCGAAACCACGAGACGCAAAGAGTAAGAAATGATAGAATAGAAAGATAAAAACAAAAGAATGTAGAATAGAAATTGTGCCGTCCACCGTATTACTGATGTAAACAAAAAAAAAATGTGCCGTCCACCGTGTACCCAAAGAAGGAAGTGAGTGATATGCTATGATTCCCGGTAGCACCACTTTTTTTTTTTTGTTTGTTTACTTCATACTCGCATGTAGCCCGAAGGCTATGGCGGCGCACTAAAATCTAAGCTTCACCTGGAGGGTTTTGACTCTATGAGCCTGGAATAGACCTTTTCTGCCACAGCACCCACAGCACCGTTTGTCGAAAAAAAAAAGAATCTTCAAATAGGCGGTCAGTGGTGTTTTCCCTGTCACTTGGGGCAGTTCATTACCTTTTCTGCGCAAAGGATGTTTGGAATTGCGATTCTAGGTTTGGCTGAGCTCTTGGCTGCCTATCCTTTTTTTTTTCTTCGACAAACTGTGCTATGGTCTAATATCCCAACCGGGAACTGAATCCCGCCACCTTCACTTAGCCACACTCCATCACCGATCCGCATGCGGGTACCTGGAAAACTCCCACCAAGGGCAGAAACCATCCCACATGCCAAGCCAGGAAAGGAAATATCCCCTGAGTCACCATGCCCTACAGGATTTGAACCTGCGACCCCTCGGAAATTTCCTCATTGGGAGAACGCGGACACCTGGAGGCCTACCCACTCGGCCACCCCAGGGCGTAGCACCACTATGATACGGTTGAAATCTATCCATGTATACTAACCTGCCCGGGAACGGAGCGTCTTGACGATGAAGCATGGAGTAGAAGAAATGGGGAGATACAGAGGGATTCAAGTCTTGTCATTGTCTCTCTCATCCCGCAATAACCTTACTACCTTCTGTAATGTTTCCTGCTGTAGCTGAGCGTGACACAACCAAATCCGGGAGTGGCTTGCCTCTGCCCGGTGGTTAAGAGCATTTTCTCTATGGAGGTACACTCACTCACGGGACGACGGTGGTCCTCTGTAGTGGCCGCGAACCACTGTAACTCCCGGGGACTAATCCACTTCCGGGTATACTGACGCCATGACTAACTACTCTGTTGAATTGCCACTTCTGTGCAAACCCTCAGATTGTACACCCCCTACAATTAAGGGAAGCCCTAATCTTCCTACTAGCGTATTCTAGGTGTGGGTGTGTATATAAGGGTGACTAAGATAGCGTCTGTCGCCTGCCGGTCGGGGGTGAGGGGGATGCCCGGCACGTTAGGAGGTCTTTCTCTCCCACAAGAGCGCTTACTAAAGTCGCAACCCCCCCCCCCTATGAGCAGACTTGGATCGTTGCCTATCGCTCATTTACAAGTACTAGGCCTTGCAATGTTTCCTTGCCTGTGATAAGCATGGAGTCTGTTTCTTACTCTTGCGGGGTATGGTTTCCACACACTGCCGCCTAGGAGGTGGTATGGGGGGTGGGAGAAACCAGGGCGGATATGGTGCTCGTGTTGAGCTTATTCCGTAGCTGGACAATACTTGGCAGGAATGTCACAATGTGAAGGGCCCAGAAAGGGGCACAGAATCATCTTGGGTTTTGCGAGATAATTGTACATGGAGCAGCGACAATTGTTCAAAGTTCTGTTTCGATCTATAACCGGCATCTCCCGAGAAACCCACCACCCCCGCCCCGCCAAATCTTAATTCCGGGTAAGAAGTGTGTGGGTGTTACCACACTTAGATAAATCCCCATATCACATCTCGCGCTGGAAATAGTTGATGCACGCGGCGCAAAACAAGACAAGGCCTCCCTTGGTCTCGTGCTATCGTCCCTCTTAGAACAGCGGGCCTTGTATTTGAAGACATTGATGGTAGGTATCACACAAATTCTAGAGACTGCAGCTCGAGCTCTAGAGGCCTATTTGTGGCCGTATCCCGGAAATCAAGGAAAATCTAAATTAGGGTTAGGGTTTAAATAAAGTTTTGAATTTATACTACGTATTAGACCTCCACCGGAGAGTGCTCCTTTATCATCACTCTTCTAGTTATCTTGCCCACCTACGGATTCCGGCTTCCCCACACCGTGTAAAACACAAAGTTTCGGGTCTTTTTCCCTCATGTAACTATAACAGTTATCACCCCCTAGTAACATACATTTACAAATCATACTTAATATTCCTTAACAAACACTCCAATTTAAAGAACACCCTTTCTTATTCTCCTCCTCTAGGAACGAACGTGGTGGTTGTTGATCGGTTGATCGATCTCAAGGCGTACTGCGAGTGATTATCTATGATTGCTGAATATAAACATATATAACACGGCATGAGTTCCGAGACAGTAACTTTAGTGAAAAAGCAGTGATAAGTAGTTGCCTAGCCTATGCTGCCGGCCCTATGCCATGGCGGCCAATTACTGCCAAAAACACTACCACCTGCTGCGGTGCAGTAACTCATGGTTTCTTGAACGATATGATAGAGGTGCAAAGCGTTGCATTGAAATCGGATGAGTGGAAGACGCCTGTTCTTCTCCTTGCTCCTTCTCCTCGCAAAACTCCACCTAATCATGTCCAAGAAAATGGGCGCTTCTCCCCACATATACGCTACAGGAATCTGAATACTATACATGGGGTGGTGGTTATGGCCGTGCAATATTGGGGAAGGCTTGGGAGCTAGGCTTATATCACTTAAGCTTGCCATATACCAGGACCTGCGTGATGGGTGGCACTAATCCTGTCTCACTTATCGGGACATTCCCGAATACAACGGCATAAGTAACCAAGCTCGACGCGCTGATCAGTTCTTTATAGGGAAATAATTGGGCCTAAAGGGGACAGGTCGAGTGCTGACTCATGAGGATTTTGATTTTAATAAATTCGCCATACATTTCACATTTTTGAGACTTTAACATGGTCACGTGCAAGGGCAGTTACAAAGGAGGTTTCGCCCTTCCTTTTAGATCATCAATAAGGTCGTACCTATTTCTTAAGGTTAAGGTACTTATGACTACTGAACTGCAAATAAAATGGATATTTCCAATTTCTGTTTATTCGTAACATTTGGAACCACCACTCTGGAAGGAGCAACCCGACAAGGGACTGACCAATCCCTAAACCAAAGACAAAGAAAGAAAATACAAAGGCTACAAACCTCCACCCAGGGCCAGATACATTACGTTGGCTTCATAGCACACTGAATCGCCGAAAGTGTCGAAGTTCCACTCAATTTTTCCCGTTGTCACTTCAGGGGTAGATACCCGGAACCTCACAGAGTGTTTCTTATCGAAGCGCAATTCGTTTACCCCCAGCACCACCTTCGGCGGCTGCTGAAAACCATCGGGAAGGGGAACTTCGCCTTTCTTGTCTGCCGCCTGTAGGCCGTCCTTGTTACTCGCCCGTATGGACCCCGACGCGGTATTGGAACCGCCGGAGGCATTGGAACCGCCGGAGGCATTGGAACCGCCGGAGGCATTGGACCCGCCGGAGGCATTGGACCCGCCGGAGGCATTGGACCCGCCGGAGGCATTGGACCCGCCGGAGGCATTGGACCCGCCGGAGGCATTGGACCCGCCGGAGGCATTGGACCCGCCGGGGGGGTAGGCGATCCACGACGCGGCACCCATATCCAAGGTCGCACCATCCGCTACCTCGAATCTAATTTTAAAGCCATCGCCGGTAGGTTGGTCGGCTTCGGCCTTGATATATATTTCATTGCCGCCGCTAATGTGGAACTTGTTAAGCCACACGACTATCTCGGGGGTGATGCTGAACGCGGGTTCGAACTTGATATCTACCGTCGGCCCCTTATTCGGCTTGGAGGTGCCAACCTCGCAGGTGCCAACCTGGAAGTGGGAGTGGTCACCCACTTTTTTGGTATCGAACCAGGTTGGGGTGCAGGAGTATAGGAGTGTGTCGCGCCAAGCGCGAGCAGTTATAAGGAAGTGCTCCTTCTTGACGTCTCTGGCTCTCGTGCTAAAGCGGATATCATACTCATCATCCTTCTTCTCCCTGTCTACTTCGAGGGCTCTTAGCCCCACGGCGATTTGTGGCGTTTGGTCTTCGGATGTTTCGTCAAAGAGTATCTTCATCTGGTTTCTGGAACACCATGGCTGCATCAGGCGGTCGGTCTCGCGGGTCTTATCCGAGTCGATCCCGAACTCGAATTCGCGTTCGTTCTTAACCTCGGGTGGGTATAGAGCCTCCCTTATAAACTTCCGGTCGGTCTCAGACATCTGGGTGGGTTCGGGTACATCCCCAGCAGGAGGTTTTATAACCTTCGGGTCGGTCTTCTCCTCAGCAGTAAGTTTTTTATACTCGTGGTGGGATATTGGGTATTGCATTATTGATTCTTGGTCGACATTTTCGGTGTACCGCGATCCCGAATCCTCATAGCGTCTTAGGTACTGCCCCTGAGCGAGGTCCCCCCGAAGCTCGCTGACCACCTTCTCGTCTAACATGGGGGCATCGTGGCGCTGGTGCTCGTGGATCAGCCCAAGGATGTGCCCGGCCTCATGGTCACTAACGTGCGTGATCCTCTCTTCTTTTGCGTCGCGGCCGACCGTCAAGTTCATGTTGGCCTCATCCTGGTCTTCAATATCAAACAAGTTCTCGGTGCCGCAGCCGGTATGGGACTCGCCAAGCTCCTTCCTGATACCGACGCGGACAACGGCTTTGACGGGGTCGTCCTCGTAGTCTTCGTTGTCGGTGTCACTGTCGTTCGTGTCGGAGAACATGAATTTTACACCGCTGTCCTCGCTTATGAGCCGGAGGCGCTCTTTGACGCTATTTTGTACATCCAGGACCGCATCCCCCACGAATTTGCTTTCGAGAATGGAGCCATTTCCCCATTCGTTTTTTCTTTCGCTCGCGGCGAGGAGACATTTATCCATGAAAAAGCGCTTCATATAGTCACGAGGGTTGTTTGCGGGCTGGTCCCAGGTTTTGGCTCCGCTGGAGTTGATTGAAGTGCCCATGACCGTCGGTGCTCGTGGTGATAAGTTGGATGTGTGTGTGTGTGGGTGTGAATGTTTCTGGATATATCTGTGTGCTGTGCGGGGGGGAGATGGCTGGTGGAATAAGGGTACATTATATAGACAGATAACCAGTAGCACGGAGAGGGTTTTGATATTGACTTGAAAGAATCTCAGCTCCCTACGACTCTCAGCACCAACGTACTCTCCTTCACCTGAGGTGGGGCTCGATCCTGAGATCCGATGACAGTAGACCTCCCCCACTCCTCCCCGCGCGTTCTGAGGGTTGAAAACTCTCTCTCATCAGCTGCGCCCAAATTAGAACGCACCTGCAGTAGACTCCACCTGGAAAATGACTCCAGGCAGTGGAGGTTACTGGTTGGTGCCAGAACATTAACCGTGGGTGGGACTCCGCACCCGTGGGATTAATTATGATTTACACTGAAAAATTGTTTTTTCTAGCCTCAGGATACAGAGAGATAATCCCCCTGGTCGGGGGTGCTAATTTTTCGCACCACCAGCGTATATACATATGTCTCCCCCAGACAGGCATGGCAGTATAAGCCACACAACCGGAATCTCAGTCAATACTCGACCGTAGACTAGCCCTAAATAGAGCCAGGACCGGTCACAGAAAAATAAATATATGGTACATCTAAGCTATCTATTGAAGTCGGAAGAGAGATATACATGTAGTCATAAGCTGGCGCATATCTGGCGGCCAATTAAAAAGCCTACACCGAGGTATATGCGCACGCATATCGTTACGATGCAGACCAAGGTCGCTGCAGAGTACCCACCTGCTGGGGTCTAAAATGTCGATTTGGACACCTGAAATCTCCACCCATAATGATAGATCTCAAGTGGTCGGCAATTCGTCTCCAAAAAAACATAAATTGGAGTGTAAAGCAGGGGTGAATAAGAGTGTGTTTTCCAGCCGATTAAAGGTTTCTGTTTCATCCGAACACTAGCGCGATCTTACACCTGTAAACTCACCCAGGTCTGTTTTCCAAAAATGTCTTCGTCTGTTTTCAGGACCTTGCATGCAAATCTACTTTAAGTGGGCGAAAACTTGATTCTGTCATGCTTGTCACCCCTCCTTCAGCAGATCCTTTCTTGCTTGGAGTTCTCTTTTGGTACAGCATCTGGTAGAATTATTGTAGAAATCTGATAAGGGTCCTATTGGCTGGGCCAGCCACCTAAACCCTGTTTTTAGACCCCTGTCTCTGCAATAATTCTACCAGAGGCTGTAGTGTGACAGCCCCAATCATAGCTAGCCTGTTGAATATCTCCACGCTAATAAGTGGTGAAAACAGGCAACAAGCGAAGACATTGGCTCTTGGCGGCGACCTAGGTCTGCATAGCAAAATCTCTGATCATCACTCATAGACTGAACGCCCGTCCCGGTAATGACTCCAACTAAAACTACAGTTGGCAAATCTAGGGTAGGGATCTGGTAGCATTCTACAGTGGTTTTAAACTGACATCACAATTCAAGTGTCGTTCGCTGCCACTCGACGAATACCGCCAGTTAACGAACAGGGGACTTTGGGCCAATACCAATTGAAAGGACTGTGTTTCCTGTCATACTTGGAATCCCTCTTCGTCAACTGGCGTTTAAGCACAAAAAAATACCAAGAAGAAAATGCCAAGAAGAAAATGCCAAGAGAATATGCAGGCTAAGAGATGCTAAGGCCGACAAGGTTATGATTAGACATGGTTTCAATATTTCCTAGTTTCGTCACTTGGCTGCATGTTTTCTTGGTACTTTTCTTCTTTTGACAAAAAGTTGAGTGTGCTTAAACGCTCTATTCGTCAAGAGACGGTGAACGACTGTAGTCGCTTTTTGAATTTATTCTTTGCACGCCGTAATACAAGTGACCGGATAAGCTCTTGCTAGAGCTTTTGCATCACATGTAACCCAATCGCTCTTGCACGGGCCAGGCAAGGGTGCTTGTCGATCAAGATTCAAGTGCATCTTATCTCCCCGGTTTTGAAATTTCGTTATCCCTTCAGCTGTCAATTGCTGCCCCACTATAACAGAGGGCGAGAATTTGTATGAGAGGGAGATAACAAGATCTATTAGCAATCTTTGCTTTTATTCTGGGGGGCAGCATTTACTGTTAGGCGCGTCCTGCGATGCAGCAGAGAAAGGCGTGCTCGTCGATCAATGGCCGAGACAAGCTGAAAAGTCAATTGTGCATAGTGGTCCTGCAGCGCAGCACGGGATAGTGATAAGCCAAGGAATATATCAATGGCTCTAACTGCACCTGCATTGCAACCTAGTGTGGAAACCCTGCGCGGCCAATCCAACCCCTGCAAATCCCTGAAGTTGAGTCTCTGGCAATAGGTATGTATGAGCTTTGGGTGGGGCCGATTGCTAGGACCGTAGTAGTTACCATCATGTTGTTGCGGCTTGCGGATTTCATAATATTCCAATGAACTGGCTCGGGTGAGTCTCTTCCTCTGCCATTCTATGATTGGGGACGCCTTGAACCGGAGTAGCTTCGGGGGTCAGCTTCAACCGCTAATGACTTTCCCCAACCACACCCTAATTTATTTTCCTCTCTGTTATTCGATAGTTCTGCTTCTTCTCTACAACATGAGAGAATTCTATCTTTTGTTGTGGTGGAGCTAAAAGTTGGGGGACCCAACTAATGTCGCGCCCATAACTGCCTATTTGGGACAGTCAAATTACCCGATTGGGAAGATGATATCAGGATTTGGCGGAAAGTTCTCCTTTAAGAGCGCCAAGAGACTACATCTCTTGGCAGATTAAACATTTACCCGATCGGGAAACCGACCGTCAGAAAACAATGTCAAGGCGCCCCCAACCATACCACGCGCTCCATCCGATCCTTGCCTCCAATGGTCTGCAGCCCTTCGCCTATCTGCTCGGCTGCCTATCTGCTTTGCTGCTTGGCTGCTTAGCCTCAGATCACGATTCGCCTAAGTCCCGTGGAAATGAATCAATTACAATGGAGAAAGGCATCCGGAAACAAATCCTAAGTACAAATGGAAACATTTATTGAGCGTATATTCTAGAGATATGTTGTATATATAAAATATTAAACTACCAGGAGCTGAACCTGCATCATTATAGATTTTCACAGAGATAGTACTAGCTAGTCCACGCCTTGATAATATTGGACTACTGAGTATTGCTTGTAGGACGGGAATATAAGATAAAAGAACACGTCATCAAAAGGAAAGGCATCTTGGAAATGAATCCACAGCCCCACCCCCAAGAGAGGATCCCGAAATTCTTTTACAGGGAAAGGCATCGTTTGATTCGTTTCCAGGGTAATTAGAGTCAGGCGGCGCGGCGGAAAAGACAGTTTCTTTTTTTCGCATTGGTGCGGGAATACGCTGTCGATTCCTGCCGGTGAATAGGTAATAGTCAAGGTGCAGGCGCAGGTGCAGATTAGGAGTCGAAAAAGTCGTGTTATGGTGAGTCATGGACTATCACTCGTCTTAATGTGGGTGGTGGACTGTAATGTGGATATATCTTATAGTACGTTATATCTCTAAACGGTGGGTAGAGGCGGTGTAGTCAGGAAACGTGCCGTACGACACGTCGGGTTGGCAAATGCACCCACTTGCACCCGTTTGCGCCCGAATCCGAATCTCACCTTACGTACCAGAAAGCCCTATAATGGCCAGCTTAGCTTATAATAGAGGCTTCTGCAGAAAAAGGAGGTCATGGTGCGGTGATGGGACCGATTGCTGGCGGAGGAGAAGTGAAGGGAAGGGAAAGGGAAGAAAGGTATATATATATATAGCTATATATAGCGGGGTACTGTTAAGGAGAGTTAAGTACATTGAACGCAGCCTCGGAAACGGCTTCTAGCCAGTAGTAATTCACCCCCCTCCCTTCCTCGCGCCGAAACATCCCCCCCCGGTCACCACGACCCACCACTACTCCCACGTGGTGGGTAGAGGGTGGAGGGTGGAGGGTGGAGGCCGAAGGGTGAAGAGTAGAGCTGCGAAAGGTGAAGGGCGGTGGTGGTGTTACGTGAAGCCGTTAGTTTCTGTTCTCCTCGGTAAAGCGGGGAAGTATTAAGACCAGCTCACAACCGGAAGCATGCTTGGTTGGCACGGCGGATTGCCAAAGGTTGTCCTTTACAAGGCGGTTAATACCCATATGATTGCCCATTGAATAGGCTACCTAAAAAATTAAACACACGTAATAGATGAATTCCCTATCAACAGGATACCTATTACCTTAAGTGGACGCCCCTTAAATGGACCATGCTGGCGAAACTGATTAGCATAGGCTTCGGAATATGGGGTAAGTAGATACTCTAGATAGAGATGGAGGCGGAGGTGAAGATGGAGGCGGAGGTGAAGATGAAAGTGGAAATAAAGGTAGAGGTGGAGGCGACGGCGGGGGCCAAAGTTGACATATCACCTCCGGACGAGCTTATACGGGCCAAATGCAAAGTAGTAGCATCCTAGTCACCATTGACTAACGTTTTATTTGCTAGATTCCCGCCCATGATGCAGGGCCGCCTCCCGAGCTACGTTAGGCCTCTCAGCTTCCGTCGGGGGAGTTGTCCCACTCCCGAGGATCTACTTTGGTTTAACGGCGGTAATGAATGAGCAAGCAAAGGAGAACCGGGACACTGGTGTCTGGTATTTGCGTTATACGGAAGTCTCATAGAGCGTGTAAAGTGTCGCTCGGCTAGGTCGGAGGTGAGGTGTTGGCTTTTCGATGTGCAAGATGTGGAGTGTTGTACTGCCCACCAAGGGCTTTTTTCATATGCGCAACTTTATATTGTTAGATTTGATACAATATATCGCATCTCGAGCGCAGGGAAGGCTCGTTCAACTGATCAAATCATTATCAAACAATTGCAATCAATAAGTGATGAGATGCACAAACTACTTTGAACATTTCTTTTTGCATGGACCGAGCAGCCGGGAGACCGTATAGAAGATGGTTCTGTGCTATCTAGGGCTTAGTAGTGCCGTCGTGCGGTGCACGGGCTCAGAGGTAGCTAGAGTCGAGTACCGTCGATATATTAGGAGTGGAATGTTCTAAACGTCCCAAACACAGTACCCGTTAACTCCGGCCCCGGCGGCACTGAATAAGTAATAGTTTTAGAGGTAATAAAGTCTGAAATATCTGTATATGATCAGTTCTAGCATGTTGTCTAACTCATCGTTTAAAACTTGAGGTCAATGGGATCTTCGGAGGTAGTGCTCAGTCAATTAAAATATTCAACTCCGGGTTCAACGGGTTACATCTCGTTCGAGCAAAATAGCACGACGCTAACTAGCAGTGTAAAGACAACCGAATTGTTCAGCCTGGCTCTACCACGGCTTGTACAAATAAAAAAAGAAATCAACTCGGTTGGCCGAATGTAGCCCAGCTCTCTGATTCCCAAATTTCAACCAACTACACACCGCCATCCATCTTGCCATAATATTACCAAATGTACCTGTCCCAGCTATCTCAGCCATCGCGCACTCCGAAGAAGAGAGAAAAATAAACAAACGAAACCCAAGCCCAAAATGCCTCCTGCGCTTTATCTGTCGGTGGGGACCGGGGTTGACCACTTATGAAGTGCATCAGTAATATCTCGCATAAGCTCCTCTTCATCTATAATGGATTCCGGTTTAGGCCTCTTGCCGCCAATGAATAATCGAAGAGTCTCTTTGCTAACAATATAAATCTTTTGTGGTGGTAGCCCCATTTCGATTAAAACGTTGTTGAACGCAGCGCGGGTGAATTCGACATATTGACGACGAGCTTCATGCTCATCGACCTCATCATCTCCGGCCATATTACGGATGTATAGATCTGCTTTGGATCGTACAAAAAGGGTAGGAATGCCGAACCGCTTAGAATGGAATAGAAGGTCTACGTCCCTTTTCGTAATACGATCACCTACAGCAATCATGATGATATCAAAGATATACAAGCCCTGATCGTTGAAATATTGCCAATCTCGCACATGGATTGTACCAGCTCCAGGGACGTCATACCAAGCTAGATGTCTCCGTAAGTGATGCGGGTCGACGTATCGTTCGATTTTCGTAGCTATCTCGCGATCGCTAACTCCGGTTGGGGCAAGATGTGTAGCAAGACTAGTAAAAGCACTAAATCTAATTTCCCGGTTTCTATAGCCGCGGACAGCGTTTATCAAAGATGACTTTCCCACTCCAGAGCAACCAGTGATAGCAATGTGTAGAAAGCCTTCCTGATATCCAAGACTTGCTCTCTTTTCTGCGATTTGGTTGCCGGTAGGGTACTTGATTGGTGGGATTCCTTCCACCAGGTTCTTCTCTGCCTCCTGTCGCAACCACACTTCTTGCTCAATTCGAGCTCTCGCATCTTCTTCGATCTTCCTCGCCATGTTTTCCATCCTAATTTCCCCTTCCAGCCTTTTCTTCTCTTCCTGGCTCTTCCGAAGTTCCTCGGTGATCTTCTGGCTTTTCTTTGTCTGTTCCAGCTCTTCGTTTATTCTTCGTGGGTGACACCTTACGCCGATATCCTCCTTCATAGCCCTTCTAAGACGCTTTAGCTCCTCGAGTTGCTGTTTATCCAATAGGTCCAGCAAGGACGAAATATCACGGTTTCTGCCCTGTAGCTCTTCCAACTCTTTCTTTGCCGTGCGAAGCTCATACCTCGTCGCTAACAGGCTCGATGCAGTCTCCCTATCCTCCGCCAGCAGCCCTTCGTGCTCTGACCTAATCGCACGAAGCTCGTCATTCGCTGCTGCTAACTTTGATGCATTCACACTGTTTTCCGCCTGCAGCTCCTCGTTCTTTGCCTTTGCCGCGCAAAGTTCGTCATTCGCTACTGACAGCTTCAACCTATCCTTCTCCTCTTTTCCGGGAGCTGGGGATTCTGGTCTTTCTGCTTGCAATCTGCGACCGCTAAGTGCTCCTGGCCTATAAACTCCAGGTTTGGTTTTTGTGGGAGGTGTATCAGCAGCGGGCTTCTCGACCTCGCGGGCTGGGGCTGGTTGAGGCGAAGCCGCCTCCTCTCTGACAATAGGCGCAGTACGTGGTGCAATGTTTAGTTTTCTGCGTTCGGTAGGAGCGCCTGAAGACGAAGTGGCGCCAGAACCATTGACAGGAGGTGTAGTGGACTGTAGCCCCTCCTTCTCTGACTTTATCTTGTCGAGTTCGACATTCGCCGCTGCTAGGTTTGCTTTAGTGGTCTTGTTTTCCGCCTCCAGCTCTTTGTTCTTTGAGGTGATTGTGTGAAGCTCGACACGCAGCTCCAAGACAGTGATAGATGATGACTGTCTCGCAGCCACAGCTGTGAGGGCCATTGTCTTTAGGCGCTGCGCGCTTCTTGCCACATCTTTGGACAATTCAGACTTTTCAATTTCGTAGTCTGCCTGCACCGTCTGAAGCTGATTCCTCGCTGCATCCAACTCTGCTCTGACCGCCGCAATCTCTTCGGTCGACCGCCTACCCTCCGCATGTAGAACACCGATTCTGGTGTTTGTGGCGGCAACACTCGTCATCGCCGCATCCAACTCCGCCGCCGCCCGTGTATTCATTTCCTGGAGCTGCACATTCTCCGCCTTTGCTGAATGCAGCTCGGCACGCAGCCTCGCCAGCTCCTCTCTCACCATGGCCAATTCACCGTCAGACCGGGCCATCTCCTCTTGCGCCTGCAAGACTCTCTTGTCTGCCGCGGCCGTAGCCTCCGCCGATGCACTTTTTGCCGCGGCTAGGGCCGTAGCCTCCTGGCTCAACTGCGTAATCATACAAGAAATATGGTGCGTGAGTTGGCCATTAGTAGTTTCGAGTCTTGCCTGGAGTGCCTGCGCCTCCTGAAGTTGCTTCTTCACCGAGTCCAACTCCACCCGGAGCGCCGCAACCTCCTCCGCCGAACGTCTATTGACAGCCAGCAGTCGCCCATTGTCCGCCTCCGCCGACCGCAGCTCCTCCTTAACACTCGTCATCTCCTCCCTTACCACCGCCACCTCCTCCCTAGCACGAGTACCCTCCGCCTCCAACTCCACCACCCTACCCTCCGCCGCAATCTTTGCCGCCACCGCATCAGCCAGCTCCCCCCGTACCCTCCCCAGCTCCAACGAGAGCTCCGCACTACCCCGAGCCGCCCCCAGTTGTACCTCCCCATTCGTATCCGACAGCCTCGCTACCTCCGCCCGCAGGACCGCAAGCTCCCCACGCATCTGCATCACCCTCCGCGCCTTCTCTGCAAGCTCCACCCGCGCTTCAGTCAGGTCCCCACTAAACTGGCACATCCGCTCCATCTCCCCCGTCAGACGGCTGTTCTCCGCATGCAGCCGCCTGATCTCGGAGGTCAGGCGGGTGTTCTCTAGCCCGAGGCGTATCAGCTCCGGTAGTGTCGACGGGATAATCACGGATACAGTCTCTGGGGGGGTCCCGAGCTTAGTCTCCGCCTGCGAGGGGGTCGCCGTCCCAGTCAGTGTCCCTGTCCCTGTCCCTGTCCCTGGCTCTCCTGTGTTCGCCGCGGCGGGGTCTCGTTTGTGTTCATTTCTAGGCATCGTAAGGTGTGATTCTTGGGGTATATCTCTATCGTTCCAGCTGTTGTTGTATATCCAATCGCCGGTGGCTTGGGTGGTTGGATGTGTGGGGCGCCTGAATGCGTGTAGAACCCTAACCCTGGCGGACAATGTTCTTGTTTCGTCCATGTGCTCCAACATACTTGTACTACCGACGACTCCTGTAATTCCCTCTTCGCCTTACCCCTCGGCTCAGCTGCGTTAACTGTTGGAAGAAAGGGAATCCGTGTGCTCGCCTCACCCGAGCAAGCCCATTCGTGTTATGGGATGTATGTTGGAACCTTGTTGTTTGTGTGTGGTGCGGTATGTAATGGTTGGGTAGGAAGGTGTTCCCCCCCCCTCTGTGTTAGTGTTTTGAGTGGGGTTTAATGGAAGAGGATTACGTCTAGGGAGATTTTTAAATAAGATATGTCGATAGCTTGCCCCTAGTAATGGATTGTTTCTACCCTTACAGGCGGTTCCCCGCGGGCCCCGGCTACGACCGCGCGGCGGGGATGAGGACAGAGCTCTCCCGGGGCCTTTCTCATGGATCATTCAACATGTAAGTGAAGCCCGTATACGGTAGCTACAAGATTATGGCATGCAGCTAATAACCCAAAGCAAGTCCTCTAACTAGTAGAAAGGGTAGACGGGGAAGGCAACTAAACAGAGAGCCAGGGTATAAATAGGGGGTGATGGTCTGTTTATACTGTGTGTGTTATGACGGATCTATACCTCCGCCTACTGCTGATATCCTCCATTTGGGCTTGCACGATTTCGTTGGTGTATATTGGCAGAAACAATACAGGCGCCGAGAAGTTCTTTAAATATGGAACCCTAAACTATACATGCAATACAAGCCCGGCAAGCCCAAATCAGGAAGACGTCATGAAAGGTATAATTATAAGGAATATTTCCACCAACCCTCAGTCTGAGGTCTTAGGGACGGCATATGTTTGGCCCAAGCTGGGAGGTGGGGCACCGCGGTGCTCGGAGTTATGTATTGGCCGGATCGGAATTTCTCCGTACAGCGAGTACACTCCCGCCCGAGTAAACGCGGAAACAGACGCGGACGGACCCTGCAGCAGTAATTCAGCAAGATTAGCGCTTTCCGTGAAGCACACGATACCCTTACAGGAGGACATTTTGGCGTGCAGAAGACGCTCTCCACACTCCGGGAACGGTTCTACTGGCCGCGTATGAGAGCATCGATCATGTCCTGCGATACCTGCCATAAAATTAAGTCAAGCAACCAGAAACCCATGGGCTTAATTACTACAACCCCTTCCTATACCGGGAGGTAGGTGGGAAAGAACCGGCATAGATTTTGCGGTAAAGCTCCCCCGCGGTTCCTGCACGGGAATTGAGGCGATTTGCTCGGTTATTGACCACGCTACCCGGCGAGCTCACTTCATAGCCATGAAGGAGGCTACAGGGGCGGAAGGATTCGCACAAATCTTTGTATAGCAGTACTATAAGTGACACGGAGCTCCAAAACGCATTGTCTCAGACAGACAGATCAACGATTTATGTCTGAGTTTTGGAACGCTGCGATCGATGTCAACCCCCCCCCCCCCCAGTCACCCCTTTCACCCGTAGATAGACGGTTTAAGAGAGAAGGTGCATAACGTGGTAAGAACCTATCTAAAAGCTCCACTACTAGAGACATGGGACGACATCCTCCCGCTGGCTGAATTCGCATATAGTTGCGCAGCCCACAAAACACTAGGAGTCACGCCTTTTTTCACAGGCCGGGCTACCCCTAGCCCTACCATTCTCCTAGATACAGTCGCTAGCGTATATTCAGGAACGGCATCGGCGAGGCCGTGAACCCGAAAGGATTGGAGTTCGCTGATAGAATGAGGGCCATATTAGCGGAGTGCCGACAATGCCGCAAGGAGACCTTCAGATCTCAAGGAGGGAGACTCGGTCATCATCACGAAGAGCCTACCCGCGACATAATCACCCAAGGAAACCGCGGGGTAGCGCCGAGTGCCCCTAAGACGAATAAGAGACACGGAACAAGGGGTGTTCGAGGTGGACAAAATTACAGACCACGCGCAATCAGGGACCAATATGAAGAAAACAAAATACAGGGCAAAATACGTCGGATATGGTGAAGCCTAGGACGAGTGGAAGTCATTTAAAGAATCAGGAGGAGCTAAAGAGGCGGTGGAAGAGTACCACGCCAAGAAGGGCTGTGGACCGCCCAAATGGGAGGGGCCCACCAAGAGGGGGAAAAAGCTGGCGGAGGAGGATCAGTCAGAGATTAAGGTAGAGGAGAAGAGCACTAGGAAATCAAAGATGAAATCAAGGATATCAAGGAAAGCGCTGGAGAATGGTGGAACATGACGAGAAGCGTCAAGCACGGTTAGGAGTGTCAGAGCAAGGTGAGGTGCGACATGTGCCTAAGATTTGTTTGTTTTCTTTATTTCCCTATTTTACTTTCCTACTTTTCTTTAGGGGTTGACTATTATGTTTTCGGGGGGGAGTGATTAGGAACACTAGAGGATACAGTGGCAACTGGCAGAGTCTCCCTCGAGATCATCATTACAATCAAGTTACAAGCCTTTAGCATACTACAGCGCGTTGCTCCCAAGAGGCTGGTGTAATGTGGCATCCTGGTATAAAGGTTTGGGGCGGTACTTGGACGCAATCAGGGGAGGAGTTTATATAGTATTAAGGAAGAGTACCTGTAGATGTTTTTCTCGCTCCCGGACACAGCATGTCACTCACATTTACCCCCCCAATGGTATACCAGTCGCTCACATTTCACCCCTAGATGCCTCCTCCCAAAATCGATCTCATACGACAAAAACCTGATATAATTACTGCTGGATTATATCGATCGGAGTGAACGCGCTTCGGTGCTCTTGGGAGCAATAGTGCTATGAGACTACTACTGCCTAATCTAACTCTGTTTCACTAAACGGATCTAATGTAGGAATATCTGCCGTAAAGAAATCTCATTATGACCCCAACACCTACATATTCGCGTCTATGCATGTATGTAACGAACTAATCAATCAATCATAAGCGTGTCAAGTAATCCCAGATCTCTACGGTCGAACTATGGGTTGGTATTGATATCGTGCCAGCGTTTAGAAGCATTTTGACTATCTCCTTGTCGGATCCGCGGGCCGCAGCTTGGAGAGCGGTACCATAGAACCCCCCTGAGGATTAACATCGGCGCCCGCGTCTAGAAGAATTTTGACTATCTCCGTCCCGCCACAATAGGCCACGGCTTGTAGAGCGGTACCAAATTCCCCCCCCTGAAGATTAACATCTGCGTCCGCGTCTAGAAGGATTTTGACTATCTCCTCGTTGTCTTTGTAAGCTGCAGCTTGGAGAGCGGTACCATAACCCCCCCCCTGAAGATTAACATCGGCGTCTACGTCTAGAAGGATTTTGACTATCTCCGTCCCGCCACAATAGGCCGCAGCTTGGAGAGCGGTACCATACCTCCCCCCCTGAAGATTAACATCGGCGCCCGCGTCTAGAAGGATTTTAACTATCTCCTCGTTGCCTTTGTAAGCTGCAGCTTGGAGAGCGGTGCCACATTCCCCACCCTGAAGATTAACATCGGCGCCCGCGTCTAGAAGCACTCTGACTATCTCCGCCCCGCCACTATAGGCCGCAGCTTGGAGAACGGTGCTGTAATCCAGAAACAGCTTATAAACGTTACCGCACACTGAATTGGGATCGGCACGAGCGTCCAAAAGGGTTTGGACCATTGGCGCATCATTCTTAAGCACCGCGTGGCAGAGAGCGTTCTGACCACCGGATATAAAGCTAACGTCCGCATCGTATTCCAACAGTAATTTTACCATTACCACACTTCCTGAGTGTACACTAGCATGGAGAGCCCTGTGTAAATCCCGAACTCCACCACTCTCGAGAAGGATCTTCGCTGAATCAACCATGCCATTTACACAGGCATAATACAAGGCAGACCCCCTTCTCGTGTCTGATGAATGCACATTCGCCCCTCTAGCAACCAAAAACAAAACTACTTGCTCACACCCAGAAGACGCTGCAGCTAACAGGGGACTCTGTTCATCCGAGCCCCAATAATCTATATCACAACCGCGATCCAGCAACTCCTTCATTGCAGACACCGACCCACCACGGGCCACGTCATTGAGCACGTCATTGAGCTCCTCCGCAACGTCCACATCCGGGTATAGCTGGAAGTATAGAGGTAGCAAATCAAGACCTGATAATAGACCTAGTGGGCTAAGGGAACAGTTCTCTTCTGAACCATGTCGGTATATGACCCGTTCCACCCTGCGGCTGACCCATACATATTCACCATGATCACCATCACTGTCATAATAGTCTCTATCCGCGGAGAGGTCAGAAGAATTATCATCATAATCATCAGGCATCGCCCTTTCTGGATTCCCACATGTTGCAAGGATGGCCCATCGAAGAACATCATAATCATCTTTCAGTAAGGATCTGACAAGGCTAAGGAGACAGTCCGGTAGTGGGCTTACTGCCTCGCGCAGATGCAACCCGAGAAAGGTACATGCATATTGGAAAAGGTCCAGTCCCAAGAGATACGTGGAGTGTATCTCCCACGACTCATACAGCTTACACGGCCCCAAGGAACACAAGTACACAAGTATGCTCTGGGTCACAAAGGTTCTCGTGCTCGTACCTTCCAAATGCTCGAGGTCCCTGGCGTCCAAAAACTCTTGCACGGTAAAATGGATCAGTCTCACTGTCCCACAATCATTGGTGACTAGGCCGCAGCACGAAGAGAGAACAGCGTGTTGTGAATACACCCACTCAAGCTCTTCACAGCACTTTGTGGTAGATTCCAGAGCTACCGCGAGTACCAACTCTCGAATTGTTAATGGTCTCTTTGCGGTAATGACCCAGGCCAAAGCACGGTGCGCCAGCTTTCTTCTGGTCTCGGTCTGCTCATTTATTTTTTTCAAGATCCGATCGTAGGTATCATGCATTGTAGCGGGAAGGGAGTCTAGTGCATCTCGTATATCCTTCACTGATGGCTGCTCGTAGATAAAGTCAAGCTGACATTTCACCCATAAAAACCTACAGATCCATGGTCCATTTAGCGTTGTGGTTGGTCCGGTACTTACAAGATTAAATACTTACATTCCATTAGCTTGTTGCGTCAGCCTGTTTCGAATTGCTGCCTTCAGTGTTTTGCTAATAGCGCAGTAATCCTGGTTTCGGCTTTCCAACTCGTGGTCGACATACCTTGCGATATCACCATCTACCTTTGTCACCTGGATAGGGAGTACCGCAAACTTAGCAGACAGGATATTACGTTCAATATCCACTTCCCGTCGGCTAGCGATAAAGATCCTTATCCTACAGGAGCCTGCAACCCGCCCGAGATAATTTATGAGGTCGTTCCTGCTCTCTTTACCGCATTCGTCTAGCGCGTCGATAACCAGGAAGACCTGTTTGAAGTATTTGACCACTTGTTGGAATAGATCTTCAAGTCTGCAACGTTTCGTTTTAACATCATTGTCGATACACGCTCTATAGAGGGCGCACAAGGAATTCGGAAGTTCCTCCATTCGACGGCACAGCTGCTTGATCCATATTCTGAGAACGTCCTGCAGTCCGACTGTGACCTGGAAATTGAAGTAGAAATAGGCTATTCCAATAGCCTTTTCGTGTTCATCCTTTGTCTTGATGCTCTCTAGAAGTGTGGATCTGGTTCATATATTGTTAGCACAGTTTCTAGGTGGGGGTAGATATTGAGGTGCAGGTGCAGGTGCAGGTGAGGGGGGGCTTCGTTGTACGAACGTTAGAACCGATTTTCCTACGCCGGCTAGAATCTTATTAGCAACCACTCAATATTATAGGATAATAAAGTGTCACTAACGGTTACCGTAAGACCATAGAAGGGAGGTTTCTAGTTCCTCCAACCATTCTCGTACCTCTCTTGAGTCCAGAAACCACTGCCCTGTGCCCTCATATCTCTTGCCATATATACGCTCATGATCGTCTTCCGGTTCAAGCGTTGAAAGCCAGGCCAATATCTCTCTGCGTCTAATACCGGAAGTGTTGCTGGTCAGATTATGTTCCATTCCACGCCGTTTTGAGTGGTTCAAATCAATTTCCTCTTCAGGGCGCTTGCGTAGTCCTTGCATTGGGTCGTCGCATTCTTGCATTGGGTCGTCACATTCCCCTCAGCCTTGAATTAGAGTAGCGTACCCGGAGTGAGTGTTCCCGATATCGATCTTGGCACCATGACGTAATAACAACCTGAGCATACGGATATCCTTCGTAGAGATTGCCGGTAACAATGCCCTCCCCCTGATACTGCACTGGTGGTCCTCCGAATTTGGATTAGCACGTCCGAGAGTTAGGAGAACTGATACGAGCTGGTGTTCATTATTCAAAACGGCAAGTCGGAGCTTCGTGTTAATCTCAGCCTGGTCTTTGCCGCTGGCTTGCTCTAATGGGGTTCGGGTTTGTGAATATTCTACAATGACCACCAAGCGCGGAGAAGAGACATACCAATATAATTTGACAGAACTCTAAGGCGCTCGCAAAGGGTGGTGTAAGCATGGTTTGACTGGTTACCAAACTTGACAAGGGATGAGTGGTTTCCTTCTGCGCTTTGTACATCCTCGAGATGTTGCGGAAGGTTCAGGATCGAAGACTCCCTCTCAACAGCGGTATAGTATTCGCCAGTTCTCGCCCATTTGCATGTGACCGAATTCTGAACACATAGATTTCATATTAATACCTCCGTTCACCTAGTCTTCACTGTCTAGGCTCCGATAGAGACCTACCTTCTCCACCTTCCTTGTCTCCATCGTCTCCTGGAAGCTCACCACTCCAAAGTGTTCCTCTCCAGCATACCTTGTAAAGGACAGGAGATGCTCCGCGTCCTGGCCCCTTTCGATCGCGTGGATCAAGTCCAGTCGTGGGGACCCCTCCCCAACCATTTCCACTATATCGTCAAAAAGAAGGCCCCTATGTGGTGTAGCAAAGAAGACGATTTTTTTCGTCATTTTAAAGAGGTTCCCCCTGCGTGGATTCTCTTTGTCCCTAACAATAGCCTTTTACTACGTCAGCTTCTATTGATGAGCGGTACATCCCGGGGGTGCATGAAAAACCACTAACTTCTGCAATTTCAGGGGTTTTGTGTACTTACATCTGCTATGATGATGCCCCCAAAGCTATGGCCAATAAACACTATAGGTCGGTCCTTATCCCATCGCGTACACGTCAGCTTCCTACTCATCGTAGGTAGAAGATTGCCCAGACCTCGCATCCCTTCTGAGACTTATCTATTTCCTCCAGTAGCCCACGACTATAGTCGGATAGCGTGTGAATTCCCGGCTCGCTCAGCCTTGAGTTATATCCGTATATCATTGTTCTGCACTAGGGTCTATCCTTTTCAAAGAAATGGCGCAGCCACATCTTCTTCCGCCCCTCACTATTGACCTCTCCAGCCCATGAACCATATGCGTGTCCATTGAGGCCGGATATTGCAATAACACTAACCCCTGTATTAGCATCCGTGTGTTTTCTGTGTGTTTCATATAAGTCTTTGTAGCCGGACAGGATATATATACTCAAGTTTAATATCTTCGCTCGGCGTGTAGAGTTGGGTTAGTCCATAGAAGTTCTTATCGATGAGAATATCCAAATATTGTGATGGGAGTTCGAGGCTGTACGTCGCGCCAAATTCTAAGCTGTTGAGTGTGGTAGGGGGTCTCGGGCTAAAGTGAATGATCGCGGTCTGTACTGTCTTTGGGTTGTAACAACACTGCACGAGTGTGCTCCGTTCCCGGTCTATGGTGATATCCCTCTCGTTGGGGAAGCTCTCTAGAACAACCTGGATGAGGCTGTCGAGTGTGTAAGTTAGCGGTATCTGCCTCACACGGAAGCACTCGTCCGGCATTATATGAGCTGGGATTTTCGGTTACTTGAGCTTGCGGTGATTTTATGTATCGATCGAATGTTCGGTTTCGGTTTCTTGACAGACAAGGCCTCGCTCTTGTGCGGGGGTGCGCATACATCATCAGCAGGCTCGAATTATGGCTACCAATGAGACTGAAACAACAAACACCAGCTAGTCAGTTCCACGTGACTGGCCTGAGTGTAAACAAAAGAATTGTCTCCCCGCTTCCTTGACCCCAGGTATTATCCAACACCAGGGGTTCTCTGATGAGTTCTTATTCTGGTGCAATGTTTTATAGAGTCCGACGCATTGAAAAGCGGTGGTTTGAGGCCTGGTACCTCTTAGACGAATTAGAATGGTAAAGCTAACCATATAGGGCGGCTATTCTCTATTGAACCCAGTCAGTGTACATTCTCTCATTAAGTTTGGGAAGATCCAGAATAAACACTTACGGCGTTCAACAGAGCATAGTTACCACATGCGGTTAGTTTACCGCTCCGGTTCCGATTGGCCGCCTAAGAGAGGCTGTGGAGAAACCAGTAGCAACCACTGGAGGTACCAATGGGGCGCCCTATCCAAAAAACACTTGTTATATCGTCCACCCCGCCTATAAGGACGCGCATATCACACTTAAGCTAGACATCAGTAATACAGCCTTTGCGCCGGATCGATCCAGGGCGCAAAAGCCGGTTGCCGCACTAGTGCGAGTTGGGAACTACTTTTCCTTTGCGTTGCTACTACTAATTACATCATTATCATCAGATCATGTGAGGTGAATTCACAACAACGGTTCTTTTCCAAAGCTCCTATGATCATTCATTTCCCCTGAGGAGGTATTTCATCTAAAAATCGATTTTAAACTCTGGCTAACTTATGATAGAGCTTCAGACTAAACAAAACATCAACGGAACGAAACATCAACAGAACGAAACACCGCCGGAACGAAACAGCGGCGGAACGAACGAAACATTGGCGGAACGAAACAGCGGCGGAACGAAACAGCGGCGGAACGAAACATCGACGAAACGAAACGGTTTCGAAACGGAAAATTGCCAGAATGAAACGCTGAGTCTTCGAGCTTGATGCCTCTTCGAGCAGAACCAAGTATGAGCTTGCTTGAGCTACTTGAGCAAGAGCAAAAAAGGATAGCAAATTCCCCTAGGATTTCCAGTCAGCGGGCAGGTACATCTCTTGATTGCGGATTGTCCAATGATGGTTCAGATATGGAGAGACCCAACAAAAAGCTGAGAGGCGCCGCTTGGGCTGAATGGGAAGATAAAGCACTCACTATTCAAGCGCTTGCAGATAATCCTATCAGCAATAAGGTTAGAAAGAAAGAGAAGCGATGGAGAATTGTTTCAGACAATTTGAGAAGACTTGTTGGTATTAATCGTACCTGGTCATCATGTGTTGACAGGATGGATAGGTTGATTGCGCAAAACAGGGTATGATATCACGCTATGATTGAGCTATATGATATGGAATTGCTTGTTTGTGTTATAACTAATAATGGGTAGAGCGAGACCTCACAGTCAAAGCAGAAAACCGGTATCAATGAAGAAACAAACGAGTACTTGGAAAACCTATCAGAAATCATGACCCTATTCGATTCCATATCAACTGATTCCAATACGAAGCGAGCTGCCAAAGAGAAATTGGCAGAGAAGAAGGAAAAGGGAACGATACTAAGAGACTGCTCAAAGCAAAAGCGTGTCCTGAAAAAAGACCTCCTTTCCACCGCTGAGGTTTCCTCCAATTCCCACAACCATAAGGTTCCAAAAAACAATATCGCAACCCAGATTGACGAAATGTTTAAAGGTTTGAGAGAAAAAGCAACTGATATAGGGAACGAAATTGAAAAAAAGAGGAAAAAAGATGAAGAATTGCATGAGGATATGCGGGAATTGATGCGTTCTCAGAAGTCAACCAACGAAATGATTCAGAATTGGATACAGTGCACTAAGCGGGATGGTATGGTGCATGAAAATACTCTTCCAGAGTAGGCGGCAGTGATAACTCTGGTACTTCCTCCTCTTCGGGGAAATCAAGAAGGTTTTCCCTTGCAAAGTATTGGGAAATTTGCGGATGATGTAAACATACATGTGCGTTATGTAGGATTACTGCTATTGGGTATTGAAGACCAACAGGAGAGTGCAATACATGCTGAGTCCTTGAAAAATCTAAGAAAGTGGACCGTTGCAACACTTCCTTAAAACTCCATTCAACGATAATCCGAATCTTTGACATCACTTTATTCCAATCTCTTTCCTCTTGCTCAAGTACTGCACCTCGATAAGGTGTAATGAGATGGTCGCTAAGTGCTCCTATATATGCTGAGTCACCGTATATCTGAAGTGGAGTACCATCGGGTGCGTTTGCATGTTGTTCAAGAATTTCAGATAGTCCACTCTCGTTATACACAGTTAAATCGTGTAGTCGTCCCTCAACCGGCCCCTATAAATGTCGAATAATTCCATCAGGACATACTAGTGCCTGATATTTCAAGCAGTGTATCCGTTTCCAGCCATTGTATATTGCTTCTTGCCCCCATGTAGGCCGAGCTACTGGCCTGATTGTACAGTCAATGAAGCCAAAGTATGTATCCCATGCAGCTCCCCTTCCTCGTATTATTTGTGTATACGAAACCAGTCTTTCAGGTGTGAGACGCTCAACATCAAACACTAATAGATGCTTCCATTTCTCGTACAAGGACTCTGTCAAAGTATTGACTATATGGGAAACTCTCTCTAGTTTCCAGCCAAACTTCATGTGAAAGTCTGCGAGCCTATTGGGCCAGGAAAACCGCGCTAGTAGCATACATAAAGTTGTAATTTTATCTTCGGTAATGCCATTATCGCATTTAACTGCATCAGGAATCTGTAAATAGACAGCAAGTCGATACACTTCCTCTCGTGTAAATCTAATAATAAAGTCAGTTGGGTCCAACAATACTTTGGACCTGCTTTTAAATCACGAACTGGAAATAGGTCAACCAGGCGTCGCCTTCAATGCTTTCTAAATCTATGCAGCCACCCTCCCGTTGCTGACCTCTCCACCTAGTGTTATCATGTCGTAGTAGGTTGGCGAGGTGCTCCAGCTCCTCTATCCCCTCTATAAAATCTTGAAAAAGTTGTTCAATCGCCTCCATAACTCTATATGATCATTTGTTATTACTCTATATGGTATTGGAATTATTGTCAGACCTACCAGCACCCAGCTTACGTGCTTTTAGAAGGAGAAAGAGCTTATTCCTGGCTTCGCAAAAACTCAAAAATCGTAATAATCGGACAAGAAATGAGTGAGTTACAAGTTTACGAAGCCGGAGGGTTAAATTTCGTTGTTATCACGGTGCTAAACGGAGGCGAGTACTGAACAAGCCAAGGCAAACCACCTAGGCTAGACAGAGAGGGGTCGGGTGGGGTATAACGTCGACGAAGGGAACGAGAGGCAAGGGTCGAGGCGAGGGTGCGAGGCTATGGTCTTGACGTCCCCGTGGGGGTGGCACAACTAGTGGAACTATGGCTGAAGGAAAGAGAATATATTCGAGGAGAAACTAAGGACGCCTAAGATGACAGGAAGGTTGCGTGAAGAGAAAAGGAGAAGAAGAGAAATCCTACAAGCGAGGGAAAGAGCCCCATATATATAGCCTAGGAAATCCGTCGCTGACTCATCCCATAGAACCCCGTAGAACCCAAAGGAAATCCATCATTACAAATACCTGCATACCGTTGACTCAGCGCGCCCTGCAACCGAAACCCATAGAACCTAATAGAAAACCCTGACTAATCCTTCTCCCCGCAACCGTGCTCGATATCGTATCACGCCGTGATAGATATTAGGCCCCCCTCCGAGGCCTAAGTCCTCTTAGGCTTGCGTGGGTATCGCTCGTGGAAGCCTTTGACTAACTCGGGGGAGTTGTCCAAGTCATCGTAGGGTTGCCATGAGGGTTCGTCATAGCCGGTATACCGAACGAGGTATTCTAACCTTCCACGTCTTTTACGAGCATCGAGTATGGCGTCGACCTCCCACTCCTGTTCTCTTTCAATCTCGACGGGTGGTGGTGGAGGTTGTAGTTGTCCCGGGACGGGGTCATTGGCCGCAGGGGACAGTAGTGATACGTGAAAGACTGGGTGAACTTTCATTGATGGAGGTAGGGTGAGCTCGTAGGCATAGGGACTAACGATACGGGAGATGGGAATGCAGACGACTTGTTTCCAGTCCAACTTCTTCGATGGCCTTTTGGTAAGTAAGTTCCTGGTAGATAACCATACTTTGTCTCCAATGGCATAACGGGGGGCCGGCGTTCTGCTGGCGTTGGCTGACTCTTCCTGGATCTTCTGTGCTCTGAACATCTCGGCTCGGAGGAAGTCAAACACTTCTGACATATCTCTTGCCATAGTGTTGGCTTGATCCTCATTAGTAGTGGTGCCGCACCGGAGGGGGCCAAAGGTCATACGGGGGTATCGGCCGTAGTTCGCTTCGAAGGGGGAGAGCTTAGTGGATTCTGATACGTGATTGTTGGTTGCAAATTCAGCCATTGGTAAGTAGGTAGCCCAGTTGTCTTGTTGGTAGTCGACGTAGGCTCGGAGGTATTGCTCCATAATGGCGTTGATTCTTCGGTTTGGCCATCCGTCTGGGGTGGAAGGCTGTAGAGAAACGAGGAGATCTCTAGTCGCTCGCAAAGTGATTTCCAAAAGTCCGAGGTGAATTGGGTACCCCGGTCTGATACAACCTTTTCTGGGAGGCCGTGGAGTTTCCATACGTTTTCCAGGTACATTTTGGCTACATCCCTGGCTCCTGATTCTTCTGTGCATGGGATAAAGTGTCTCATTTTTGTGAGGCGGTCGATGACGACGAGGATTGCGTTGTGGTTGTTGCTGGGGGGGAGGCCGGTGACGAAGTCCATTGAAACCTCCGTCCATAGCGCTTTGGGTACTGAGAGAGGCGAGTAATCGCAGGGTGCATTGCGGTTCGCTTTGCTCCTTCGGCATGTATGACAGTTCATAACATAACGGTCCGTGTATTTCCGCATGTTTGGCCAATAGTATTCACGGCTAAGTAGCTCAAGGGTTTTAGCTCTTCCCGGGTGTCCTGCTGATGGTTTGTCGTGGTATTCTTGTAGGAGTCTGAGTTGTAGCCCCTCATGTTCTGGTACGAAGAGTTTTCGGTGGTACAGGAGACGCCCGTCTTTGCTTTCTGTTCGGTAGTGAAATTTGTTTCGATTGTTTGGTCCCGTTCTTCAGCATGGCGAGGACCTTATTTGGAAAACTGTCTTCTTGGTAAGCAATGGAAAATAACTCCTGAACGGTGGGCGTTCCTTCAGCGGATTCATTTATCAAAGAACCCGCGAACAAACTTAAACAGAATCCACATTTTCCTTCTTCAACACTGTCTGGTACTGGTACGTCAGGCGTTCATCCACCTCCTTAGGTAGATCTCCCGATCTCCTAGTCAAAGCATCTGGTTTTCCCCCTTGTTTTCGAGGTCTGAATTGTATAATGAAATTGAAGCGGGATAAAAACTCTGACCAACGTGTCTGCCGTCGGTTCAGCAACTTTGTCGACATGAAGTACTCGAGGTTCCTGTGATCTGTCAGGACCTTGATGGGATAAGAGGCTGTTTCCAAGAAATATCTCTATTCCTCAAACCCTCGGATGATTGCTAGTAGTTCTTTGTCGTATATTTCATAGTTGCATTCTGCCGGCGTATGTTTCTTTGAGAAGAAAGCCACTGGGTGGAGTATCCCTTCATCATCTCTTTGGGACATAATGGCGGCTGAGACATAATCCGACGCATCCGTTTCCACTATGATTTCGCGTTCGGGGTCGAAGTGTCTGAGTATTGGTGCCGTAGTAAATGCTAACTTTAGATCATCAAAAGCTTTTTGGGTCTTCTCGGTCCATTCAAACTTCACCCCCGTCTTGGTTAGTGCTGTTAGAGGAGAGACGACTCGGGAGTATGCATAGATGAATCTTCGATAGAAGTTAGCGAAGTCTAGGAATTCCTGTACGTCTTTCAGACAGGTTGGTATTTCCCAATTTCTAATAGTGGTGACCTTCTTTTCGTTCATCTTGATTCCTTCGGGGGTGAGCCCAAATCCGAGGTACATTGTTTCGTTAACATGCCATTCGCATTTCTCGGGCTTTAAATGTACTTTATGTTGGTCTAGGATTCGGAGGACTTTATCGACGTGGATCTTATGCTCCTTCAGGGTGGGTGAGTAGATGAGTATGTCATCCAAATATGCTGTCGCAAAGTGATCAAGGTGTGGGCGTAGCATGTCGTTTACCCAATGTTGGAAGGCGGCTGGTGCATTGGTGAGGCCAAAGGGCATGACCGTGTATTCGAAATGGCCATATCTTGTCCTGAAAGCCGTCTTCCATTCATCCCCCTCCTTGATCCTTAGCTGATGATACCCGTTACGTAGATCTAGTTTGGTGAAGTATTTTGCCGTTATGATGCCCATGAAGGTTTCCGGAGTTAATGGTAGTGGGTGACGATTCTTGACTGTTACGGCGTTCAACTTTCTATAGTCGCGTCGGAGGATCCATCCGCTTTCTTAACAAATAATACTGGGAAGCCAGCTGGGGAAGTGCTATGGCGGCTCTTCCCACTGGTAAGGTATTCCATTAGGTAGTCCCTGAGTGCTTGTAACTTTCCAGCCGTGTCATTCCGTACATGGGTCCAAAGGTCTGTTTTGCCTTCCTGGATGTCAATGGAGAGATCATAGTCGAATTCGTGAGGGGAGTCCAGCAGCATCTGGCTCGTTGAGGAGGTGGAGGAAATTGTGGTGTTCGGTTGGCACTAAGGCCCGAGGATCCTTGGGTGGTTGGGTGAGGAGGTCATTGAGGGCCTTGAGGGTGGTCGAGTATAGTCGCATTCCTTTTCTCTGTTTATTGAGCAGTCTGTGGAACGCGTATGATGTGATGACGGAGATATTTGTTGTTGGTTTAGTGGGGGGTTCAATAGAGATACCCCTAGCGGTGACCTTGGTGTTGTTGAGGGAGCAATGTTTGACACAAGCTGAGGAGTTGAATTGTATCTCGTTGGTGGCAGGGAGGATGGTGGTTGCATGTCTGCGCATCCATGGTAGGCCCATAACGATTGGGTAATGTCCGAGTTGACTGACAAAGAAGGGGGCTTCCTCTCTATGTCCATTTATGTCTAAGCTGAGGATGACTTTATGGGTGACCTTTCCTGATTCGATAGGTCTACCGTCTATTACGTCTATGTGTCGAGGGAGGATAAGGGGGGTGGTTTTTAGTTTGTGGTGGCATACGAAGTCTTTATCTATGAAGGCGTATCCTGAGGCACCAGTATCAATGAGGGCATATGATGGGATGAAAGAATCTTTATTTTGAGAAATAGAACAAGTTACGACTAATTGATTCCCATCCATATCCTTCTCTGAAACCGAAAACCCAGAAACCGAAATCCTAGAAAAATCCTTTAACCGTCCCTGGAGTGAGCCACTCAGTCCAGGGAAAAATCTTTTAACGCCTCATCACCGGAGGTTCCTTCTTCTCTTTCTTCATTCCTAATGTCTGCCCTAGCTCCCCTCATCCTGGGGGCTGGGTTCCTGGGGGGCGGCGCCTGGGGGCATTCCCGAATGAGGTGTCCCACACCTCCGCAATAGTAACATCTGTTCTCTACCCGGCGGGCCTCCCTTTCCTGAGGGTCCGGGCGGCCCCGACCAGTGGACAGATCCATGGGGACCGTTCCTCCAGGTGTGTGTGATGGGTGGGCGGTTGCAGGAGCGGTGGCCGGAGGATTGTGAGTGGGAGGGATATATCGGGGAGCGGGGGGGACAGGGGCGGAGGGCGAGCAGGGCTTGTGGCGAGGAGGCGGGGCTGGTGGAGTGTGCGAACACCTTGACGGCGCGGGCTTGAGGGCCTGTTGTTTGTTGTCCAACCGTTGTAGGATGGTAGCGAGTTCCAAGACTGTGGCGGGGGTGTCTTCATGGACCATGAGTCTGGTCAGTTTCTCATTTAGTCCGGCCAGGAGACTTTCCACATTAGCGGCCTCCCCCAGCCCGGCATCGGCGGCGTAGCGTTGAAACTCAGCAAAGTAGTCCGAGAACGATCGTCCATACTGGCGGATGTTTCTTAACTTTGTTCGGGCCGTCCCTACCAGGTCCGGGTCCCCAAAGGCTGTGGTCAGGATTTCAAAGAACCTTTCCATGGAGGGGAGATTAACCCCTGTGTTGGTCAGGTATGGCATGAACTGGTTAGCTGCGGGGCCTTCCAGGCGAGAGATAGCGTAGGTGAGTTGGTTCTGTAGGGTGGGGTACCGGTCGGCATTGCCCAAGAGCTTGAGTGTCATCATGTGTTTGAAGAGAGGGAGTTCCTTCCTCACGCCCGTGAACTGCCCGGGGCCTGGAAGTTTCTCCGACTTCTCCACCCTTGCTTCTGGGTGGGTTACTCTTAGGCCTTGGAGGTATCGGTTGATCTTGGCGAGGAGGGGCGGGCGGGGCTGGTGGTTCTGCTGTTGGTGGTGGTGGTCTGGCCGCGAGGGCAGCCTGGGCAGTACGGGTTTCTTGTTGCGCCGTGGCGACTTCTTCTTGGAGGGTGGTGACTTGGGTTTGGAGGGTTGTTACCTTTGCTTCTTCCCCTTCCAACTCCTGTCCCAGTTCTGTCAATCTTTTCTTCCATGCCTCCGTCGCTTCGCTTGCTTCTTCCTGATCTAATCTCAGCTCGTTGCGAAGTTCTTGGACCGCCTGCTGGCAGCGGGTGACTATGCTGTGGTTGACGACCGCGTCTTCGGACGCGCCTGGTGGTGCTCTGGGGAATAGTTGGACAAAGCGGTTCAAGTCCCTTTCGAGTCGGTCGTAGTCAACTTCGATTGGGTCCGTCATGGTGTGTTCTTGCGACATGGTGGCGGGGTTGTGGTTCGGGTTGGCGTTGGAGACGCAACCTTAGTATCACGGTGCTAAACGGAGGTGAGTACTGAACAAGCCAAGGCAAACCACCTAGGATAGACAGAGAGGGGTCGGGTGGGGTATAACGTCGACGAAGGGAACGAGAGGCAAGGGTCGAGGCGAGGGTGCAAGGCTATGGTCTTGACGTCCCCGTGGCACAACTAGTGGAACTATGGCTGAAGGAAAGAGAATATATTCGAGGAGAAACTAAGGACACCTAAGATGACAGGAAGGTTGCGTGAAGAGAAAAGGAGAAGAAGAGAAATCCTACAAGCGAGGGAAAGAGCCCCATATATATAGCCTAGGAAATCCGTCGCTGACTCATCCCATAGAACCCCGTAGAACCCAAAGGAAATCCATCATTACAAATACCTGCATACCGTTGACTCAGCGCACCTTGCAACCGAAACCCATAGAACCTAATAGAAAAACCCTGACTAATCCTTCTTCCCGCAACCGTGCTTGATATCGTATCACGCTGTGATAGTTGTGTTGCCGCTGAATCTATGTCAGACCACTTGCTGGATCTCACAGTACTATTTTGCCACCGCCAAGACTGTGGCTCATAGACCCCAACTCGCAAAACGCAAAGGCTCTAATATAAATCTATATAGGACTTCAACTTTATCTACAGTACCGGAGAATGAGGTGACAACGTGCACTTTCAATGAAATGTAGACAATCGCTACTCCGAGGCCACCAAGGGATATCTCACCGTTACATCTCTCCGCGGGGTTTTTTACAACCAATGCCGCGAACCTAGTAAACTTGTCCCGGCGTCTTGGCACTTGTCCCGAAGGTTTGGTAGCGGAAGCAGGAATGCGGTGGAGGAGGAAACGTTAAGCGAAGGAGGATGCACGGAGCCGCGGATGATGTCATTTCTTTCTATCGTATTCGGTTGCAGGAGGGAGGTATATGCAGAAGTGGTCCGATGTCGGGAAGGAATACGAGGTGTGGTAGTACCGGGTTTCTATGATGTTCTATGGCACGAGGTGTATGAGTCATAACGGACCAGGTGGGGGGGGGTGTTAAATAGCCGGCGTAGACGTTTCTTTTAGTCTTTTCCTTTCTTTCCTCTCTGTCTCGTCTTTCTGTTATCTTGTCACATAGGAATCTACTCCTATTCTTGAAAGCCATAGCCATAGTTCCTTGCAACCCCGTCTCCATTTAGCGAGACCTATAGTTTCTGCTCATCCTCGCTCTTCGTCCTCTCGTGGTCCTCGCTTCCCCTGCCCTTTTCATGGATGTACTAGGTTCGGAGGGCTGGAAGGATTATCACGGGTGGGGTTATGACGCTATGCATGGGAAGGATGAGTCAAGATAGTTTCCATTGGTTTCTGTTACACGGAGGAGTGAGTCATAAGCGGGGTTACGCGGACAAATGAGCCAGGCTTGGCGGAAGAGCGGTGGCTATATAAGGGAGGCAATGACGCCTACTCATGTACTTTCTTTCTTTTCCTTTTCTCTTCACGCAACGTCTTCTGTCTTTAGTATACCAATATATATTATAGTCCTACTTATAAATTAGTGACTATCGCTGCTCCCCTATTCCTCTTCCGATATACTTCCTCCTCGGAAGTATCATACTTCTCCGTCTTGCAGAACAGCCCTACTCCCGACGCCCCTTGAGATTACGTTGCGTCGTCATCTGCACCGTACCCCTTTACCAATGTCCACCCCAGCTCCACCACCACCTCCCCCGGTCCGCATAGTGGACGGGGTCACCCTGGACGGAAACTACCAGATCCCTCCAACCTTCGCAGAGTTTGAGGCCGTCGAGGATAAACACTACCACTACGTACACATCCTCACCCTCTTACGGGAAGGGGACCGCTGGAAAGCAGAAAGAAACGCCAGCAGGGCCTTACACACGCAAACCAGGCAGGAGTTGACCGCCGCTCAGGAGCAACTCATCGCCTCCCATAACCATACTGATGCATTAGAAGCCCAGGTTCGTACCCTGGAGTTTCAACTCACCGCAGCCCGAGCCGCCCCACCACCTCCACCACCCCCACCACCTCCACCACCCCCACCACCTGCGAACCCCCCACCCACCACCTTCCGCTCCGAAAAGTTCTCGACCCCAAAGTTTAACGGGATCCGAAAGGAACTACCAGGATTCCTCAGCCTTCTCCGCACCAAACTCAGGGTCAACCATGATAGGTTCTTGAACGAGGAGGCCAAGGTCTTCTACGCAGTTAGTCGGTTGGAGGGGAAGGCACTGGACCAGGTCATCCCTATGGCCACCGGGATGCTGCCCCATTTGCATCGGTCGCCGCCGTCGCATTTTTAGCGTCGCTGGAGACCCGGACCCTCGAGGCACAGCCAGAAGGGAACTCCAAGGCCTCCGCCAGGGCAAGGGAGACTTCGCGACCTACCTCACTCAATTCCTACGCATCATGGGCCAACTTGACTACAACGAGGAGGCAAAGAAGGACGCTCTGGAGACAGGGTTGTCTGATGACTTGAAGGACGCAATGATATACCAAGACATAACCACGGAAGGCTTCGATGCTTATGTCAGGAGACTGATGACAATGGACAACAAAATCAGGGCTAGAAAAGATGCCCATAAGGCCAACCGGAACCCCATGGGGCAATTTGCTTCCCACACACGCCACCACACCCTCACACACACCAGGAGGCCTCGCTCCCATGGACCTCTCCGCCTCCAGGCCGCCCCACTGCCCGCCCCACCCGAGGGAAGGTACACCTTGCCAACGGCCGACAGACCACCGCCGAGAAAAAATGGAGAATGGAGAACGGCCGCTGTCACTGTGCTGCCCCCGACCACGTATTCGCTAACTGCCCACAAGGCACTCGCCCACGCGGCCCTCCTCCATTGAGGGGCGCTGCCGTGTCTGCTCCCCCCGCTGCCCCGATCGAAGCCCCTGCTCCTATTTCTTCTTCTTCTTCTACGGATGTTATTCTTTCTTCTGGTAATTCGGGTTTTCAGTAGTCCCTGGTCAGTATCATGGCCCTCGCCAGCGACCTCCAAAGGAATTTTTCTTTATCTGCGTTTTCTATCTCTGGGTTTTCGGTTTCAGTTGTGGCAGAGGAGGAATTAAATGGAGACCACTTAGTTGTAGCTTGTAAAATTGCTCACAATAAGAACTCTATTTCCACCCATGCTATGATTGATACAGGAGCCTCAGGGTTCGCATTTATCGATGAAACCTTTCATCACCATCACCAACTTCCTACCTTTCCTCTAAAACCCCGAATACTAAGTCATCGACGGGAGGCCTATTGCCTCCGGACAAATCACTTCCATATGCCGCGTTCCTTTAATCATCGGATCTCATCAGGAACAAATCCCACTCTTTGTCACCAAACTAGGGCAGTACCCCCTGGTTCTGGGAATACCTTGGCTACAACACCACGACGCTACCCTTAGATTCAAGAATAATACGGTAGCGTTTGACTCAAAATTCTGCAAGGAGAACTGCAACGCCACACCCGCCGCCGGTACTGTTCCAGGTATCAAACCCCCAACATATATGATAGGACCCGTTCCCTTCAGCCGTCTTGCCCGCCGAAAGAAACTACAAATCTGCAGTATAACGCTCCACGACATCAATAAAGCTCTCACGAAAACCCCAAAGGACGAGTGGAAACAAAGGATCCCGGAACGCTACCACAACTGGCTCAATATGTTCGACGAAGCCTTGGCCCAAGACCTACCACCACGCCGCCCCTACGACCACAAAATCCCCCTCAAGGAAGGAAAGGAACCACCATTCGGCCCCCTCTACGGCATGTCCAGAGATGAGCTATTGGCGCCAGCGACTACATCCAGAACTCTCCGAGGGCTTCATCCGTGCGAGCTCATCTCCTGCTGGTGCACCGGTACTGTTTGTCAAAAAGGCTGATGGGTCCCTTCGCTTATGTGTGGACTACCGCGGACTGAATGAGCTGACGGTCAAAAACCGATACCCTTTACCTCTAATTCGGGAAACACTGGACCGACTATCAAAAGCTAAATGGTACACTAAATTGGACCTGCGACAAGGATACAACCAGATTCGAATGGCCGAAGGGGAAGAATGGAAAACCGCTTTCAGAACGCGCTATGGTCACTTTGAGTACACTGTCATGCCTTCCGGCCTCACCAACGCCTCCGCGATATTTCAACACTTCATCAACGATTGCCTCCGA
Organism: Morchella sp. 2018-W16; assembly: GCA_024713755.1. Classification (NCBI taxonomy): domain Eukaryota; kingdom Fungi; phylum Ascomycota; class Pezizomycetes; order Pezizales; family Morchellaceae; genus Morchella; species Morchella sp. 2018-W16. Next base: position 2,121,022 of record JAMGYY010000009.1, on the reverse strand, counting down.
GAACACCTTGACCAATTCTGCACTGCATACCTGGACGACATCCTAATATACAGCGACTCCCTTGAAGAACATGAACAACACGTCGAAACAATACTGGAAGCATTGCAGAAGAATGGGATCCTATTGAAGCCGGAGAAGTGCGAATTCCACACCCAAAGCACTACATACCTCGGACTGATTATCGAACCAAACGGCATCCGTATGGACCCTCACAAAGTATCGGCAGTACAGGAATGGACCACTCCCAAGACGGTTAAGGACGTACAGGCCTTTCTGGGTTTCGCCAACTTCTACCGCCGCTTCATATTCGGATTCTCGAAACTCGTAGCCCCCCTAACCAGGTTGACCAAAAAGAATATCACCTTCTCATGGACCCCAGAAGCCGAGCTCGCATTCCAGTCCCTGAAAGAGGCTTTCACCACCGCACCCATCCTGATCCACTTCGACCCCGAGAAACCAATCACGGTAGAAACAGACGCATCCGACTACGTCGCCGGTGGGGTGCTTTCCCAGCACGACGAGCAAGGCAAACTCCACCCCGTCGCCTTCTTCTCCAAGAAACATACACCGGCGGAATGCAACTACGAGATATACGATAAAGGACTACTGGCTATCATTAGGTGTTTCGAGGAATGGAGGCCAGAACTGGAAGGGGCGAAGCACCCTATCGAGGTCATCTCCGACCACAAAAACCTCGAATACTTCATGTCCACCAAACAGCTAAATAGGAGACAAGTGAGATGGGCGAATACTTATCGCTTTAATTTCACCATCAAGTACAGACCCGGAGGCAGAGCGGAAACCGACGATTGACTAGGAGATCAGGAGATCTCCCTGAGGAAGGAGATGAAAGATTGTTGCACCAGAGCCGCACAGTCTTGAAGAGGGAGAATTTGGATCCTAAGCTGAGTTTGTTAGCGGGTTCTTTGTCAAATGAATCCGCTGAAAAGAACGCCCCCCTGGAAAAACTACTAAATGAAGGATACCTGGCTGACCCATTCCCACAAAGAATACTGGACCTACGGCAGACAGACACGAGGCACTGTAAGGAAATATCGCTGGCGGAATGCACTGAGGCGGACGGACGCCTACTCTATCGGGAAAGTATGTATATCCCCGACTACCCACCACTGAAGCTGGAAATCATGAAGCAATACCACGATGCCCCCTCAGCAGGACACACAGGCAAGGAAAAAACCTTCGAACTGATCAGCAGAGACTACTACTGGCCAAATATGCGCGACTATATTGGCCAATACATCCGGAACTGCCACACCTGCCAGCGAAGTAAGCCAGCAGCACATGGGAAGTTGGGAGTCCTTCGACCGCTACCCATCCCGGAACAACCTTGGAGAGAGACCTCTATGGACTTCGTCACGGGTCTGCCAGAGAGTCAGGGATACGATGCCATACTAGTAGTAGTGGACCGACTAACGAAGATGCGTCACCTCCTACCTGCAACACCACCGCCAATGCAGAAGACCTAGCCAACCTCTACCTACAACATGTCTGGAAACTACACGGCCTTCCCACGCATCACTCCGACAGGGGCACCCAGTTCACCACCACATTCTGAAATCTCTCCAAACAACTCCAGATAGAAGCGAGAATGTCGACCGCTTTTCACCCGAAACAGATGGCCAAACGGAAAGAATGAATGCCAGAATGGAACAGTACCTCCGGGGATATGTGTCCTACCAACAAGACGACTGGGTTAAGTGGTTGCCAATGGCGGAGTTTGCAGCAAATAACCAAGTCTCAGCCTCTACTAAGGCTACACCTTTCTTTGCCAACTATGGGTACCACCCCCGATTCACGATAAACCTACGAAAGCCAGACAGGACCCCCCCGAGCCTGAACTCCCACAACTTTGCAGGAAGGATGAAGGAGTTACACGACCACCTACGAACACAAATAAGGACAGCTCAGGACCAGCAGGAAAAGTCGGTTAATGCAAAGCGCACTCCCGCCCGGCGATACGAAGTCGGAGACATGGTATTCGTGTCCGCGAAGAACATCCGTACAAACCGAAACTCGAGGAAGCTCGATTGGAAAAAGCTGGGACCCTTCCCCATTCAAGAGGTCGTCTCCCCCTACGCCTACCGCTTAAACCTCCCCCGTTCAATGATGATGCACCCCGTCTTCCACGTCTCCCTACTCGACGTCGCCGCCACCGACCCTGTACCTGGACAGAGATTAATACCACCACCACCCGTTATAGTGGACCAGGAAGAAGAGTACGAGGTTGAGGAAATTCTGGACTCAAGGCACCATGGGAAGCAAGGACTACAGTACTACGTTAAGTGGACGGGATATATCGACCCTACTTGGGAACCAGCCGATTACCACAAAAACACGACTGCCGTAGAGGCCTTCCACACACAATACCCAAATAAACCGGGGCCCGAGGCGGCCAAGGCTCGCAGGAGCTCGCGCTTGAAGGGGGGGGCTACTTTCATGGATGTACTAGGTTCGGAGGGCTGGAAGGATTATCACGGGTGGGGTTATGACGCTATGCATGGGAAGTATGAGTCAAGATAGTTTCCACGGGTTTCTGTTACACGGAGGAGTGAGTCATAAGCGGGGTTACGCGGACAAATGAGCCAGGCTTGGCGGAGGAGCGGTGGCTATATAAGGGAGGCAATGACGCCTACTCATGTACTTTCTTTCTTTTCCTTTTCTCTTCACGCAACGTCTTCTGTCTTTAGTATACCAATATATATTATAGTCCTACTTATAAATTAGTGACTATCGCTGTTCTCTATTCTCTTCCGATATACTTCTCCTGACAGATTCAACAGACATCTGCACTCTGCATCGAACGAAGTCTTACTCCCTCGCAGAACGCCTCGAGATTCTTAAGTAGTTCATATGCGGCTTTGTTTTTGCTTCGGTTACTTGCTCGCCTCTTCTGTTTCTGCCATTACTGCGCCTCGATTATCCCCACGCTATCGTTATCTTCGTTTCTATCCCCGCACATTCGCCACACTCCAGACTTTGCAACCCGATCGACCGCGCAGCAACTACTTAACCAACTGGTCAACCCAACCATGTCCACGCTTGATTATTTAAAGCTCCATGCCGATCTATCCGCTTTCTTCCTCACCCATCCGGAGGTGGATCCTGAAGCCACGCCAGAAAACCAATTGATTTACAGTTTGTTGAACCGGGCTCATGCTGGGGTCAAGCAATACTCGATAGACCTCAAAACCCACCATACGGAAAACGAACAAGCTAGAACTGAATTCCAAAAAGAAACCCACACCCTGAAGGCCAAAATCAAGAAGCTTCAGGATGGAATCAAGGAGGGCCTCGGAGAGATCCATGATGACCTAACCCGACCACCAAAGTCGGAGAAGCTTCCTGACCCGGACAAATACAAGGGCGATCGGAAAGGGTGAAGGGTCTTCCAGAGGCAACTACAGATTAAACTATCCGCCAACTTGGACCGCTTTCCCACACCAGGCCAACAGATCGCTTACTCTCTATCGCGGTTGGAAGGGCCTGCCGCGGACCAGTTTCTTGCCTACATTTCCGACGAAGGAATCGACATGGATACTATGGGGGAATTCTTCGAGATCTTGAACAATGCCTTTGGGGATCCCGATAGGGTGGCTACAGCTGCTCGGAATCTCAGGGAAATACGCCAGAGACAGTGTCCCTTCTCGGAGTACTTTGCAGAGTTCCAGCGGTATGCTGCCGACTCTGAGTTCAACGAAGTGGCCCTGATTGAGTGCTTGCTCGAGGGACTAAACCAAGATCTAATGACTCTAATGATCCAGAATGAAACTCCCAATACCATCAAGGACTGTGGACTCCTCCTGCAACGCTTGGACAACAAGCATCAAGCATTGCAGGCCAAAATGGGAAGGTTCCGATTCCAGGTTCCAAGTGCTCCGCCCCCTCGCCCTTTCAATTCTCGCCCACCGGTGGCCGCAACAACAACCCCAGTCGTACAACGACCCCCTCCCCCACCACCAAAGAATATTGGGCTGATTGCGCACCCCTCCTACATACCAGGAGGAGTTGTCCCTATGGACTTGTCCAACAGCCGTCGTCGCCCGGATCCTAGAGAGAGAGAAGCCCGGAGAGTGGAGAATAGATGTTATTACTGTGGAGGGATTGGACACTTGGTCAGGGAATGTCCCCACTCACCCTCGGGAAGGGCTCCGCCTAGAATGAGGGGAGCATTGTTGGAAGCAAAGAAGGAAAAGGAAGAGGAGGTAGTGTCGGAGGAGGAGGAGTTAAAAGATTTGTCCCTGGCCTAAGCGGCATAGCCCAGGGACCACGCAAGGTTTTTTCTAAAGTGTCTATTTCTACGTTTTCAGTATCTTTCATGGATGTACTAGGTTCGGAGGACTGGAAGGATTATCACGGGTGGGGTTATGACGCTATGCATGGGAAGGATGAGTCAAGATAGTTTCTACGGGTTTCTGTTACACGGAGGAGTGAGTCATAAGAGGGGTTACGCGGACGAATGAGTCAGGCTTGGCGGAGGAGTGGTGGCTATATAAGGGAGGCAACGACGCTACTCCTGTACTTTCTTTCTTTTCCTTTTCTCTTCACACAACGTCTTCTGTCTTTAGTATTTCAATACATTATAGTTCCTCTGTTAAATCAGTGACTATCGCTGCCCCTCCACTTCGCCGCCTATATATTTCCTCCTTGGAGTATCGTCGCTACTACTACGTACCCTGCAGAACGAAGTCATACTCCACGTCGCCCCCTTGAGATTACGTTGCGTCGTCATCTGCACCGTACGCCCTCACCCATGTCCACCCCAGCTCCTCCTCCCCCTCCCCCGGCCCGCATAGTGGACGGGGTTACCCTGAATGGAGACTACCGGATCCCTCCAACCTTCGCGGAGTTTGAAGCCGTCGAAGATAAATACTACCACTACATACACCTCCTCACCCTGTTACAGGAAGGGGACCGCTGGAAAGCAGAAAGGAACGCCAGCAGGGCCCTACACACACAAACGAGGCAGGAACTAATGGCAGCCCAAGAACAACTTGTCGCCTCCCACAACCACACCGATGCACTAGAAGCCCGGGTCCGCACTTTGGAGTTTCAGCTAACTGCAGCTCGGGCCGCACCACCTCCTCCACCACCCCCACCAGAGGTCCTCCCCCCACCACCCGTGAACCCTCCACCCCCTACCTTCCGCTCGGAAAAGTTCCCCGCTCCCCCAAAGTTCAACGGGATCCGGAAAGAGCTACCCGGGTTCTTGAGCCTCCTCCGCACCAAACTCAGGGTCAGCCACGACAGATTCTTGAATGAGGAGGCCAAGGTCTTCTACGCGGTCAGTCGGTTGGAGGGGAAGGCACTGGACCAAGTTATCCCCATAGCCACCGGAGACGCTGCCCCATTCGCATCAGTCGCCACCTTCGTCGCATTTTTGGAAGCCTCCTTTGGAGATCCAGACCCTCGAGGTACAGCTAGGAGGGAACTCCAAAGCCTCCACCAGGGCAAGGGAGATTTCGCGACCTACCTCACACAATTCCTACGCATTATGGGCCAACTCGACTATAACGAAGAGGCAAAGAAGGACGCTCTGGAGACAGGGTTGTCTGACGACCTGAAGGACGCAATGATATACCAAGACATAACTACGGAAGGCTTCGATGCCTATGTTAGGAGACTGATGACAATGGACAACAAAATCAGGGCTAGGAAGGATGCCCATAAGGCCAACCGGAACCCCATGGGGCAATTTGCTTCCCCACACACACCACCACACCCCTCACACACACCAGGAGGCCTCGCCCTCATGGACCTCTCCGCTCTCCAAGCTCGCCCCACTGCCCGCCCCCCACCCGAGGGAAGGTACACCTTTGCCAACGGTCGCCGACAGACCACCGCTGCCGAGAAAAAATGGAGGATGGAGAACGGCCGCTGTGCCTACTGTGCTGCCCCCGACCACGTATTCGCCAACTGCCCACAAGGTACCCGTCCACGCGGCCCTCCTCCATTGAGGAGCGCTGCCTCGATCGAAGCCCCTGCCCCTATTTCTTCTTTGTCTTCTTCTTCTTCCACGGATGTTATTCTCTCTTCTGGTAATTCGGGTTTTCAGTAGTCCCTGGTCAGTATCATGGCCCTCGCCAGGGACCTTCAAAGGAATTTTCTTTATCTGCGTTTTCTATCTCTGGGTTTTCGGTTTCAGTCGGGGCAGAGGAGGAATTAAATGGAGATCACTTAGTTGTAGCTTGTAAAATTGCTCACAATAAAGACTCTATTTCCACCCATGCTATGATTGATACGGGAGCCTCAGGATTCGCATTTATCGATGAAACCTTTGCGCGCCATCACCAACTTCCTACCTTTCCTCTAAAAACCCCCCGAATACTTGAAGTCATCGACGGGAGGCCTATTGCCTCCGGACAAATCACTTCCATACGCTGCCTTTAATCATCGGATCTCATCAGGAACAAATCCCACTCTTTGTCACTAAACTAGGGCAGTACCCCCTGGTTCTGGGAATACTTTGGCTACAACATCACGATGCTACCCTCAAATTCAAGAACAATACGGTGACGTTCGACTCAAAATTCTGTAAGGAGAACTGCAACGCCACACCCGCCGCCGGTATTGTTCCAGGTATCAAACCCCCAACATATATGATAGGGCCCGTTCCCTTTAGCCGTCTTGCCCGCCGAAAGAAACTACAAATCTGCAGTATAACACTCCACGACATCGACAAAGCTCTTCTGAAAACCCCAAAGGATGAATGGAAACAAAGAATCCCGGAACGCTATCACAATCGGCTCAATATGTTCGAGGAAGCCTTGGCCCAAGATCTACCACCACGCCGCCCCTACGACCACAAGATCCCCCTCAAAGAAGGAAAGGAACCACCATTCGGCCCCCTCTATGGCATGTCCAGAGATGAACTATTGGCGCTCAGCGACTACATCCGCGAGAACCTCTCCAAGGGCTTCATCCGCGCGAGCTCATCTCCTGCTGGTGCACCGGTACTGTTTGTCAAAAAGGCTGATGAGTCCCTTCGCTTATGTGTGGACTACCGTGGATTGAATGAGCTGACGGTTAAGAACTGATACCCACTACCCCTAATCCGGGAAACACTGGACAGACTATCAAAGGCTAAATGGTACACCAAATTGGACTTGCGACAAGGATACAACCAGATTCGAATGGCCGAAGGGGAAGAATGGAAAACGGCATTCAGAACGCGCTATGGTCACTTTGAGTACACTGTTATGCCTTTCGGCCTTACCAACGCCTCCGCGATATTTCAACACTTCATCAACGATTGCCTCCGAGAACACCTTGACCAATTCTGCACTGCATACCTGGACGACATCCTAATATACAGCGACTCCCTTGAAGAACATGAACAACACGTCGAAACAATACTGGAAGCATTGCAGAAGAATGATCCTATTGAAGCCGGAGAAGCGAATTCCACACCCAAAGCACTACATACCTCGGACTGATTATCGAACCAAACGGCATCCGTATGGACCCTCACAAAGTATCGGCAGTACAGGAATGGACCACTCCCAAGACGGTCAAGGACGTACAGGCCTTTCTGGGTTTCGCCAACTTCTACCGCCGCTTTATATTCGGATTTTCGAAACTCGCAGCCCCCCTAAACAGGTTGACTAAAAAGAATATCCCCTTCTCATGGCCCCCGGAAGCCGAGCTCGCATTCCAGTCCCTGAAAAAGGCTTTCACCACCGCATCCATCCTAATCCACTTCGACCCCGAAAAACCAATCACGGTGGAAACAGACGCATCTGACTACGTCGCCGGTGGGGTGCTCTCCAAGCACGACGAGTAAGGCAAACTCCACCCCGTCGCCTTCTTCTCCAAGAAACATACACCGGCGGAATGCAACTACAAGATATACGACAAGGAACTACTGGCTATTATCAGGTGTTTCGAGGAATGGAGGCCAGAACTGGAAGGGGCGAAGCACCCTATCGAGGTTATCTCCGACCACAAAAACCTCGAATACTTCATGTCCACCAAACAACTAAATAGAAGACAAGTGAGATGGGCCGAATACTTATCGCGCTTCAATTTCACGATCAAGTACAGACCCGGGAAGCAGAGTGGGAAACCGGATGCATTGACTAGAAGATCAGGAGATCTCCCTGAGGAAGGAGATGAAAGATTGTTGCACCAGAGCCACACAATCTTGAAGAGGGAGAATTTGGATCCTAAGCTGAGTTTGTTAGCGGGTTCTTTGTCAAATGAATCCGCTGAAAAGAACGCCCCCCTGGAAAAACTACTAGATGAAGGATATCTGGCTGACCCATTCCCACAAAGAATACTGGACCTACGGCAGACAGACACGAAGCACTGCAAGGAAATATCCCTGGCGGAATGCACTGAGGCAAACGGACGCCTACTCTATCGGAAAAACATCTACATCCCCGATTATCCACCACTAAAGCTGGAAATCATGAAGCAATACCATGACGCCCCCTCAGCAGGACACCCAGGCAGGGAAAAAACCTTCGAACTGATCAGCAGAGACTACTACTGGCCGAACATGCGCGACTATATTGGTCAATACATCCGGAACTGCCATACCTGCCAGCGAAGTAAGCCAGCAGCACATGGGAAGTTGGGAGTCCTTCGACCGCTACCCATCCCGGAACAACCTTGGAGAGAGACCTCTATGGACTTCGTCACGGGTCTGCCAGAGAGTCAGGAATACGATGCCATACTAGTGGTTGTGGACCGGCTAACAAAGATGCGTCACCTCCTACCCTGCAACACCACTGTCAATGCAGAAGACCTAGCCAACCTCTACCTACAACATGTCTGGAAACTACACGGCCTTCCCACGCACATCACCTCCGACAGGGGCACCCAGTTCACCGCAAAGTTCTGGAAATCTCTCTGTAAACAACTCCAGATAGAGGCAAGAATGTCGACCGCTTTTCACCCTGAAACAGATGGCCAAACGGAAAGAACGAATGCAGTAATGGAACAAGACTCCGTGATATGTGTCATACCAACAAGACGACTGGGTTAAGTGGTTGCCAATGGCGGAGTTTGCAGCAAATAACCAAGTCTCAGCCTCTACAAAAGTTACACCCTTCTTTGCCAACTATGGGTACCACCCTCGATTCACGGTAAACCTACGAAAGACCGACAGGACCCCCCCGAGCCTGGACTCCCACAACTTTGCAGAAAGGATGAAGGAGCTACACAACTACCTACGAACGCAAATAAGGACAGCTCAGGACCAGCAGGAAAGGTCAGTTAATGCAAAGCGCATCCCCGCCCCGCGATACGAAGTCGGAGACATGGTATTCGTGTCCGCAAAGAACATCCGCAGATAAACCGAACTCGAGGAAGTCGATTGGAAAAAGCTGGGACCCTTCCCCATTCAAGAGGTCGCTCTCACGCCTACCGCTTGAACCTCCCCTGCTCAACGACGATGACCCTGCTTTTCCACGTCTCCCTACTTGACATCGCCGCCACCGACCCTGTACCTGGGCAGAGATTAACACCACCACCACCCGTTATAGTGGACCAGGAAGAAGAGTACGAAGTTGAGGAGATTATGGATTCAAGGCACCATGGGAAGCAAGGACTACAGTACTACGTCAAGTGGACGGGATATACCAACCCTACTTGGGAACCCGCCGATTACCACAAACACACGACTGCCGTTGAGGCCTTCCACACACGATACCCAAATAAACCGGGGCCCGAGGAGGTCAAGGCTCGCAGGAGCTCGCGCTTGAAGGGGGGGGCTACTTTCATGGATGTACTAGGTTCGGAGGGCTGGAAGGATTATCACGGGTGGGGGTATGACGCAATACACGGGAAGGAGGGGTCAAGATAGTTTCTACTAGTTTCTGTTACACGGAGGAATGAGTCATAAGAGGGGTAACGCGGATGTATGAGTCAGGCTTGGCCGAGAATTGGTGGCTATATAAGGGAGGCAACGACGCCTACTCATGTACTTTTCTTTTCTTCTCCTTTTCTCTTCACGCAACGTCTTCTGTCTTTAGTATACCAATATATTATAGTCCTATTTATAAATTAGTGACTATCGCTGCCCTCTTACTCCTCTTCCTATATACTTCCTTCTCGGACGTATCGCTGTATTACTACGTATCCTGCAGAACGAAGCCCTACCCCCTGACGCCCCCCTTGAGAAAGACACATCTCTGCCTTTTGCGTTATCACTTGTTGTGGAGATTGTCGGAAGTCTTTGGCCGCTGATGACCAGTTGTAGGAGAGCAGGAGTGTTGTCCCAAAAGTGTTGCAACAGGTTTGTAATCAGAGTGATGAGTGGTGAAGAGATACAGGCAGGCTACCAACAGGGGTCCTGGTTACATACAAAGGGTTATAGAGTCCAAGCGGGATGCGTCACAATATCATGTGCAATTAGCTGACACATTCTACAGCACGTAGGAGACTCCCCCTAAAAATAGGTAGAAGCGGGGTCGGATGCTTGGTACCTCTAGCATCTTATTTTATTGCATTTCGGTTCTTAGAGGAGTACATGTTGTCGGATAGTACGGATAATTTTAGGAAGCAATGCCGATGCGTGGAGTCGGTAAAGTGTTGCGAGGGTGGAACGTTGTGGAAATACAATGACGTAAAAAGTACGTCTTGGCCGCGAGCCGCTCATGTATAAATGGAAGCCTGAATTCCCCTCATCCTTTTGGACTTATCGTCCTTCAAGCGAGAAGAATCCGTTTTACAATATTTCAAGTTTAAATACCACAGAACTACTGCTTAGCAATAGCCATATCTTTGGATATCCCTTTACACGACCAGACGCTAATGGGCAACCTTTACCTGGTAACAAACCTAACCCTCGTTCCGAGAACCTATTGCTGTAAGTCACCCCTCCTACACCTGTCTCCACGGTCTGTCGGTAGCCAATTTTTAAAGTCTGTTGATATTTTGCGTGGCAACAGACTTAAAAATTTGGCGAGTATTTGAATATCACCGCGCCGTGGCGGGCCTAATATGTCTCTGATTTTGAACGAAGGGATATATATAGCACTCGACTCGCCGAGCTTAGTATAGGGAAATCAAAGATTTTTATAATTCCCAATAATGCATATTCCGGATCCCCGTAGGCTCATAAAAACGATACAAAATACATAACCAAACCCCAACCCAACCAACGATATAAAAAAAAGAAAGCAAAAAACAAAAAACCTAACGCTCATAGCAACATATGATCTAAAGTTCAAAAGCCCCATCCGCCTCCCCCCCCTTCACATTAGCATGTGCTCTCAGCACCTCCATCGTGCGTTTCACAATACCCTTCATCACAACGACCGCCTGCAGCACATCAAACACCATCTCAAAGTTCTCTAGCTTATGCGGGACCGCCCTCCACGCTCCCGGCTGCAGGACAAAGACGCCCCTGCTCACGGCACACATGGTCGATATGCGTATGTTGAACCCTGCATTTGTCAGTGGCTGCCGCACTAGGGGTAGGGGTCAAGGCGATAACTCACCAACATGCTGCACACCCACAACCTGGAGCTTGCTTCCCACCTCATCATCACACTTGGACATTTTCCACAGCGCCTTCACCATTGCTTTCATAAGCTCCCTCAGCTTGCCCTGATCCCCGCGCCTCTTCCTCACGGCCAACACATCTCCAGACCTCGACACCTCCACCGCACCCACCTCCGCCACATCCACTCCCACACCCCCCGCCAAGAACAGGGCATCAAACCTTGACAAGTGAGTGATGAGTAGTCATTCGACCCGGGCTGCAGTGGGAGTAGGGAATATGTATCATACCTCCGCCCCGGACACCCAACCTTCGACGCGATATCGGTGCGCGACACGGTAAAGTCATCAAGGTCGTCCAGACCGTGGTCCAAGAGCATGCTCCAGATCTTGGACCCATACCACCCCTCGCGGTGACTCTGTGGGGAGCCAAAGGACTCGTTGGTGGCACTCTGTTCAATCGTGGAGAGGAGGGAGGTGACGGCAGCGTTGACGTAGGTGGCGTTGAAGGTGAGTTTGCGGTCGTAGGGCGTGTCGGGGGGGGTAGGCTTTGATTCCGAGGTTTCGCGGAGGTCGATGATGCTGGATTTCTGTAGTTGTTAGTGTGGGGAGGTGGGGAGAGAGGTGCGGACGGATAGGGATGTGGACGGGGAGAGAGGGGGGGGGGGGGGTTAGGCCCAGAGATACGTACCTTATCATACCGGTGACGAGCATACGTAAAGAATTGATCGACCTTCGGAGTCGGCGGTAGCCACGAGCGAAGTTCTTTAAGTTCACGTGGCGGGAACCACCCGCGGACGTTTTCGACCCCCAGGTCGATAACCCAGTCGAGAGTATCCTCGGCGGCGGCGGCGGCTGGATTGGCGATGACGACTGCGTGGATGAGGTTCTCGAGGACGCGTCCAGAGCACGTAAATATCCGCTTATCGGCTTCCCGCATGGCCGAGAAAGAGCTGAGGAAGGCATCTAGTCGATCGGTATCGCTGGTATCAAGGCGGTCAGGCCTGCCACTGGGGATATTGCATTGTTCCGGGTCCTCCTCCTCCTCCTCCTCCCCCTCCTCCTCGGCTTCGTACTGGTCCTCCTCATCACCATCACCATCTTCAGAAAATTCAGATCGGGTAAGGGTAGGTGTGGGTGTAGGTGTGCGTCTGGGCTCGACACGTGGCACTTTCTTCGTGCCTTCGATCGAGGGGTTTCCGCCAGCGGTACTTCCGGTGATGTGCCCCTTGCCAACCCGCTGGTCTCCGATGACATTGCTGCCCACAGCATGGGCTATAGAGACTTTACCATGATTAATGAAACCAGGTTGCTGTTCTCGATTCCCCTGCCCTCGATTCCTTCGTTGTTCTCGATTCCATTTCTAGAAGCCCACACCCGTCAGTAACACGCAGGATGTGGTCAAGCACTGGGCTACGGGGGCTGGCACTGGGGCCGCTACACGCACTGGGCTGCAAGGGCTGGCACTGGGGCCGCTACACGCACTGGGCTGCAAGGGCTGGCACTGGGGCCGCTACACGCACTGGGCGGCAAGGGCCGGCACTGGGCCGGAAAGGGCTGGCTCTGGGCCGCTGCTGGCTGCTCTGGGCCGCTGCTGGCTCAGGGCCGCTGCTGGCTCTGGGCCGCATACCACAACCACTGCGCAGGGAAACCCAACCTGGGATTGGACTGACTCCCAGGAACCAAGGAAAATCAAAACAAGCATGGAGGTATACACACGCGTTTATTTGACCTTTGTTGCACGTCGTACATCAGGACCTGCACTCTTGCGAGAGTCTGGCTCGAGGAAGAGGCAGAGGCAGCGATTTTCTTCAGGGCAGTGTAGAAGCGAGAGTTGACTTCACCAAGCGTTTGGGCGGGGTTGAGCTTGGTGATGCCAGCAAGGTAGGACCGGAAGTCCCATTCCGAGGGGGTGCGAGAATCGAAATACTTTGTGGTGAAAGTGTGGAGATCAGAAGAAGTCATGGATGAGTAGATGGGTAGAGAGACAGGGAGGAGAATATGGTATGGCCGGGTTGGGAGAGACCCGGGGTGGGGTGGGGTTGATATCAGGCCATCTCTCCAGAAGACAGAAGACAGAGATATCGAGATATCGAGGGGAGGGAAAAAAATGAGGGGGCTGGGAGATTGTGTGTCAACAGCCTTGGCAAGGCCTCCCTCCAGAGTTGTTTGTCAGCAATGTCCTTGGCTCCATGCATAAGCGAGTTTATCCCTTGATCTTCTTCTTGGAGTCAGCAATGACAGCATTTTACTGACAGACTAAGGAATAAGCGAAGGGATATTAGTGATATATTTATATTTGACCCAATCCAACCACGCCTAACCATGCCAAAACATAATTCCTTCTTGCTGTACCAAGGATCAATGTTATCCCCTCGCATTAAACCAGGTATCATCCCCTGCTATTGGTAGGTTCTAGCGAGCTCTACTAACAATTCGATAGTGTAAAGGGAACGAAATGAAACACAAACCGGAAACAATATGTATGCTGGTTCGCATTACATGAACTCTCTTCCTGACGCACCAGGGGGTGTCCCTCTCGGATCTTTCGGGTCCGAGTCTTTTCCACATCCCCAGGGTGGGGAGGAAGTTGAAGGTACCTAATATAGGACTTGCCACCTCCGCCGAGATTTTCTCCATTTGAACATCAATCACATGCCGGAGCACCAGAGGAAGGTTCTGCTTCCAGGTGATTTTGCGGAGCGTTACGCGAACCCGGCAATGCTGCATCCTCACGACACCCAGCAGCAAGGGCCACCCCGTATCTGTCCTGGGTCATTTTCCAAGCTGTTCTTTACGGAAGAGGAATTTGAGCGGTTAGCGGAGAACACAAATGCTTATGCTGAGTCTAAAGGTGCCGGAAATATAGGAAAAAGAAAACGGAGAAAAACATCGCCTGGAGAATTGATGATATTTTTTGGTCTCCTGATTTATATGGGAGTTTTTAAAGCGATGCAAGTCCCTCGATATTGGTCTAAAAACAATGAGCCCCCGGCTCCCCACATATGACAATTCATGCCATTGTTTCTCTTTGAACAGATCAAAAGATATCTCCATGTATCTTCGCTACCAACAACATCTACCATCAGCGCCAACGGTGACCGGCAACAATCTTACGTTCCACGAATTCAATGGTTCCAAAGCTACAGCCTTTAGCCTTCAACCTTCAGACCCGCTACTAAAAATATTTTCTACCTGCTACCAATGTAGTTGTAGATGAGATGATGGTACACTTTACAGGAAGATCATGTCATACAGTAATGACACGATATAAACCGGTTCCAAAGGGTTATAAAATGCTTGCCCTTTGTGAAAAGGGCTATACCTACGCATTCATGTTCGCCTCACGAGTAGATTCTTTCAGTGATCTACATTTTTTTCCTCCCGATCAGCCACGTCTTTCTCATACGAGCGGTTTTACAGCTTGTCACACGTTCACATTATTTTGTGATAACTACTTCTCTAACGTACCTCTCTTCTTTATTTTACGTCGATATGGAATTTCCGCATGTGGTACTGCACGTCCAAATAGCGCAGGCTGGCCAAATCAATTCAAAATGGATTAAAAGCGGGTTCATTTAGCTCGGAATACAATATCTGGAATTATTTATGAAGATGTCCTTGCAGTTTTATGGCAGGGTAAAAATTGAGTACGGTTTTTGACAACTGCATGTGAGTGCACACCTGAACACCGTAATTATCTTCTCCGTAACCGTCGGCGCCCACAAATAACGGTTGCAAATCGAGATATAGTAAGAGATGGATGGGGCAACGACAATATTAGAGGCTTGAGAGTTCTAAAGTTTTGATATAGCTGATCAACGTTGTGGAGCGTAGAATAGGCTGCCTGAAATTAGGCGAGGCTTGGCAGGTTATTAGTCATCGCGGCGCTTAGCGCTTAGCACCCAGTAGCTAGCTGGCCTATTGGCTACTTTTCTTCTCTCATTTCGTTTCATCTCCATCATCATCAATACACAAGGTCACCGCATCGTTTTCTATCATAGTGAAATCGGTGCATCGTGATCAACCAAAGTTATCATTCCTCTATCTACAAATCATCACCCCTAAACACACACTTGCAGCTTCAACGTCCCAGCTACCACCCGACAAAATTGCGTACTTGCCGTAATTGGCTTTGTTTGTTTTTCTGGTTACTTGATACAACTGTTGTCAATTCCTTTTTGCTCGCAAGAGAAGCAATACCAAGTCCTCCTACCGCTGAAAGATACTGGAAAGAACATAGCCTGTTCCGAATAGGTGTAGCATGGAACCTAGTAATGGAAGGCTTTTACCGAGTCAACCCTGGTTACATGGCATTCACCTGTCAACACTTTACTTCAGTCCCTCCGCTAGTCAATAATGGGAGATTTTGTCCTGGTAATTATTTATTATTTGTTCTCTTCTGAATTTAATCTAATTTTTATAGGAGTTTGACCTTTGGGTAATAATAGTGCTAGCTGGATATGTTGGAAAGAATTATCAACAATCTCCCCTACGGCTGCAGAGACAGGGAGCCATTTGGGTGTGGCCTCCTGATGGCTTCTATGCGCCAAAAAAAAAAGTTCCTATGTGAATATGAAGGAGCCCAGGAACCAAGACCCCACGCACAGGTGAAGCAGTCAAAAGGTATGCATTTGATGCAGAACCATCGATTATCACTCGCCCTAGAATCGCGACCCCACATGATAGAAGGGTGCGGACGAGGGTTAACTGTTCCCGCCCACGACCGGTAGGGGGCCATATGAGTGTGGCTCCATGATGGCTTCTAGGGAGTGGAAGTGAGTACAGAGGTAGAAAGCCATATGTGTAGGACCTGGAGAAAATATCAGGACGGCTACGCGACCAACTTGTTAAAGACACCGTGTAGTTTGTAGATTGGAACGTACCTTTCTGTACCTCTAGTTTTTAATATTGGCCAGACCGCTAATGTTTAACTCTCATCTTTGCACAATTAATGCGGTACCTGACCTATGGACTGATCACAACGAATAGGGATTGTGCTCATGTGTCAGATCCTGATTGGCTTCTCCATTGCGGGGTGATCGTAAGGTAAACATCTCCCCTTGCCTGGTCCCTAAATGTCAATATCAGAACCAGAGGCCTCGTTACATATCAATAAATCTATCTATATATACCTATACCTTATAATACAGACGATCAATCCAAAACACCCATGGGTGACATTGCCCTTGGCGTCCTTCCCCTCGCCGTGCTGATCTTCAAAGGCTACCGCAAAGTCACCACCTTTGTATCCAACTACAAATCCTACGACGACTACTCGCGGCAAGCGATACGACGCGTCGGCGTGCTCGAATGGGTCCTCAAACAGCACCTTGACATCTTTCTCCGTAACCTCACCGAGGAGGCCGTACGCCGGGCTATGCTAGACGACCTCACTAGCCTGCTCTGGGCGGACAAGGAGCTTAATGAGCGCCTCGAGAACAAGCTGGGCGAGCACCTCAAGGCCGTGAGTGATGCACTCGAGAACTGCGTGTCCACCCTGACCAAGATACACGCGTCGCAGCTCATCTCGCAGCAACACCTAGCGGCAGCAGCAGCCCACCCATGCCCGCCCCCCCCGGTAGCGGACGCGGCCCCGCCGCGAAAGCGCCCCCGCTTACAGGTGCGGTCCCTCGTCTCCAGCATGTCACGCATCGGCCGCCCGCCCGCCGAGGAGCCATCCCCGCTGGAGCGCTTCTCAAGCCTCATCAGGGGCCTTGTCGAGGAGGTCAAGAGCCTCTGTCGCGAGCTCCGCGACTACATCATGGACCTAGAGTCCGTCTTTAATGTGGTCCAACTCTCCGAGTCAATGGCGGTTACGGCAGTATCCGAGATCGCGGTAACAGCAGCACCCGAGACGGCGGTGTCCCGCCGACGAGTAGAGTTTGTCCATGCGACGAGCGCACGCCTGCACGGCGCCATCGCTAACGCGCTGATGTGCCAGTGCCACACTGTGCACCTGTGTCTGGACGGGCAGAGCGGCTCCGTGGCACACACCGACCCGAGGGGAAAGTCCAAGCAGGTACAGACGCCCGGGGATGAGACACTGGCACAGTTCTCGTTCCTGGTCACCCATGCCAGCGGGGAGACCATGACACCAGGGCCAACACTGGTTTGCTTCCGGCCCGACGCCAGCGGGGGCGCGGTGCCTCCCACTCCGCCCGGGCACGACAGCATCTGTGCAGAGGTTACGGCGGAGGGCAAGGGCTACTCGCGGTACGTGCATGATCCCGCCGGCGGCTTCCGGCTCTGGTTACAGCCATATGCACCGCCGGAGCTCAATCCCGGACGACCCGGCGGCGGCAGCATCAACGGCGGGTATATCTCTCTCCGGCAGTTCATCACGACGCGTCCCAGCGAACTCACCGTGCATGACCGCCTGTTGATTGCGATCTCGCTCTCACGCTCGCTGCTGCACTTCTACTGCTGCCCATGGATCCGTGACTGGGGCATCGGCACGATCCTCTACTTTCCCGCGCGGGAGGGTGAGACCGCCGACCCCGGCCGGTGGACGCCGTATCTGACGCTACGGCGGCGCGACGGCGACAGCGACAACGACATTGGCGATCGAAACTGCGATGTCTACAGGCTCGGGTACCTCCTACTCCAGCTGGGGGGGTTGTGCGTCAATGAGTTGCCCATGGCGGTGGCAGGTGCGGAGCTCGCAATGGAGAAGGCAATCAGGAGGGTGTACCGCTCCATGGGGAGGAATTATGTGGAGTTTGTCAAGAGCTGCTTGACGGTATGGGGCCAGAACAGGGGTCTGGATCTGATGGGCGGAGAGAGCATTCGTAGCTATTTAGAGCATCTGATGACGTTGGGGGAGGATGCGAAGGAGCTAGAATAGTGTCTCGTGAGGGTAGTGTACGCACCCTATATATGTGAATATGAAAGACAGCTGTGCCTTTCCTTTTTGGTCGAGTCTATTAGTTATGTAAATATCTACACAATCTAGGGGAATCCACAAGTAGAAACCCGTGCGAGGGATCGAGGTAATCCCCCGTCCAATCAACAGCTCAACCCAATTCAGGGACGTAATCCCCAAGCCGAGTACTGTTCTAGAATGCCTATATGGTATTCAAAATTCCCTTATGTCAAATCCGATAATTGACACTTTGAAAGTGATGGTTGCGGGAGGCAAAATTGACTGTTCCTCCCAGCCACCAAGTATGGTCGGGGAAACTCTGCAGCTAAACAGTTCTTTACGTTTACTGTGAAATACCCTGGCAAGGTATGGACTGCACACAGTATAGTAAATATCTCTGGGCGTATCATTCATACATCCCCACTTCAGAAGATTGGTTAAAATTGACGGTTTCGGCAACCGCCTTTTAATGTGGCGAAGTTGAAACTGTCGGTTTTGATACTCTCTATAGCGGGGCTTGCCATGCAGGTTGACATCTGAGCTTTGGAAAGGTTAGTATTTGTGTTAGTTATGTAGTTAGGGTTAGTTAGGGTTAATTAGTCCAGCAAGCCAGCTCCGTTAGGTACATACTGCACATGTTGGGTTAGGGTTTTCCGCTTAGACCAAATCAATTACCCACCTTCAAAACTACCCAAAACCTCCAGCGCACTGCTCAGAAAACAACACCCATCGCATATCATTGCATCTTCTTCACCAACATGTCTCTTCCCCACGAACCACCACGCCTTGCCAGCACCCTCATCACCGCATCCACCACCCATATCCGCGACTTCTCAAGGCTCGATCTCTCCGCTCACAAACACACCAAACACCCCCCCTACCATGCACAGCTCTGCCACGAGTTTGGTCGCTTCCGCCTGTGGGTCCGCGGCTTCGTCAGAGCCCCCCCAGCGGGGGGTACCATACTGGACGAGGTGCTCGAGGTGGCAGTATATCTCAAGAAGCCTACTATTGAGCTCCTCGCGTCTTTTGCGAGCTGTTTGCTCGATGACTCCCTTGACAAAGGCATGTGTGTGTGTTTCATCACCCGCCGCCCTAGGACTACTGGCAGCGCTAACATCGTTACTCGTTTGTGCTGTTCGTCAAGTTGGCAACGACTACACCCGCAGTCTCCTGCAACTGGCCCTCGCAGAGGTGGTGACGCTCTATCCACAACTCAGCAGCGCGTTGGAATACAAGTGGGAAGCCGTGGATGCTGTCATCGGGGAGCTGCGCGAGTGCATCGATGCGCTCTTCGATGTGCTGCCCACACTCGACAATGTCATGGCCCTGATGAAGAAAGAGCGACAGTGGAATGGGCCGGCGATAGCTAAACCCGTGCCGGAACCTTGCATGACAGGGACAGAAGCCACACAAACAGGCCACCACGCCACTCCACCAGTGGAAGAGGGGCATGAGATTCCAGGGCCACCTCCCAGATGCGAGCTCCCGCTTCTACTCGGGGACGACGCCCCCGTGGAGAGAGGATTCATGGACATACTGGGATCTCAGGGAATGGGGGCGTCGCCGAACACACCCGGCTCCCGGCACTCCATCAGCGGCTGGGAACGAGAGGAGGAAGACCCTCCGGAGAGGGCTTTCCACGAGAAGTCCCTGGGATGGGTTTTGCACGAGGAGCCACCAGGCCGCCCGGGCTCTGAGATTTTAGGTGCCTTGGAGGGGGTTTTCCAGGAGGAGCCGCCGGCTATCGCGGCCCCTGCGTCTAAAGGCTCCGTGGAGAAGGCCTTCCAGAAGGAGGTAGCTACTGGACAAAGGTTGGTCCCCCCCCCCCCCCCCCAAGTGTATAATGTCCCCCGATTCAGCCGTGTTTCGCGAGCACGGGGTGGGGAAGGGCAACGATAGCTTAGTGACCAGCACCGACAGCGGCAGCGCGAGGCGTGTCTTCGTCAAATACCCTTGTCCGTATAACGAACATTGCAAAAGGAGCCTTCTCAACAGCGATCCTGGGGGTGAGCATATACTGGAGAAGGGATGCGTCAACGGGTTTAATAAATTAAACCTTCTCATGTGGGTGTGCCCGTGATTTGTGGTGAGGCTTCGAAACGCTGCTAATTGATAAACCAATGTAAAGCCGGCATATTGGAAGGGTACACCTCAAACCCCACATCTGTGATAGATGCGGCTTGCGGTGCGGCCTAATGTACGAAACTCAGAGGCATAAGGATCGTCGTTGCAGAGGGCGGGGTGATAAACCAGTACCCCAGGTACCAGAAATAGTGATTGAGCTATACGCGATGTTAAGGCGTTGTAGAAATTTTGAACAGTTGGAACGCCTCCTCATACACGATGGTAAGGTGGTGTATGACTATGCAAGAGGTTGGTTGATACTAATATATCTACCTATACATCTACCCATTTACCTGAGAATTTACTAATCCGGGATCTCCTTATGTTAGCTTCTATAGAGCCCAAACCCAGATGTGAAGAATCAGATGACGAGGATGTCTTTGGTGGAGAATCAGACGACGAGGACGACTTTGGTGCAGGTACCGCTGGCAGGGCCGGTGCAATGTCTCAAAACGATAACGACGGCCTCAACACAAGTCCCGCCCCGCCCAACGAACTAAGCTTCGCGGAGCAGTTTGAACTACTGTCCCATGAGAGACTTTAGAAAATACTTTATTGTTATTTGTCGGGGAACGTACCCGTACGTTTGCGACCGAGTGTGACAGGAACGTTACGGGGAAGAATGGCTGTTCTTTTTTGAGGATTTATCGGTTATCCATATTGGATTTTATCACGTATATACCTGAGGTTTACTAAATTCATAAATCGGGGCCTCCTTTTTTGGGGGGTACTTGGTGTCAGCTCTCCATAAGATCTAGAAGCGAATCAATGAATAACGTGTTTCACTGTGAATGTGACCGGACCAGGAAAGTGACCGATTAAAGTGTCTCACTTTTGTCAGCCATCATGATAGTTGTACCCCGCACCCGAGAAAATATTTCACAGCAGCAACATGCTCGATACTCACAATGGCTCGAAAACACAAGTCAACTTCATCTAGTTCCACAGAAATCCGAGTTTTAGCAGCCGTTAGAGATTATAGGAATGGGAAATTTAAAAATATTCGGGATGCTGCTACTGCGCATGATGTGACCTATGGCAGACTTAGAAACCTGTTATCAGGAAAGGGACCGAAGGGAGAAGCACATGTTGATCAACAACTACTCACTCCTATGGAAGAAAAAGCTATTGTTGGATGGATACTACAATTGGATAAGTGGGGTTTCCCACCTAGGATGAAAACAGTGAAGGATATGGCGACACACTTTGTCAGAAGCCACGGGATGAAAAATCCTACACTAGTAGCAAATTGGACTACCAGGTTTCTAGCGCGCCACTCCGAATTGCAGTCAAAATTTACTATACGACTAGATAAGCACCGAGGATTCGCCAATAATCCACAATTGTTATCAGCAAGACTTAATTTGTCTCCTGGAGTCTCCTGAGCCTCAGGAGACTCAAAAAATATCTAGAACTATCAGGAGACTCTCAGGAGACTCAGGAGACTGTTGGGAGGCTCCAGTCACAAATAGTAGTTTGCTGATGGTTGCGGGATTTTTTTCAAAAGGTAGTTATAAGGATACCAAACCTTTATTGGCACTGAAAATTAAATTTTTTTGATAGCTGTTACCTATTGTCAAAACGCATAACATACTCCCTAAAGACACTTATAATATGGATGAAAAAGGGTTTTTAATGGGTGTCTCGGCAGCAGTAAAAGTCATATGCAGAAGAGGAAAAAATCAGAATTTCAAAGCACAGGATGGAGCAAGAGAACTGATAACAGTACTGGAGACAGTATCTGCTGCTGGTATCGTACTACCACCTATGATCGTATACAAAGGTACTGCACAGTATCAAGGATGGCATGCATTAGTGAAGGAGGGAGATAAAGCGTTTTTCAGCTACTCGAATACTGGATGGTCCAATAGAGAAATTGCATTAGGATATTTGATTCAAAATTTTGAGCCTAATACCAAAGAAGAGTAAGCTAATCTTCTTTGGGTTATATAAGATTAAGCTAACGTATCTCTAAATAAAACAGAGCTGCGGGCCGTACTCGTTTATTAATTATGGATGGTCACACATTGCATGTGGCATGGGAGTTCTTTGACTACTGCTATCACGGCATGATACGATATCGAGCGCTGTTGCGGGAAGAAGGATTAGTCAGGGTTTCTCTTATGTTCTACGGGTTTTGGTGGCAGGGTTTTATAAGTCAACGGTATGCAGGTATTTGTAATGATGGATTTCCTTTGGATTCTACGGGGTTCTATGGGATGAGTCAGCGACAGATTTCCTAGCCTATATATAGAGAGCTCTCTCCCTCGCTTGTAGGACTTCTCATCTTCTCCTTTCTTCTTCACGCAACCTTCCTGTCATCTTAGGCGTCTTTAGTCTTCTCTCGTCTAGAATATATTCTCTCTCTTAGCCATAGTCCTTTTAGTTGTGCGGCCCCCGTGGGAACGTAAGGACCATCTCTTCGCACCTTCACCTTGAACCCGCCCCTCAGTTCCTCCGTCAACCCCACCGTTCGCCTCGCCTCCACGCACGCCCTTGTCCTAGCCCCGCCTTGGTGGTTCGCCTTGGCTTGTTTAGTCCCTGTACTCGCTTAGCACAGTGATAACTGCCTACACAATAATATTATTCCTTTTTGCTTGCTAGCGCATTCTACACATTTACTTCAACCACTTGATGTCGGCCTTTTTGGACTATTATAGTATAACTATTCATCATTTTTAGATGATTGGCTGGAGGGAAACGGCTATGGAATTCATAAGGGCACTTTTTATCCGTATGTCAGCCCTATATCAACCCTAACCCTACTAATCCCAACTGAGTATTGATAAGTATCTAGATTGTTAGTTCAGGCATGGGAAAGGATCTACACATTCAAGAATATACAAAGCGCATTTGAAGCCACTGGTATTTCACCATACAACCTTAGGCGGGTGCTGAATGCTTTGGCCAACTCAAAAAACTGCAAATTCGGAAAATATAGCGCCGAGACCTGCGCAGATTTTACCTCTTCTACAACCTTACCACACAGAACTCCAGTTCATGGTAAAAGTATCCTCAGTCACACTAGACATACCATGGCATTATCTCAAGGGGGCGTCAGGGGGTAGGACTTCGTTCTGCAGGGTACGTAGTAATACAGCGATACTTCCGAGGGGGGAAGTATATCGGAGGGAAAAATAAAGGAGCAGCGATAGTCACTAATTCATAAATAGGACTATAATGTATTGGTATACTAAAGACAGAAGACGTTGCGTGAAGAGAAAAGGAAAAGAAAGAAAGTACAGAAGTAGGCGCCGTTGCCTCCCTTATATAGCCACCACCCCTCCGCCAAGCCTGACTCGTTCGTCCGCGTAACCCCTCTTATGACTCACTCCTCCGTGTAACAGAAACCCGTGGAAACTATCTTGACTCATCCTTCCCATGTATCGCGTCATAACCCCACCCGTGATAATCCTTCCAGCCCTCCGAACCTAGTACATCCATGAAAGTAGCCCCCCCCTTCAAGCGCGAGCTCCTGCGAGCCTTGACTTCCTCGGGCCCTGGTTTATTCGGGTATTGTGTGTGGAAGACCTCGACAGCAGCCGTGTGTTCATGATAGTCGGCGGGTTCCCAAGAGAGGCCGGTGTATCCCATCCACTTGACGAAGACTGCAGTCCTTGCTTCCATGGTACCTTGAATCCAGAATCTCCTCAACTTCATACTCTTCTTCCTGGTCCACGATAACGGGTGGTGGTGGTATTAATCTTTGTCCAGGTACAGGTCGCATGGCGATGTCAAGTAGACGTGGAAAACGGGGTGCATCTTCATCGAACGGGGGAGGTTCACGCGGTAGGCATAGGGGGAGATGATCTCTTGGATGGGGAAGGGTCCCAGCTTTTTCCAATCGAGCTTCCTCGAGTTCCGGTTTGTACGGATGTTCTTTGCGGACACGAATACCATGTCTCCGACTTCGTATCGCGGGGCGGGGATGCGCTTTGCATTAACTGACCTTTCCTGCTGGTCCTGAGCTGTCCTTATTTGCGTTCGTAGGTAGTTGTGTAGCTCCTTCATCCTTTCTGCAAAGTTGTGGGAGTCCAGGCTCGGGGGTCCTGTCGGTCTTTCAGAGGCTATCGCGAATCGAGGGTGGTACCCATAGTTGGCAAAGAAGGGTGTAACTTTTGTAGAGGCTGAGACTTGGTTATTTGCTGCAAACTCCGCCATTGGCAACCACTTAACCCAGTCGTCTTGTTGGTATGACACATATCCCCGGAGGTACTGTTCCATTACTGCATTCGTTCTTTCCGTTCTGTTTCGCTGTTTCAGTGCCTCTATCTGGAGTTGTTTACAGAGATTTCCAGAACTTTCGCGGTGAACTGGGTGCCTGTCGGAGGTGATGTGCGTGGGAAGGCCGTGTAGCTTCCAGACATGTTGTAGGTAGAGGTTGGCTAGGTCTTCTGCATTGACAGTGGTGTTGCAGGGGTAGGAGGTGGCGATTCTTTGTTAGCCGGTCCACAACCACTAGTATGGCATCGTATCCCTGACTCTCTGGCAGACCCGTGACGAAGTCCATAGAGGTCTCTCTCCAAGGTTGTTCCGGGATGGGTAGCGGTCGAAGGACTCCCAACTTCCCATGTGCTGCTGGCTTACTTCGCTGGCAGGTATGGCAGTTCCAGATGTATTGACCAATATAGTCGCGCATGTTCGGCCAGTAGTAGTCTCTGCTGATCAGTTCGAAGGTTTTTCCCTGGGTGTCCTGCTGAGGGGGCGTCATGGTATTGCTTCATGATTTCCAGCTTTAGTGGTGGATAATCGGGGATGTAGATGTTTTTCCGATAGAGTAGGCGTCCGTTTGCCTCAGTGCATTCCGCCAGGGATATTTCCTTGCAGTGCCTCGTGTCTGTCTGCCGTAGGTCCAGTATTCTTTGTGGGAATGGGTCAGCCAGATATCCTTCATCTAGTAGTTTTTCCAGGGGGGCGTTCTTTTCAGCGGATTCATTTGACAAAGAACCCGCTAACAAACTCAGCTTGGGATCCAAATTTTCCCTCTTCAAGACTGTGCGGCTCTGGTGCAATAATCTTTCATCCCCTTCCTCAAGGAGATCTCCCGATCTCCTAGTCAATCATCTGGTTTCCCACTGCTTCTTCGGTCTATACTTGATCGTGAAATTAAAAGCGCGATAAGTATTCGCCCATCTCACTTGTCTCCTGTTTAGTTGTTTGGTGGACATGAAGTATTCGAGGTTTTTGTGGTCGGAGATAACCTCGATGGGGTCTTCGCCTTCCAGTTCTGGCCTCCATTCCTCGAAACACCTGATGATAGCTAGTAGTTCCTTATCGTATATCTCGTAATTGCACTCCGCCGGTGTATGTTTCTTGGAGAAGAAGGCGACAGGGTGGAGTTTGCCTTGCTCGTCGTGCTGGGAGAGTACGCCACCGGCGACGTAGTCGGATGCATCTGTTTCTACTGTGATTGGTTTCTCGGGGTCGAAGTGCATTAGGATGGGTGCGGTGGTGAAAAGCTTCTTTCAGGACTGGAACGCGAAGTTCGCTTCCGGGGCCATGAGAAAGGGATATTCTTTTGTGTCAGCCTGGTTAGGGGGGCTACGAGTTTAATCCGAATATGAAGCGGTAAAGTTGGCGAAACCCAGAAAGGCCTGTACGCCCTTAACCGTCTTAGGGTGGTCCATTCCTGTACTGCCGATACCTTGTGAGGGTCCATACGGATGCCGTTTGGTTCGATAATCAGCCCGAGGTATGTGGTGCTTTGGGTGTGGAATTCGCATTTCTCCGGTTTCAATAGGATTCCATTCTTCTGTAGTACTTCCAGTATTATTTCGACGTGTTGCTCATGTTCTTGGAGGGAGTCGCTGTATATTAGGATGTCGTCCAAGTATGCGGTGCAAAATTGGTCAAGGTGTTCTCGGAGGCAATCGTTGATGAAGTGTTGAAACGTCGCGGGGGCGTTGGTAAGGCCGAAAGGCATAACAGTGTACTCAAAGTGACCATAGCGCGTTCTGAATGCCGTTTTCCATTCTTCCCCTTCGGCCATTCGAATCTGGTTGTATCCTTGTCGCAAGTCCAGTTTGGTGTACCACTTCGCCTTTGATAGTCTGTCCAGTGTTTCCCGGATTAGAGGTAGTGGGTATCGGTTCTTAACCGTCAGCTCATTCAATCCACTAGTCTACACATGCGAAGGGACCCGTCAGCCTTTTTTGACGAACAGTACCAGTGCACCAGCAGGAGATGAGCTCAGCGGATGAAGCCCTTGGAGAGGTTCTCGCGGATGTAGTCGCTGAGCGCCAATAGTTCATCTCTGGACATGCCATAGAGGGGGCCGAATGGTGGTTCCCCTCCTTCTTTGAGGGGGATTTTGTGGTCGTAGGGGCGGCGTGGTGGTAGATCCCAAGCTTCATCAAACATATTGAGTCGGTTGTGATAGCGTTAAGGATCCTTTGTTTCCACTCGTCCTTTGGGGTTTTCAGAAGAGCTTTGTCGATGTCGTGGAGTGATATACTGCAGATTTGTAGTTTCTTTCGGCGGGCAAGACGGCTGAAGGGAACGGGTCCGATCATATAGGTTGGGGGTTTGATGCCCGGGACAATACGCGGCGGTGTGGCGTTGCAGTTTTCCTTACAGAATTTCGAGTCGAACGTCACCGTATTGTTCTTGAATCTGAGGGTAGCATCGTGATGTTGTAGCCAAGGTATTCCCAGAACTAGGGGGTATTGCCCTAGTTTGGTGACAAAGAGTGGGATTTGTTCCTGATGAGATCCGATGATTAAAGGGATGCGGCATATGGAAGTGATTTGTCCGGAGGCAATAGGCCTCCCGTCGATAACTTCAAGTATTCGGGGGGTTTTTAGAGGAAGGGTAGGAAGTTGGTGATGGCGCGCAAAGGTTTCATCAATAAATGCGAATCCCGAGGCTCCCGTATCAATCATAGCGTGGGTGGAAATAGAGTTCTTATTGTGAGCGATTTTACAAGCTACAACTAGATGACCTCCATTTAATTCCTCCTCTGCCACAACTGAAACCGAAAACCCAGAGATAGAAAAACGCAGATAAAGAAAAATTCTTTGAGGGTCCTTCGAGGCCATGATACTGGCTGCGACTACTGAAAACCCGATTACCAGAAGAGAGAATAACATCCGTTGAAGAAGAAGAGATAGGAGCAGGGGCCTCGACCGGAGCGGCGGGGGGGGCAGACACGGCAGCTCCCCTCATTGGAGGAGGGCCACGTGGGCGAGTGCCTTGTGGGCAGTTGGCGAATACGTGGTCGGGGGCAGCACAGTAGGCACAGCGGCCGTTCTCCATCCTCCATTTTTTCTCGGCGGCGGTGGTCTGTCGGCGGCCGTTGGCAAAGGTGTACCTTCCCTCGGGTGGGGGGCGGGCAGTGGGGCGAGCCTGGAGAGCGGAGAGGTCCATGGGAGCGAGGCCTCCTGGTGTGTGTGAGGGGTGTGGTGGCGTGTGTGGGGAAGCAAATTGCCCCATGGGGTTCCGGTTGGCCTTATGGGCATCTTTTCTAGCCCTGATTTTGTTGTCCATTGTCATCAGTCTCCTGACATAAGCATCGAAGCCTTCCGCGGTTATGTCTTGGTATATCATTGCGTCCTTCAAGTCGCCGACAACCCCTGTCTCCAGAGCGTCCTTCTTTGCCTCCTCGTTATAGTCAAGTTGGCCCATGATGCGTAGGAATTGTGTAAGGTAGGTCGCGAATCTCCCGCTTCTGGCGGAGGCTTTGGAGTTCCTCCTAGCTGTCCTCGAGGTCTGGATCTCCAAAGGAGGCTTCCAAAATCTGACGGCGCGATCGATGAATGGGGCAGCGTCTCCGGTGGCCATCGGGATGACTTGGTCAGTGCTTTCCTCCAACCGACTGACTGCGTAAGACCTTGGCTTCCTCATTCAGGAATCTGTCGTGGTTGGACCCCTGAGTTTATGGAGGAGGCTGAGGAACCCTGTAGCTCCTTCCGGATCCCGTTAAACTTTGGGGGTCGGGGAACTTTTCGGAGCGGAAGGTGGTGGGTGGGGGTTCATGGGTGTGGGGGGGTGGTGGAGGTGGTGGTGGAGGAGGAGGTGAGGAAGTGTTCGTCATGTGTGAGCTTGAAACTCCGTGGCACGTAACCTGGGCTTCTAATGCATCAGTGTGGTTATGGGAGGCGATGAGTTGCCCTGGCGGGCGGTCAACTCCTGCCTGGTTTCGTGTGTAAGGTTCTGCTGGCGTTTCTTTTCTGCTTTCAGCGATCCCCTTCCTGTAAGAGGGTGAGGATGTGTACGTAGTGGTAGTGTTTATCTTCGACGGCCTCAAACTCTGCAAAGGTTGGAGGGATCTGGTAGTTTCCATCCAGGGTGACCCCGTCCACTATGCGGGTCGGGGGAGGTGGTGGTGGAGCTAAAGCGACATTGGTAAAGCAAGACGGCAGATGACGACGCAACGTAATCTCAAGGGCGTCAGTAGGACTTCGCTCTGCAGACGAGTAATACACATGATACTTCCGGTAAGTATATCGGAGGGAAAAATAAAGGAGCAGCGATAGTCACTAATTCATAACAGACTATAATGTATCGCAGATACTAAAGACTGTAAGACGTCATGCCAAGAGAAGAAAAAGAAAGAAAGTACAGAAGTAGGCGCTGTCTCCCTTATATAGCCACCACCCTCCGCCAAGCCTGACTCGCTTCATCCGCCAGAACCCTCTTATGACTCACCTCCGCCAGAACAGAAACCCGTGGAAACTATCTTGACTCATCCTTCCCATGTATCGCGTCATAACCCCACCCGTGATAATCCTTCCAGCCCTCCGAACCTAGTACATCCATGAAACATTATTTGAAACCACACCTGATGATAAACTGTATAGAAAGTTGATGGTGGAGAAGCTCGCAAAGATGGCTGCCATAGAAAGTGCAGAAAATGTTATTTAAGGGCAGAAGTGGCCAAACTCAGAGAAAAGAGCTTTAATGTGAAGAATAATGCTAAAGTTAAGCCTAAAAAAGTCTTAACCAAAGCTTTAGTTATGTCTGCAGAGTTGGTTGTGAAGTTGCGCAAGGAACAGGAAGAGAAACAGAGACTCGCTGATGCCAAGAAATGCCGAGCTTTGGAGCAGAAGGAGGCAAGAGAAAATAATAAGGCCTCAAAAATGCGAAAGGTAAAGCTAGAGCTAAGAAGATTCCCATTATTACTCGGGGGGTTGATGGTTTTGAGGGGGGAAATGATAGTGATGAATACCTAGATTACAATGTAGATAGTACTGTAGAGGCCCTTGGGGTGCTAACTATCGGGCAGGGTGGCTCTTCTGGAAGAGTTCTACGAAGTCATAAGTAATTCTATATATATCAATACTCATACCTTCAAACTCTCAATTTCCCAAAGTCCCAGTCACCCGAACCATTGATCACTTTCCCGGTCCGGTCACGATCACGGTGAATCACGTTATACTGTATCGCCCGTCCACATATCCAAACAAGGCCGCTTTCATGCCCCGGAGCTTTTAATAGCCTGGTGTAACCCTTATACAGTACTAGTAAGTTGTCAAATTGTCATATTCAGAATACGTTAGCTACAAGCTCATGTTTATCTGTAACTAAAATCTATCCTCGCTTATCTCTTATATAACCCTAACAACCCTTGATCCGTTCACTCATTAAATGCCGGAGCATGTAGAGTACATAATCTGGCTGGAAACCACATCCTAGCCGCAAAACTGTAAGGAGGGGTGTGAACGGCTCGTCATAAATCAGCATATGCATCTAAAATCGATAATGCGTCGAAAGTGCATCAAAATCCCAGCTAATGCATCAGTCTAATCAGGACATGGAAGATTTCCTGAAAAAAATCCAATCGATGATGTATGACTATCTCCCTTACTAGCTAATCGCCAAGCGTCGGTTTCGCTCTCGAATGTTGGAGGCCTGAATGGCGCCCAACAACATATAAGTACATAGAGGGGTGTAGAGCCCCTCTTTCTTGCCCCTTCACTCTCTTGCAAGTACGGCTGATTCAACACGGAGAGCCATCGATTATTAAGGAACCTCAAACGCGGACCCATAGCGAACTGAGTCGCGCGCATCAGCAGGTAGCGTATTGACATTTGATTTTTCGGTATGTTGTTACGTACAGGCAGAGATTGATACACTTTTGTAAGTTAATTTGATGATTAAATAGGTATCTCGGAATACGGTTTACAAAATGGCTTCAGCAAGTGACTCCTCCGGGCAGCACGGCCAGGGCGTGGCGCCAGCTCCGTTCGAGGTGGTGAAGGTATATCCTTCACGAGGTCCATTGACACAGTATCGGCTGGCCTCGGCGACAACATTTAAGTGCAGCCGCTGCCAGAAGCAAAAGACGGCGAAGCTCGTAGCTATACGCGATAGTCAATGGGATGCCCTTATGTGTAATGGTTGTTATGGTTTTGTTTGCTCGAGGGAGTGACGGTGTTTGGGGTGGGGACCCCTTGAAGCGGAACGTCGGGAAGTGATTGTTTTTTGTTTTTTTCTTTTCCTTTCCCTCGTTATTTTATTTTGTCAATTCGGGGACCCTCTGGGCGATAGGTTCCGGGGGGCTGGGGGCTGGCTATTGGGTACTTAGGTTTAGGGTTACTCTTTTTTTACAATCACGTATCCCCACACTCTTCATTCCTCCTTTAGTCTTCCTTTACTTGTATTTAAATACTCCCCTTTTGGGACTATAGACGAATCAAGCATCTTTACCGTCAAGGCAACTACACTACCCGGAGGGGGCGAAGCCACTTGTAGCCGGACCGCAAGCGTTCCTCAGCAAACCTCTGCGAAGCAGCAAGAGTTAAGATTCTGTCTTTAGTGGTTTCGTGCAGTAGAATTCGGATCGAGCCCGGCCCTTGCCAACACCGCCAAGCAAACCACAAAGCAAATTAGAGCAGCGCAAGCTGAGTGAAGTATAAGGAGGGTTTCTGAGTGGGAAGGGACAAAGTCCTTCAACCTACATAACGATACAGGACAGAGTGGTGACAACCTGGTTAAGGGGCTGCCGGCGAGTGTGATTCAGCAATTGTGGTCCCTATGCCCGACTATTTATGCTGACCCGTATGCGAGCCAATATGGTGCGCACACTCTTAGAGATAACACATCGGTATCTGGAAGTGGAACAATTCTGGCTGCAAGGTGACTCCTATTTCTAGCTATTTGCAAAAATCCGCTTCTGAGGCGGTATAAATGGGTATAATACTGTTCCACTTGCCCCAGTCTTGGCGCATTTCACATACGGGGTTTCAAGCTCTAACAACTTAACAACTAGAACAGACATCAAAAGTCTGCTCGATGGGATTGAACTTCATCACTAGGTGGGTCTGTAGACATTGGTCGTGGTTGCAACAGCAGTAGGTGTCTACAGACCTACCCCTACACCCGTAGTACTTTATATATAACTAATCTGAATACAACAGAATAGTGAATAATCATTGACTACCACACTAACCGCCGTCGTTATCTGGCGGCTTCAAACCGGTTGTGGGAAAATGTGTTCATCTTTGTTTAGGATTTGTGCTCTGTGCATGTACTTATCGTTAAGATTATACATATCTCCACGCACCTGGCCTCGCTATGCCTTTAGCATTTTCAGGGGCTAGACAACCTCACGGGCTGTGGTCAACACGGGGCTTGGTCAATTCCAAGATTTTATATAGAAACCAAGATAGGTAGTCGATTGACTTCCTGCGTATCAGACATCACTTCAGTGTATATTTATGATTTACCATACCCCCTTGCTGGTCACACCCCCCCCCCTCCACCCCCGAAGCCGACTACATACTTGTAACTCAATTATAAAGCGGGAAAATGTAACGGGAGGGACCCCGATTAGCCATTGGATAATGTATTATGTGACTAAGCAATTTAATGTGATCCGCGAGCCATTATACCCGCCTTTTTCCGGATCCCTCCTCTTTACCTCCACCACCTCCTCTCCCTTACCACAATCTCAATCTCGAGCATCCCAAACTTTAAAACATATACCAACGTCTATGGAGACTCCAGCTCCGATGCCTAATTCAAGCCCAAATGGACAGCGCCTAGTTTACGCGTTAAGTATTCTTTTGATGTGATTGCATGTAAAGAAGAGGTTATCACCCCCCTTACAGGGTAGTGTTTTTTGTGATACACAATATCGGGCCAAACCAGACGGTATGAGATATTCGTTAAGAGAGAAGATTGAGGTTGGTTTCGAGTCGACCACTACTCTTAAGAGATTGAAGTCGCAGAATAAGGGCACAAATCTACAAAACGTGGTGCTTTCGCTGGCTTTATTCACCATAATAGGGTATGCAGCAGCAAGGAACCCCTTCCTGCCAACGACTTGCCCTAACAATGCATTGATGCTGTAATCAAATAGAGGCTTCCACAAAGACCGAGGTAAGCACAAGACTTCCAAAATACCCCCTCCAGGTTTTTCGTCGTTTCGTTTTGGGGTCAGACATGGCTAGACAGCCCTCACCCTGAACAGCCCCATTGAGATTGGGCGGGCTAGCCTCCTCTTGACCCAAAGCCCGCCCCTTTACGGCCGTGGCTTCAGAGAATTTATACTTTAATAAAGATACAAATATCGCAGACAACTTCACACGAGGTAATCCCGGTGTGGATTATCCATTTTGCGGTCCCCGCTTACCTTGATGGTGGAAAGCTCCTTCTCGTACTAAAAATGAAGAGAAGCACCGCACCTGCTGCATAGGCTACCTGGGTAACTCACAACCACCTGACAGAAGCAACCGAAAACATATACTTCAATGTTTCGAGTAGACGTGGATATTTATCCCACCTTAACCGATAACTGAGAATACAATTTTTGAGAAAGGCCGGGTAGAATGCTAAAGGATGATAAACGGTCCGACACGTGTGGCAACCGATCAAGCATAAATGATCTAACTATGCTAACTGGACCTCAGAGTTCATCTCTCCTCTTTCTAGCCCAGAACCTATTGCAGGTAACCTAATAATACGGCTAATCCCACCCAGACATTGCGGGGCTGAAGGTCACAAAGAAGGGTCTGCCCGCAGAACCGCCTGTATAAATACCTCCGATCCCTCGCTCGCATAAGTTTCAAAATCCCCTAAGGGAAGATCTACTTCACCTGAACAAAATTTCAAGAAACGTTGCATATCGATCTCACTGGTAGCCTCTGTCCCCATGGCCAGCCCAGTCTCACCTTCCGTAGTAAAGGTCAAAGTACTCGATGCAAAGGTGTTGCCGACGTAATCATTTCGAAAAAGATACACCCTGTTGACCATATGTCTAAAGCATATGGGAAACGTTCCTTTCTGTTCTTTGGTGTCCAGAGGCCCAAAATCTCGGGTGCGGTATACCCTACAGTCCCAACTCTTGTTCTAAGCTCTGTCTCCTTGACGCACTTTGATGTGCCAAAGTCTGAGATTTTAACTTTGACGGGGTATGGCGAAGCAATCAATATGTTCTGGTAATATTAGATCAGAGAGGTAATCAGCTGGAAATCCCTTGCACCACAACCTATGGGTACGCAGCACCTAAATCATAGCGAAAGGTAGAGGTAACATATGGAAAAAACCATACATCAACCTCCTTCGTCAATGAAGTAGTTTCTACATGTTCCCATGGCGACCCAATCAGGAAATCATCGGAAGGTTCCAACCTGAGGTTTCAAGTCCCTGTGACAGATACTACGCTCATGGAGAACCACGAGGCCTCGGAGCACCTGTGTCATAATCTCCAGAGCAGTCTCTTCCGAAAACCGAGTGTACCTTTTCAGATATACACCAAGATCCCCATGCTCCATATACTCCATGGTGATATGGGGGCACGAATGTCTATCCTGGTACCAACCGAGAAAGCGTATAAAGAGATCATCTCGCTGTTGGCCCAAAATCCTTAGTACCTACCTTAAACATTCGGGAGGTGTAACTTACATCCGCAACCTTTGCTAACGACTTAACCTCTCTGTAATCAGAGTCTGGTCTATGGATACGCTTAACCGCCCGAACGTAGCCATCATGGCTTTCCTAAATATAATAAGAGCGTTAATAGAATCGCACCGCTCACAAGATTATCATCAAACCTAACATGTACTGTCACTGTACCGAAGGCCCCACTACCAACCACATGTTTTTCCAACCACCATCGGTTGATGGAAACCTCGCGGATTGTATCCAAAACTACAGCCCGCCGTGGCCGGTGGAACACGGATGACGACTCCGCGCTGAAGCTTGTGTCTAACCTGAACATCTCATGGTCACCGGACATCATAACATTTATAGTCTGTTGGGTATCTGAAGCGCTGTAGCCCCCCGTTGCTGGGGGTCCCGATGTGTTCCCGCTATGAACTATAAGCGGTGTATTTCCTACCTCTGTATCGCCTGAGGGCGCGCCTTGCCTTCCTGTCTACACAACAATCAGCCCTTAGCTGCTGATGGTGCAATCATACCCATATCAGGCCGTATTGCTGGGTTAAACCCTCTAATCCCCATACGGCCACTTATCATCGCCATTACCCAAAGTAGGAGTTATTATCCTTGATACTTACATTTTCATCGGGACCACATATATCAATATCCATCTCATCCTCCAAGCTATACTCAATTTCTCCATTCGCTACAACAAAAGAGGGACTACAACCGCAGCAGACATCAGGTGGAAGATGTCCTAAAAGTATATTCCTGACTTTGATGAACTAGTCATTCTGTGTATTAGCGCATGTCGCAGGGAGGTTACGTCCCGTGTTCTCTAAATGACACGGAAGTAGGGGAGTGTTGTCCTGACCCTTCCGGCAAATACTGAGGGGTTAGCTCTTCCGGGACTTTAATCCTCGTCTAAGTCCACATACCTGTATTTGCACGTATAAAACAGTAGGTATTTGACTCATCACTATATCTCCAGGCTCCAATTCTTTTCGCGAGCGGGCCGCAAAAGGTTGCTGTAAGTGCTATAGACAAATATTAGCCATGACCATGTTGGGAGATGTTCCACCCGTCATTGACTCGTAGATATCCATGTCACAAAGAAACCGCCTGCGACCCCCTCGTCCCTGTGCTCTGAGCGTAGGTCTGGTCGTGGACCAATCAAGTTCTCTGGCAAAGCTGCCTGCGGCCTTGGATCCGGCCCCCTTAGATCAGCGCGCGCGCTCTACCCCTTTTAACCATTTGGCAGGGTAATCTACCGGGCGATATGTTATGGCCAGGGCAATCACTGGCTTCCCGGCAGAGCCCGACCTATCCCTTCCTTGAAGCACCGGCAAAATACACCAGGGGTTATCCACATCAATCGTAGACACTCTTTGTAAGCTGGAACATAGATCTGATACGTCGGTAGAGCTCATATTATAGTATTCCCCTGCCTTTCCGATAACACGTACTGAGGAAATTCCGCGGGGATTGGCGTAGCAATAAACAAGGGAAATCTGATCGATTAGAGGCAGGCAATACTCTCGGTAGAACTTGAACTCAGGATCGTAAGCTTTCGGCACATCTATATAGAAACTTAGTTGTAACTCCTAGCATTCAGGGCATAGCAATGGTTATATACGGACCAATTAGCAATACTAGATCGTACAACACAAGATTTGAAAGTTGTAACGCTCCTGGCATATCACATCCGTCGGCGAATAGGGCTGAAACCATTCCGGAGGCTCGGACAGCCTGCTCGTCCAGCTGGTTATCATCATAAAACTTCCTAAGACTCGGCCTTTGCCTCTCGATATGTTCGATGAGCCGGGCCTTGCACGTGGCACCCAAAGCTGAACGATCTGGGTCAGAGATATCCGATATTCGAAAGTCTGGTTCGCTCATCGTAGGTGATATACGATACAGAGTGCATGTATGTAGTTGTGCCAAAGTATTGTAACACATAACTGTGCCCTAGCTATAGATAGCGGGATTGGACCTTGTATGCTGGTTGGGCTTGAGTGATAGAATATTACATCCTACCTATTATTTTCTATGAAGATAGGCTTATGGTTAACTCTTATAACTATGGGAGCCCCGCTGAACGTTTCTATTAATAAATGAAGTCATGATTTTTGCTCGCATGTATTCAACTATCCCTAACCCTGATTTATCCTAACCCTAACCCTGAACCCGCACCTTACCTTGGCGCAACGGATGAACATTTAAAGTACTTCTTAGTTTGGCGTAGAATATCCCTCGGATACTGTGGTAAGTCACTAACTTGCGATGGGTATGTATGTTCTGTACAGTATCACTGCCATTCCCCTTGCACATACCACGTGCTTTACTAAGTCACTAACCGACTTCGCCCGAAAGACACACGTTCCTTTTGAATAATCTTTCAACGAATTCTTGCCGGAAGTACACTGGAATATATATATTGGCTACCAAGCCCCAGGAAAGGCAGGATAACTGAACTACCTCTACGACACCAAGTAGTGAATCTAGTGAGGGAATAATGAACTCGCTCTGCCAGGGTGTATAAGAATTCACAGCTGTAGATGGGTATGACGCGGCTAATTTTTCCATATGGGCAATCAGAATCTATACTGAGTAGTATATCAGATTAACTAATTCCGGATATATCAGGGCAGTGAGGTGGCTACCCCACTGGAGAATAATCGTATGTGTCACATCACAATCTATCACTCGTTGCCGGTAAGGACACTACTTTTATATGATGACTGTGAGGAGAGCCAGACCTGACAAATAAACTTCTTTACAAAATAACACTTGGCAGCCAAGCAGGTATTCGGATCAGGGTCCCGTGAGATACTGGAGGCCATGTTTAAAACAGGGTAAAATACTTAAGCTGTTGGAAACTGGCGTTTATAACTGCATTATATTCTAGATAACATAAGTTAAAAATGTGGGTGTGTCTTTGTCGGGACTTGTTTCTCGCCACTGGTGCCCTCTTCCTATGTCATTGCTTAATAACCCTAACCCTACCACCGTGTCTTACTCCCTCTTATTTATTTATTTATTTATACTTCATACATGCATGCAGCCCGTAGGCTGTCTTACTCCCTCTCAATTAGGCCTAAGTTTATAACCGTGTTTTTTACTCCCAGTATCTCCTTGTATATCTGACGGGACCCTAAAATTTCGGATAGTGTTGGTTCTCGCAACACAACCTCGTTTTTACCTCCGCCTCCCCCGACCTTTATTAAAACGCTTTTGATGGCCTAAAATCACTGCACACATATAGCTGAGATTGAGCGCTATTCAGTGGTTACTTGAAAATACTTATATTTTTGAACGAAAATATGTGAAGTGTCCCTGTACATACTTCTTTCCCCATCCAGATCTTGCAGCCAAGGCCAAGATTCATTGCATGCTTTTGGTTGCCACACATACGTCCAGACAAATAGTCTAGGCACTTTGGTTGAATAATGGTGGCTTTTAATTTTGTCGAGCAACCTCTATTGGATGATCGCTATGCAAAAAGAAACGAGGCATCCAATGTAAGCTATTGAACAGTGAAACACAATCTATAGCCATTGAGATTTTTGCGCTGGTAACAGATATGTACCTACATACTAGCTAGCCCCTTCCCCTTCCTTCTCCCCCGCCAGCATTTATACCTATACCTCTGATCTTCACACTTTTCTACCGGTGTCTTGTCTCCGTCTTGGTCATTCCTCATGTTTTCGGCATTTTATATCGTGTTCTTTCTCCTTATTCCCAACATCAACGGACCTCAATTCCTTCTCAATTCCTGGAACCCCAGCCGCGGTAAATGCCCAGCACCAACTCCCGCTTTTCCCCTCCCGCACATAACCCATCTAACCCCAGCCTCAACCCGTCCCTCAGACCACCCACGCACCACCCCCTCCGGCCGCGGCGCCGCCTCTTCTACTGTCTTCCAAGAAATCATAAAAACCAACTGGCACGGCCGCCGCGGACCGTCGGCGTCCTTCCCCCCAAGGCGCTCTCCGAGCTCGACCGCTTCCCCCCACGGAAGTCGCATGGATTGCCTCCGCGGGGAGGTGGTCACACGACACCGGATGCTGACAGCATTTTTGCGAGTCTTGCAGCGCTTGGGCTACGGCTGGGGGATCGGGGGGCATATGCCGATTTGCGCATTGATAATGATGATGTTTTGCACGGGGTAGGGACGGCGCGGAGCGGTAGGAACTATGCCGCGTGGTATTATACACAGGGAGGATATGAGGATTATTGGAAATGGTTTGCAGTAGAGACACTAGTGGAGCTAGCGAGATAGGGGGCTATTTGATAACGATGGGTTTTTGAGAGCGGAGTAAACTTAAATTTGGGGGGAGGGGGCGTTAATGGGGCCTACTATATCTATTCTTTCCTGAGGGGGAACCGATAATCTCAGAGGCTGCCTATCAGAATCCACAACATATAATCACATAACGTCTCTTGGTATAACTCTCCGATCATCTTATATTCAACCTGCATTCCTGATCCGATGCTCCTCGAGTATTTAGTGCCTACAAGCCTCAGCGGCTACTAACACACGTTCCAGATTCCCTAGTCCTTTATTATATCTCCCTGAAGTCAAGAACCTCCCCTCTATCCTCATTCACCCGCATCTAGCCTATAAACTAACAAACATGATTATATAGCCATGTATACCTTTTCATATCTCTAGCGGTGACATACGAAGGTAGTGATACACTGGGTAAATACACTCTAAATATCTAGGTGCTAGCTACAACACCTCTCCAAAACCCGAGAATCCTCACTTACTCTGGGGTAGGAATTCATTTCAACTGCATCGGCCGCAATCGTACATGTATGCCTACCTCATACGCCGTTAATACACAGCCAAACCTGCACCAAAAATATATTGCAGCCCCAACCCTCCCCCCGCTCATATCCATGTAGGTACTCACATCAACACCATTGAGAACAACCCTAACCCTACCATTTACAATAATTAATTCAGATCTTCCAATATAAATAAGGTCGTAACTCTCGTACATTGATTGCCTAGCGCTTCCATGTTATCCGAGGATGTAAATCCGTCCCGGGTGTGGGGCAGACTTGACACTGAAAATTGATGGGTCGTTCTTAGGTTAATGATTTAAAGGTAACCAAATTGATTATAGTAAATACATTCATCACTAACCCTAAAGCCCTCAACACCTTAAAAATCAACGAGTCACAAAAATTCACATACCCACCGGCATAATTTCACTATCCCACCCACCGAGATGACCAAAAAAGAAACAGAAGAAGAATGGGGGAAAAAAATTGGAAATGTAAAAGGCAGCCCTCCGCCATCACCACTACACGTACACCCTATCCACCAATTCCACCCCCACCTTTCCCCACAACCTCCACATGTATAAACTCCAGTTCAACATCAACCTCCATACTTTCCGCCTCCCCCGCGCCCCTAAACCCCTCCGTAGAAGCCCCTTCGGTATCTCCCCATGATCCCAGCACCGCACCGCTCCAGGAGCGAGGCCCATTTCCTCTTTGTATATTGTCGACCTCTACCGGCGGAGTGACATTCTCTGTATGACCCAGGAAACCTGGGAGAAACTTTGAGAAGAGCGGCTTGGTGGCTGGGGCTGAGCCACATAATATCCCTATGAGCACTTCGGTGCTGCGCCATGTTAGACATCTGCCGAGCTAAATGGTGAGCATGGAGACAATTAAGGATGCTTACATGGACCAAATCGCAAGATCTACATTCTCATACATGGGATCTTTTGTCGTAAATGAATTGATCACGCTTTTCAGCCTCAGTATTCCTGCCAACACGCTCCTACAGTCTTCATCAGCAACCGCGGAGCTTAAAAATCAGCTTTCGGAGAGCAAGGGCACAAACAAGCCCCCGAGAGAAAATACAAAGACTAACGCCATCTTCTGGCGCGTCGGTATCCTGAGCTCCAGAACTTTCTTCATCGGTACCACCCAAATTGCAAAATCCGTCCCGATGCTGATATAGTACAACACAAGTCCCATATTCCGTCGATCGAGACACTTTGCCGCCTTCGCTCCTCCCCACATGTATGATGCCGGTATGCACTGGATCGCAGAGAGCACAAAGGCAGTGATTGTGTAGAGCGTGACGAAAACTAGTAGGCACCATGACGTGTAAAAGAGAGGGGTTCCGGGGCCGAGACGAATAAGAAATAGGAGTAGGGCGCCTTTGGTCAGGCCCAGGGATAGAAAATAATGCAGCATAGAGATCCAACCAAGCTTTAAGGAGGTCAGAATGGCCCCTGAGAGATGTGTGGGGACGAAAAATGGCATACCTTGATGGCTTGCAGCCCATCTTTGGGATCATTGGTCCAAGTGTGACGGCCAACACCCCCAGTAACACCTATATAAGGACATTCGCGTCAGCTCTTACCCTCTCTGACAAAAGACTAGTGAGGGACATTTACTAATGATATTCAATATCACAATAGGAGTTGCCATTACCTATCCCCCGTTTCCATTAATACCGACTACCCTCTAACCCCCTTTCCACAGATTCTTTGGAGAAACACTTACCAGAGCAAACACCATACACCAGTCGTCAGGTCCCATCCTCTTTATTAACACTGCTCGGCAGTATATCCTCGCACCCAACACTAGCGCCGTAATCGTCAATAACAGCACCCCCGCTATCACCAAACTCGGCCCACGATCCTCATTATCTCTCTCGTCTCTAGCAAGCAAACTGTGTATCGATTCCGGTTCCATCGACGCACCAAGAAATTAAAAGGTGAGCTTGGTATTCGAGAAGTGCCCAGCAGGGGATGGAGGACTCATTACATAGTGTTTATGGCTCGGTGCGAAGATGCCAGACTGGCGGACTTGGGGTATAAAAAGCCCAATAGTGAGCATTGACATGCGGGGACGGACGCGGGACACGATCGCGACGATCAACACATTTTATGGGTGCCAGTATTTGAAGATAGGAATTATATTCTGGCCAATAGGACGTCTGAGCGGTTGTCCGTGGTATGATATATAAGCGCTGTTAAGGGCCTTGGAGGCGTCTTAGCTAACAGGATACGAGTTCTGACAGAATGAGTTCATGAGATGGCATGGCGGGGGACGCACGGTCCTGATTAAGCTCATGGCGGCGTCCCGGGGCCCAACAACCACCCTGCCAAATGCCAGCGCGGCGGTCCTGATAGATTGACATAATGAGTTCCTTGAAACACCAGCATCTACTATATCCGCCAATCATTGATGAGACCCTCCTCCCACGGTGCGCGTTGGCCGAGAGGTCATGATATTGTCGGGGCTGGGAGTCTAGTATTCTCGATCATGATGATTTTACACGGCCCTCGAAATTTGTACCATCACCACATCAAGCCATATATACCTCCCCTATTACTTGCCAAATTTTTAGGTTTAGGACGAGATATAACGGCCAAAGGTTGGGTGGCAACCGTCCTAAACTTGAAAATTTGGCAAGTACATCCATGGCAAATCATTAGACCCACAATAATTTGGTCAAATGCGGCTCATTCCCGGGGTTTCGTTCCTGAATTCAGGCCCATGCACCTGCTAGACTGCACTCCACCTGAAGAACATTCTAAAAGGGCAATCTTGCCAGGGATACTCAGCTTAGTGACCACCCGTGAAGGAAATATTTATTAACTCAGGGAGGGTATGAGCACTGGCATGATGGCACGACTCAGGAGGTTTCATGACGGGAAAGTCAACCCCATAAGATAAGCGAAAGATGTCTCACCTCAGGTCCAGTCTAGTGGAGACGACGCTGCTACAATGTAGCTGCATACCGTCCGCAAAATTAGCGAGAAGCAGCTTTCGAAATTTCCATCTTAATTATCTCCTTAACTCTTTCCCCACCGCAGGCTGGCCAGCATACTCTACAGACACCCAGGAAGCCGGATCACAACCCCACAGCGACCCCCCTTGTTCTCCTAATTCTCCTGAATGAATCAATAGTACATACATAGCTTGCTTGACTTCTTTGTGACCCTTTAGACAAACTACATACATGTATTCTCAGATTCCCCTATCCCCCGGATGTCCAAGGGATTTGCGGAAGCTCTCCCGTGCATTAAAGACTGATAATATATGATACAGCAAATTGGCTTTTGACATCAAATACTCAAGATCACATGACTTTCATGCATGAGAGAGCTTTCGCAAACAGATCTAGAGACTTTTAGCCACGGGTGTGAAGGGCAACGAACAAAAAATTATTAATTCCCAAGACTATGCTGCATGTGTTTGCCTCTTGGCGCGCATAGGCATAAG
This sequence comes from Morchella sp. 2018-W16, assembly GCA_024713755.1. NCBI lineage: Eukaryota > Fungi > Ascomycota > Pezizomycetes > Pezizales > Morchellaceae > Morchella > Morchella sp. 2018-W16. The sequence continues at coordinate 2,078,481 of JAMGYY010000009.1, read as the reverse complement.
TATTGAATATAGCTCCATGCGTACCTTGCATCCAACTTGCATGTCTTGGAAGTCTTGGGAATAAATAATTTTTTGTTCGTTGATGGCTCAAAGACCCTAATGTCTTGAACACCCGCGAGATACACCAACTTTAAAGCAGAAAAGTCTCATAGCGTGATATTACTTATTACATAATTAACGGCCCGTGCCCAACATCCACAATTTTGCAACAGTACGCCGGGACTTATTCCGGGTGATCGTGTGGTTATATATTCAATACGAATCTCGGATACCCCGAAGAAAAACGACGATGGCAATCACATGCAGTCAGCGGAATATTCCGACTCTGAAATCCCCCACTCTTCACCAGCAACATGTGGCCGTGGCTTACGTATTCCTTACTTTTAGAAATACAGTCTGCTATACCGAATGCCAATAAAGCAACAAATTTGCTATTACGGACAGGTTTTGGTGGTCCGAACCTTCAGCCACTATATAACCCCCACTCAAGTATCAGTACCTTTACTATAGGTGGAGTAATTTCTTGCAAGGTTGATCTCGGGATATTTGTATAACGCGACGTATCAAAGTTTAATGGAACTGCTCGCTGACGGTTGTTTTCCGCCCAAGTACCCCCACATTCGCAGAGTTAAGGACCGCGGCATATCGACCCTGTACATATTTTAAGTGGTTGCCGTCGGGGGTTTTGCTTTTCAAGTTATGCCGAGCACGTACGTTCTTGTCATACTTAATACCCCCCCCTCACGTTACTAATATTTGTCCACCAACTCCGGCCAATGACTAAAGAGGTAGTTTGGTATTTCAGCTGCTCGAGGATCCCTTAGTATTCTATATAAATAAATAATAATGAATATCTCTTATTATCAGAGAATCCATTATCGAGTGATATTTGATGATCGACTAACAAACGAACTACTAGCGATTGCTTCTTTTTTGATTTGCCAGTCTTACCAACTGCAATACTTGTGGGAAAAAACATTATATTAAGCACTGGTCTGTTTGAGACCAAACTCATACAGCTATATCACGTCAAACAACCATAACTGTCCTATCGTCTCCGATTACCATCGGTAAAGGACTTCCATCCGAGGGCCGGGCAAGTACCTACACTCAATAATTCTATTATAGATAGACGGGTTTACTTGATATTCGCCCCACGCATCCCCCCTTAGGCTTTCCCGTTTGTCGTGTCGCTTGCCTTTGCATCCATCAGTCCTAGTAATCTCCCTTAGAAATCTCCTTTAGAAATCTCCGCGTGTCTACTTCTCGTCGAGTCAGAACTAGTCCTGGAATTTGAGTCCGCCGTCGGTATCCCCAGTGTTTCTGTTTTCGCCTCGACTATGCAACAATTTTTTTTTTTACAGAGTTTTCAATGTCTCCCGCCACACCAACAGCCAAGGAAATGATAGGATAGGGGGTAATATAGTAAGGACTCATTAAATTCAGTTTCCAAACGTCCTCAGTAGCATATATGGCTCCGAGCTTCGAAACTTGTTGCAACCAAAGGACCAGTCCGAAGAATTCTTGGAGGTAAAATTCAACAAGGGCTCTCACCTCACCAAGAATTAAATAAGTGGTCGGGGGCGGGGACTACCCTTTGTAGGATAATGGAGAACTGTTTTTACTTGCTATAACCCACTAATATTATTTCTTTGTAAGGAATTACTCATACCCTCGGTTACTCTCCGGCCCCCACGAGCGCGCCCAACCACCCACAGGACCACAGAGAGAACCCAAGATAATTGATAGAAAGGATATCCAAGAAGCTATAGTAGCATATATACATGTAGGTCAGACCTATGTCGATATGCCTAGTTTCTTTCATGTAAGCTGGTTGATGCCGAGTTATATACATAACCTTTATACTAGGCCCGTGCCCATTCCCTAATTTGGTGTGTTGTAGTATTTTATGTATATTAGTCCACACCAGTATTGGGAACACCAACTAAAGAAATACCGATTGGGTCTGGGAACGAGACTAACTTTGTGCTTGTCTCGACATAAAGAGACCGACCTAATTTATTTCTGTATTTTACTAAGTATGTGGTATGAGTATAATACTATTTTTTACCTTCGGGGCGGTACTTACCCCCCTTGTCTCCCTACAAATCCTAGTAATCAAAGTGAGTACCCTATGTCATAAATTACTCATCCTGTATGAAGTATAAATAAAATAAATTATGCATTCTCTTCAAACCCTAACCCTATAATCAAATACATATGTATACTTACCCTCCGTCGGATACAGACCATTACTTGGCCCCTCAACCCCTCATCTTTACCTTTTTTCCGTCAATATCCGTTTAAAAAAAAAAACTATGCTAATCCTCAGCATGTGCGAAGAATGCGCAATCCCAGCGCCGAGACGGGGGAGATCCGCAGGTTGGGACGCAGGCCGATCCTCAACTCCGGATCACTCGTAGATACCTGTCAGTCCCCTAGGCTTCTGTGCCTGGCTTCTGCAGCTGTTTATCTACCGGCCCAGGTTACCCCGGCAGATCATCGATGCATTTGGAGGTACATTCGAACGGTCTGTATAGGTAGTAACATGACACATGTATATGTATGCTGGAGAAATGGTACCCATTGAGCGGGGTTCTAGACAATTGACAAAATTTCCAGAGATAATAATATTACATGTATACAATATACATAACAATTGGATGCCCACTGTACCTCAGGTAGCCGGACTTGCCAACCTAACCCTATGGCTCACCAAATCCACCAACCCCCCATAATAGCTCCCATCCTCCGGCCTACACGTCTTGACAATATAGTCCGTTGCCTCCCTCACCGCCGTCGACGTCTTCACCACCGTGTCGCCGTTGGCGCGCAGCACGACGCCATAGTTGGATAGTTCCCAGGGATACTCGAGCACCGTGTCGTCGTCCTCATAGCGCGCGAGGATAGCTTCGATGGCGAGCGGGATAGCAGCGCGGTGGTCGTAGTAGCAGGTTACAGTGTAGCCGCTGGCCGCTGCGGGGGCGGGGATAGGGATGGCGTGGGTGAGTGGGATTAAGAAGAGGAGGAGGGAAAAGGGAGGGAGATGCATGGTGATTGGATTCGGTGGTGGGGTCTGCCGATTCTTGGGTGGGAGGTACTGCTCGATGCTTCCCTGTGGAAAGAGGTATACAGGAAAGTTGTACGCAGGCAGAAGATTAAGCAGAGGAATTCAATGGGCACGCGGGCGTATATATACTAAATAATTATACCTTCTTTGCCCTGAAGCCCCTGATCAAGATCCCATGATTCCTCAAAAGCCGGGGATATCGATGGATTCTCCAGCGGTTAACGTCCCCCAGACGTACTAGTGCGGCCAAGTTTGTATTTCAATTTGTTGTTACAAATACTAGCTAGCTGCGCCATACGGGGTATATTATAATGTATATATTGAATGAGGAATGTGCCAGGGCCAGGGTTAAAATAAGGCGCGGCTCTGTATGGGGCTCTGCGGCGCCGCGAGCCCCTGCACGCCACAACTCGGTCGCATCAAAATTCTTCTTTTTCTACTTTTTTTTTTTGTGATATTTTACGGGTATCAGGGTTTGCACATCTCAATACCGCAAAGTCTGGCTTCACCCGGACGGTTGCCAGGAGGACAATTTTGCAGAGGAGCTGGAAAATATCAAAGGGGTCAGGGTCTTTTACAGCCAACACCGCCCTTAAGCTTGGAAACCGTCTAAACGAACTCGGATTTTGAGGTACTATTGTACAGATGATCAGTCCGTCTCTGAAAGCGCAGTAGAAATAATATGGAGCATTGGCCATAGCGAGCGCGGTACAGCATGTTGATTGCGGTATATATAGGTACTCATCTTGGTGGGAAGGGCGCTTTAATTTGGCCAATGTCTTGTTCTGAGGTTCGTGCGGTGGCGGCGAGTCCACGGGGGTGAGTGATATTAGCCTTAATTCTATATGCAGTTGAATACACAGTTGCAACATTTCTAATAATTCTGGATATGATTTATTAACAATTTAGGCCGCCCGCCTGTAAGGCCTCTAAGACCCACGGTCAGCCCTATATCTCCCCAGCGAATGTGGTAGTATCGGCAATATACTACATTCCACTGGTGAGATAGGGCTGTCCCACAACCAGAATAGTGCCATTATCACTTCCTTTTATCCGGTTTGTTCATGATTCGGGATGCATAGAAGCAACGGTGAGGAATATCGTTCAAGACAAACACTCTTCTAGTATCTGGTCACTTAAGCTACCAGACTACTTGCTACATCTCCTACTTTATGGAGATGGTGGGTTCCGTTCCTGGATGGGGTCTGTCGAGGCTAGGGCCTGCTTGAACTACATGTAGCTGTAAGCTGTATCCTCCGATTTCGCTGAACATGCGCCGCAATATACCTCCAGAGTTGAAAATTCCAGCTAGTAGAGTAAATCTATACTCGATTGATATCAGACTAGGTACTGGGTAGCTATAGACAAAAGTTCAAATGCCGGCACCATCCACGCCCATACTGATTATAAGCGAGGATACATATATTATGTATAAGCAACTCTTATAGGCCTAGCTACAGTTTCAAGGCCTAATCAAACCCTCTGGTGACCGATTGGAATGTTGGTAGACAATCCCGCCTTCCCGATATACATCTATTTGTCAAATCTCTTTCGACCTGGCCTTCTTACTAACTAGACGACGACGATGCCTATAACCGGCCACCTACCTCATCATTCTCTCTAAGTATATTTCCTCGCTGGCCTTCTCACTAGGGAGGTGATCACCACCCATCACGCATTGATCAGTAGCTGCAAGCACACAGACAATATTGGCGCGGCACTCCTTCACCAACTCCCTGCTCGCCTATGTATGCGTTGACTACTATCGACATTCCACAGGAAAATGGGGCAGCATTGTTGCGCCCGGCTGTCGGATATCTCGCGTTCCTGCATACACCCACCCGCCCGACACGATGGTGGATAATTACATATCTATGTCGTGCTGAAACCCTGCACGTTTCCATAGCCGCTTAGCCTTGCACCTGGTTATGCTTAACACCATCCCTGTGCATGGGGCGCTCAGCTGTCCGCCGTTCACCGGGTTTGGCCCCCATGTGCGTGGTGGGGCCGCCGAACTCCAGACAACAAAGGTTATCAAAAAAGCTCAAGGAGGTAAAGTAAGCAATTAATCCCGCTTCATCGTGAGATTATAGCAAGGACCACGAGGTGCACAAGTTGGAAACTGGGCATCTGACCAAAGGGTCGACAAGCCTTGGCCGGGATGTAAAGGATGGATTTAAGAGGACTAACTATTGGGCGATGTTGCTCATTGGCGCGTTTATCCCCAAAGGAGGCTTTGATACTACGAACCTAGTAGGCGTGTTTAGAAACAAGGTGAAGGAGAATTGAGGCCCGACTCCGAGTTCCTAATTGGCTTCGGGAGTGTGTTTTGCTATGCCGGCACAGTGTCTGCGGATTTCTTCTGTACCTCCGGAGGTGAGCGAGCGAGCGTGCGAAGCTAAATAGTTCTTTAAGGTGCTGGCTGGTGGTATAGGCCAGGTTTTCTTTTTTCTACACGGCGTTTAGCTCTTCGATTCATCGGCTTGCGCTGCGCGGAGGTTGCTATGACGCTTGGATTTCGATTGGTTGACTATTAATTAGTTACATCGCTCAGAAGTTGATATCTACATCATCACACTCATATCACCCGTGCAGTAGTGAATGATTGGAGCGTAGCTATCGGGGTGATGTGTATATAAGGAGAGGGACGCCCCTTTTGGCTGCGAAAAGGGATATATAAACTCCTGTCGAGAGGATTATGGAACAGATGAGTATATTAAAAATATTATATTTATTTAAATTAATGGGGGACCACGTGGACTGAGTGAACGCGGGGTGCCGATCCCAGACAGAGTAGAGAGAAGCGTCATGACCGCAAAGGCGGAACGGTCAATTGAGTATTTCACAGGTTTCGCGGTGCAGAATCCAGAACGGCACGTGAGCCCAAGCTAAGTGAGTGGGTTCTCTCCCTTAATTCTATGGGGGGGGGGGGGGGCGAAGGTCCTTCAACCCCGCCATTAATTACGCCTAGCCCCACTTATTTCGACTTGAAGCGTCTCTCAACACTGCTCGCCAGTTAATTTTCCGTCCTAGAGGCACCCGCTACGGCGCCCACCATAGTTTTCGTTATCGTTCCCGCCACTTTGGTACATAGTATGTACTGCACACGCAAGTTCCTAATCTTAAAACCCCATCGGAGGTCCAGTTAGAGATATTAACTTGGCGGCGGACTTGCAGCGGAGAGTTCTCGGCGAGCTCTTAAGAGCGCCTGGTGAAATGTCAGGGGCAGCTAGTAAAAAGCTACCAGGTCGTCCATTCCAGAAGGACTCGGTATTGTACATGTGGAGACGGTAAGGATTCGATCACAACCAGTTTGGCAAGTGCTAACTTGCACTAAAAGGGTTTTTGGCAAATTGACGGAAGCCTCAGGGGTGCCAAAGGATGGATGAAGCTCATCATTATAATTATAATATCTTTGGAGTGGGAGTAGCCCTCTTGGGCTGGGAACGGTATATTATCCAGCGGATACTACTTGGCCTTCCGAGTTCTTCAGCCAATATATCTACAGTTTGCTCTCAAAGTTATGCATCACGACGTCGAAGCAAACAAGAAAATGCGTCCACCCACCGACGAGGCCGCGAACGCAGCGGGAGAAAAAAGAAATTCAAGATGGGAAACGTCAGACTTGCTATATATGGAACACTCTACTAAGTGCAAGATTGATGATGCTTTTAGCAAAATTAGTGTAGTGACTAGAGGTGAGGTTCATAGTTATGAGGATTAGGATGGTGAGAAAAAGAAGCGAAGTGCTATACGGGGCGGATTCTACTTCCTTTTCGACAAGGGGTTGTTTTTCGCCGACCTTGAGCGTAATTAGGCGTAGGACTATGCGTGGATCTATTCTCTTGTTTAAATTTGTTTGGCTGCGCGTCTCCCGGTGATATGCCGGCCCCCAAACGAACACACAGCGGCATGTACCCTACCAAACCCGGCAGCTTAGCGCTATAATAGGGTCAGTAAATCAATATCCCGACCAATTCCACGATAAACTAACCATGGCTGCCAGCTATACATCTTTGTGGTAAAAATCAATCCGAGCCACTTGTTTCGAGGGCGAGTGACTATCTGTGACTGCAATGAAAACGAACCTAGGGCTGCCGCTCGAAAACAAAAGGGTTGAGGATGCGGCAATATATGGCTCCGTTGTAGTATGGCCTAAGTAGCCTACTCTCAGAAACCGTGAGAAAAGACGAGTACTAGCCTTAAATATCTAGCTGAAGTTTAAGCTTGTGGTACTTGTTATAGCCTAGAGGCTGTATGTAATGAATAAATTAAATACAAAAGGGGAAAAAAGGAAATGTTTGCGACATGACTCAACTACTCAAGATGCCACCGAATCGTATATTCTCATGCCACTTTTATTATCACTCTGTCGTTTATTTATGACTTTACCTCCTCCTACAACCCATTCACTCCCAAAGGTCCACGCATAAGGTATTCAATACGACATATGCCCCCGGCGTTCGTGTCGAACGAACGAAAAATATACGACAAATAGGGGTTGCTGACGGGGGAGACGCTCTGGCAAGTGCCGCGGGTACTCACCATACCAAAAACGGCCACCAACCCCAGCCCCGCATCGACTCCGGGCCAATTTCAATGCTACTATACCACAGACACGCACCCAATCTCTCCACTGTACCCTATTTCGCTGTCGGCACCGTGAGGCACTACACAAGAAAGAAACCCCATGGTTCACAAGAGCAGGGTTAGGGTTCTGTTCGAGTGATCAACCATGATTGACATCCAAAAGGCAGAATTTGATTTTTGTTTTTCGAGCGCCCGGCTTATCCTGCTACTGCGCGGAGCTAACAAAATAATATCTCTTTTTATATCACAAGAACAAATACTCTTGAAATACTACCCTCGGAGTAGCAGTCCATACGTCTGCGAAAACGTAGCTCTTCATCCCATCACTCCCAGCCTACCCCGCCCAGCATATCATCTCTCTTTCCTTGTAAGCCATTACCAACGCTACATTTCCCAAACCCCTCCCAAATTCCATGTGGTTTATTTGGCGATCGAGTGATCTCTTGTGAACCAGGGCTTGAGCGAAACCTCGGAACATTGCCTAGCGGGCTTTAGATAGTAATGTTAATCGAGGATCAATTAGTGGTACTGCTAGTAACATAGGTACCTATTATCAGAGAGTGGTATAGGAATAGCTGCGTGCATCTTCTCAACTCTCCCGGGTGTTGGGGGTAAGCGCCTTGGGGGCAGATGTAACAATGCGAGCGATATCGGAGCATTTACAATACCCTCAATTTCATCCAAGTTCCCACATCCCACAACTTCCCTGCGCGCCGCCTGTCAAGGAAACTCCCGGTTGGTTTCAAACCCACACACGCCAATACCACCCTGATGTGACGGAGCCGCAACATCGAGAGCTATGAGGCGGTGCCGGGATCAACCATAAGGGCCATGTTAAATTACGTCTCTCTTCTGTCCTATTTCGCGCGCCCTAGATATCACTATGAGTCCGCGGCCATCCAGCATTTTCTTCTCACCGCCCATGACACCCGCTTGATTGGTTAATTTCTTCTGTTAACCCCACCAAACCCGCTCAGCCTACGTTATCCCTTTCTGAACCATCCGTTATTGCCGGTTCAATCAATATGTCTTTTAGTCACGGTCACCCGCCCTCCTCCCTAAGTACAAGGGTATGGGCGGTGAAGTTGGAATGACCGAGATGCCCAGCCATAGTAGTTATGGTGTAAAGTCACGCCAACTGATACTTGGCCGTTCTAACTTCGCCCCTCTATGTTAGTGCAACAAATACTAGAAACTCTTACACTCCCCCACCCCCCACCCCAGGAAAGAAACTGTATGTACCAGGTTTGGGGTGCCGGGAAAGGCCATAGACGCACCTTATGGCTACAGACCAGCACTTTGATATAACTGGACAAAACAGCCTTCTGGTATTTCATGTATGAGATGAGTATTGGAATATTCTTGATGGTGATGCTGTGTGTGGCTCACCCACGGCCTTCATTCTTCCTTAAACACACCAGACGTATACATCCAGGGCCTAATAGCGCAGGCTACATTGAAACCCGTCCGTAGAGTAGGTGCACGGAGTACAATCCTGTCGGTGAGGAGAGAAAGACACTCCCGAAAAGCCAAAGAGGAATGACACAGACCGACAACGAACCCACCTCTCCAAAGACACGCAGCGAAAGAACAACCACGGCCATGCTAAAATCAAAAACAAAAAACAAAAGAGTTCGGTACCTAGGATTCCCACATGGTCACCCACTGCAGTACTAACTAGGCGATACGATGCTTGGGTATGGCAGAGCGGACGGGATGCCCCACTTTCATCGTTCTATGACCGAACACGACAGGGTCAATGACTACGAATACTTATTTCTAAGCAGGCTAGTCGCGGGCCCCCCACCACCCCCCGTACTCAGAGCTGGGGGACATACAACACCTACAATTCCGCTCCGCGACCGAAGGGGCATACACTCGGTCACGCCCTTTTTAGACTATTCCCGGAGGCGGGGGTAGATCTAGAGGCCCGTTTAAGACGATAATTTAATTTGTTACTAGACATTGCGTATAGCAATATGGGAGGGAGTACATGTAGGCCAAAGTTGTCGAACATGTCACAGACGGAGACGTGCAACGTTACCGGACGACACGAAAGCAGTCTGTACGTTGAACATTAAGTACATCTTAACCTGCCTTATCTTTCCTACAAAGTAAATGTTGTGCCCCCCTTTGCACGTTTATACAAATACCTTCCTTATTCCCCACCCCCACCCCCACCCCCCCCCCACTGTCTGTATATATATGTCTCGCTACTCCCATTCTGATAAAATGAGTCTAGCATTGGTACAGTACTACATGTATACTAACTATACCCTCGCCCTGGGAAAAAAATACATCTACCACCACCAAACATACGACGGCCAACTGTGATAAATAACTACGATATACCGCTAGTCAGCCCACAGCTAAACATCATGAGAATACTCAAATCTTCACGGCACACACAGGACCCACGTCTCACAGGGCAGTAATTGGCTACTCAACACTAGGCGTGGAAGTTTTCTATGAAAATATTCCGTCGGCACTTCCGGACCTTCATGTTACGCTTACATATAAATTCCGCAGTTCATATGCACTCTAGTGCGCGCGGCCGAGGCGTATGAGATACAATCTTATTTCGGTACTATGGGCCTTCAGCTACGTAGCCTACTAGCCAGCTGGTTATTTTCCGTTTTTCTCGCAAAATCCTCACTGCCACGATTGTTAATGAAAATACTGAAAAACTGTTACAAGATCTGAAGGTTTGGCACTCATTTCTCTGCTCACCTCTTTTTATATGACTTTCCTGATGCCGCTATATTATAATACATCCTCTAGGCCTAATTAGCGGGCCTATCCACATCCGAGACCCTTGGAGGCTTTAGGTTCTGGGCCCCATGGCCCATGTTAGAGAAGATCGCCGTTGATTCCTAATTTATTATAATTATAATACCCGTATACCCAGCCCGTAGATTCCCATCTACCGACGTCCATCCACAATCGTAATTGAAGTATTATTTAAAATGCCTACCGCCACCAACACTGTAAAAACACAACAACGGTCCCCCTCCATGACCTTAGCTATCTCTGCCAATACCGCCGAGCTATCTCTGCCAATACCGCCGCCAAGAGCGACAAAAACCCCGCAGCCATCCTAGATCGTCCCTAAGAAGGGCAATGATCATAGGTACCCACCAGCACCCACAGCGCACCAACAGGAACTTCCGTAACCAAGGTCAATATTCTAAAAGAGAAAAAAAAAAGAAGGGAAGAGAAAAAGACAAAGGAACGATAAAAGATTTGAAGATGAAGGAAGGATTGAAGGATATTTCTGTTTCAGTGGGGGTTTTTATCTCTTGTGTTGCGGGCGCAAAAAGGGGACTGCTCAGGGAGCTAGAAAGGTCTTCTGTTATGAGCATTTCTTATCGCCTTTATTTTAAAGACCTTAAAACGGGGGTGGCGAAGAGCAAGGAAAATTGGGTAGAGTTTCTGTTATCTTTTTTTGTTTTTACGCTTGCTACGGGGATTGTTAATGGTGTTTGCTATAGTTAGCTGTTTCTATTAGGCGGGGGATATTCTGTTTAGAGCTATGGGATTGTGTTATTTTTCCTCTGTTTGGGGGTCGCTCCCCACACCGTGTTATCTATGTTAGTTTCCCTCTGTGGTGCCAGCCACAAGTAGGGAAGGAGGGGTGTGAAATTAGGAATTTCTTGGTATGTACCGTAAAATTTGAGAAAACTCGTTGCGCTGCAGTAGGGATATTCTACACCAAAACTTGCTGTCTCGCAACAGATTCTACGGTATGTCATTGCCAAGGGGTTGCCTAATAGGGCACTTCCCATAAACTCTTAGAATAATCAATTCCGGGTCGAGCCGAAAGGCTCTTGAAAGAAGCTCTCCCTTGACAACCAACGTGCAGGACGAACCGACCAATCAAAAGTCGACAAGTATTTCCCTCAACATCAGGAAATACCCCGCTTTCGAGTTTTCCTCCAATCAGAAAACTCCCCTCAGATATCCTCAAGGCTTCACCATGAGATATTACGATCATAAAACACACATGTTTTCATGGATGTACTAGGTTCGGAGGGCTGGAAGGATTATCACGGGTGGGGTTATGACGCAATACACGGAAAGGATGAGTCAAGATAGTTTCTACAGGTTTCTGTTACACGGAGGAGTGAGTCATAAGGGGGTTACGCGGACGAACGAGTCAGGCTTGGCGGAGGATTGGTGGCTATATAAGGGAGGCAACGACGCCTACTCCTGTACTTTCTTTCTTTTCCTTTTCTCTTCACACAACGTCTTCTGTCTTTAGTATACCAATACATTATAGTCGCTACCTAAAAACCAGTGACTATCGCTGTCCCTCTACTTCTCTACCCACATACTTCCTTCCTGGAAGTATCGCTGTTACTACCACGTACCCTGCAGAACGAAGCCCCATCCCTTAACGCCCCCTTGAGACATGTCAACCAACTGGAGAGAAAACAAAGCCATGAGTATCCAGAAACTCATGGCCACCCATTCCGACTTGCAGATTCAGCAGTTGGAACAGATTACGAGACTACGACGGAACATCAGTTCCCTAGCGAAGAAAAACAATGAACTGACGCGGCAAGTTCATGACCTGGTAAAGAAATTACAGCAATATCCCCCTCCGAGGGTACCCACCGAGACCAGACCACAAGCCGAAGCAGAGATAGAAATAAACCAAATTGATTCAGAAGACGAGACAGACAACCCCCCCTCCGACACAGAGACAGAAAACTACCTCGGCTCGGAACATGGATCCGATTGCACAATGGAAGAGGTCCCAGAAGAGACACCAGAACCGACACCTGCACCACCACTGCCACCATCGCTACCAACGCCACCTCCACCAACGCCACCAGCAGCCAGAACACCTACTCCTCCCTCGCCAACCCTGCAAAGACTAAGAAAACATTGGAACGTGCCCGAGGAAGAGATACAAAGAATGTACCTCGGACTGAAAGAAGACCGCCACCAACAACTGCAGACCACATCGCCGCCACCAGAGAGAAGCAAAACATCGGTCCACTCTCACCCGAGTCGTGCTCCAAGAAAAGAGAAGATAGGCATTACCGCCATCCCGCAAGATAGCATCAGACTACAATACATGAAGGCAGGCATGGAAAAATGGAACGGACAAAACCCGGGGGAAACATACACGTTAAAAGAATGGGCTTGGTTTAAACACAGCGAAAAGATGGCGTTCCTCATCCTTCCTGTACCGGGAAGGTTTGCAAGAGAAACAGACTTGGGCGAGACAGAAAAACGGACAGGCAAATTCACCTTCGACGATACAGAATTCGGCTTCAGGATCCTCCGGCACCAGCAGAGAGCGATAGACGATATAAACCTATATGGGAAGGAAGGGAGGGCCACATTTGAAATTGATACATGTTGTTAACAGTGGCGGATTATCGCGCGATCGTGATACGATATCGGAAGACAGAAGAAGGATTAGTCAGGGTTTCTCTTATGTTCTACGGGTTTCGGTGGCAGGGTTCTATGAGTCAACGCTATGCAGATATTTGTAATAATGGATTTCCTTTGGGTTCCACGGGGTTCTATGGGATGAGTCAGCGATGAGTTTCCTAGGCTATATATAGGGAGCTCTCTCCCTCGCTTGTAGGACTTCTCTTCTTCTTCTTTCTTCTTCACGCAACCTTCCTGTCATCTTAGGCGTCTTTAGTCTTCTCTCGTCTAGAATACATTCTCTCTCTCTTAGCCATAGTCCCGTTGGTCGTGCTGCCCCCGTGGGGACGTCAGGACCACCTCTTCGCACCTTCACCTCGAACCCACCCCTCAGTCCCTCCGTCAACCCCACCGTTCGTCTCGTCTCCACGCACGCTCTTGTCCCAGCCCCGCCTTGGTGGTTCGCCTTGGCTTGTTTAGTCCCCGTCCTCGCTTAGCACCGTGATATGGATAGTGTTGAGGAGGAGAGAGTTTCTTTTTTCCTTTTCTTTTTGAGTAATTGCCGGGGAGGAAAATTTGCCACTCCATGAGCAGTTGGCTCAGGGGAGGGGCGGCTGCCATAGCCTACGGGCTGCATGCATGTATGAAGTATAAATAAATAAAGGCTCTTGAAATAAACAACAGTGGCACTGCTTAGTTCCATGATCGAGTGAGAGTCTATGACGCAACGTATTTTTCATACCTAAAACTATTTGTCATCATTTAGTGCACATGTATTAACAACATGCAAGTCCTAGCGACTCTATGGTATGTGAGCCAATAGGTAGTCGTGGTAACCAGGTCCTAACATACTAAGATCTGTAGTATAAAAGGCCTTTGCCGTCCATTAAAATCAAAACCACTATAATAATATCCTACAAGTCCAGTAATAAATGTAGAGATAATCGAATCATATAACCCCATATAGTGGACACGTATACATATCTATTTAATTATCACCGCGAATACAACAATACATCTACACTAGAGAACCACGAACGGACACCACCGTGCACCACGGCCACTCACTCAAATATATCTTTGGCTTTAAAAATGACTTGTATTCTATCGGGACCTCGTTAAAAACCCAGTGGGAAAAGAGTGTACCGTACAACGCAGAAATACAATCAAGGTACATATACAAGCTCCCAAACATAAGCATATAGTAAATAAACACACAAACATAAGGAAAGAAGCGACTCGGAAATCAAATAAACATCTCCCAAACATAAGGGTATAGTATCCATGGGGTAGGTAGATAGATAAAGATTCTTTCAAACATAGTAGGGTGTAATACACGTTTTTTTCAATGGGTAGGGGGGTAAATAAACATAGAAGAATAAACATATTAGGGTGTAATACACGTTTTTTAAATGGGTAGGGGGGTAAATAAACATATTAGGGTATAATACACGTTTTTTAAATGGGTAGGGGGTAAATAAACATATTAGGGTGTAATACACGTTCTTCAATGATATAAGGGGTTAAATAAACAAGCCACGCCCGGCAAAGTAAATAATAATTGAAAATGGGAAGGGAAGGTAAATAAACACGCCAATGCTCGGCAAAACGAAAATGCTGGGAGAGCGTCGAAAAAGAAAAACAATGAAAGAAGTAACATGACATGACTATAGGAACCTCGTTAAAAAAAACCCAGTGGGAAAAAGAGTATTCCTTACAAAGAAAATGAAATGAAATGCAAATAGACAAGAAATATCCAAGTAGACAACATAGAAAGATAATTCTAGGAGATGTCCGGTTTAGTATGGACACATGATAGACGGGAGAAAGCGACAAACCTTCTCATAAACCTGAAAGATCGTCACGAGATATCTCCACATAAAAAAGGCGGAATGACATCGCAGTTTCGATATCTTAGAAATATTTTCGGTATCGGCAAGAGGTTTTTAATATCACAGAATAAAAGGCCGGAAGAATAGTAAATATGATGAATGGTGAAAAGGATCAGAAATCGATTCCAAGCAAAAATAACTTTTGTCAGAAAAATCTCGGAAAATATCACGAAAGGAGGGCAACCTGCCTGTGGGAGTAAAGTGGTTATGTATAAAGGATATATAGGACGTGTTAAAACTCGATCCTTAAAGGGTATATACTAAATTATATCACACATATATAAGTGAATCGGGGAAACACTTCACAAAGTTCTGAATACAGGAGGTAGAAAAGAGAAGGAATCACTTAACTGAATGAGGGCCTCGAAACCGCCGCCGCCCCTGGGAAGAGAAGAGGAAGGGGAGGAAGAGGGGAGAAAAAGAAACCATTTAATAGAGGTAGAAACGAAGGAGGGTAACAGGTCGGCGAATTCAATTGCCAAGGTTGGCGGAGCTGTCAACTGGTCAGTTCTACTCTAAGGCCACGCTGTTTCTTGCCACTCCCCTATAGAAGTACCCACGTATGCGTGTATGTAGCAAATCGACGAGATTCCATGCCTCCAGACCCATGATAAGGCCACGACGCCTTGTTTTCTGCCATTTATGGATGTACTTGTGTAAATTTAGCCTAATGACGTTTGTTGATCAAGTACAAGTACGCATGTAAACATTCAAACAGTCCCCGCCGAGTTCCCCAGTCGACAGGGGCACAAATGAAAGATAAGACATCTCTAGCTCCTTACTAAGATTAGGTGTGTAATAGGGCCACCTGAATCTTAGACTGCATGAAGATATACACCTACGCTTACTTGGTATTTCGTTTGAGAAGTATCATCGTGGGTACGAGTGATAGTTCATGAATACATATAACTACATGTACATATTATATTATCGACCCGAGTAATCAAGTGGCCTAATTCACTATGTTTCTTAGCCTAGCCCCATGTATAGCCCCTTGTTTTCCCCCCTCTCTCTTCGCTTAACCACAGCTCCGAGTGCTCCCGTACTGTTCCCTTCGAAGTATGCGTAAGGACATGTTCCGCATCATCCGAAGCGACAGGGGTCTTCATGGGAGAGAACACATATCCAGATCTAGAGAGCGCGCACCCAACTACGACTTTAGTCCCCCGACGTATATCATTGACTCATAGCCAACCTGGTACCCTTATCTTTGATTAAGTTTTATTTGTTGTATCCAGTCTAATATGGCGCGAGTGATATTTCATGAAGGTCTATGTTATCGATCTATATCCTATTAAACTATCAGGTTCTTTAAGTATCCCGGCCCAATTTCTCTTTAATTCTTTCCTTTGCTGCAATTCATTTTCGTTTCGTGTAATCACAAGTCATAAGTATTGACTCGCGATGCCTCGCCCCTCCCCCATGAGAGGCACACATCCAGTCCCCTCCCATTCCATACTTCCTAAGTACATGTAGATACATGTATATACGACAGAGTTTTCTTGGTAAATGTGTGTAAATCATAAAACCCACACTAGCTTGTGACTGTGTTTAATGCAAATGTTGAGTATAGTGGTTTACGAGTGATATCTCATGAGTATGTATCAACTCATTGATTGATCAGCCCATTTATTCACGTAGTGCACTTACATACCTTATCTCATTTATTAAATGCATTCCCCCCATTTTTACCTGGTATCAGGTATTCCCTTCCGTGGGGGATTCGCCAAGCACATTCCAGCTATGTGTCTTCTTCAGCAATCATGGGCATGAACAAATCTACTTTGCCAAAGACAATATGTACTAAATCCTAACGCGAAGTACCTGTTAAACGTTCCGAAACTCAAGGAAAATCATTCCTCCTCATAATTGCGTGCAGTGGGTGGATTAGGACCCCTCACCTACTTATAGATTAATAGATACAGATTCCGATGGCATCCGCGCCGCCTACTAACATCTTCGAAACTAAATACAGCAACATGTCCTTCTAGATCTAGATACAGCCGATTACCGAATAAACAATACTGGCTGCGGCCGCCGCACCTCCAGAATGATTATGGATGTCTGGAGGACAAATGAGGGGGGGAACAAAGTACTCCCTGCATCTCTCCATACTCATAGTTAGCATTACCACGAACGATATGAGTCACGACGGCTCTTGTCCACATTCCACATTTCCTGGCTCAAACTGATTCTACATACCAAGCGTTGGCCAGTGTCTCCACCACGATCCCCCCGCTCCCATTATAGCCGGAATGCCTAACTACATGTACTTGCGGCTGATTAGGGGGCACTTGGCACGTGTGATAGCATGGGTCCGAGGGAAGCTAGTCGGGGAGCCGACCCTTGAATTCCTGAGCGGGGCCGGGGGCTTAATGGCCCTCGTATTCGGAGCCGAACTATGGTAGTGTAAGTTGAAGCGTTGTCTCCTGCCAGGTACAGCGAGTATATATAGCAAAGTTGATTGGCTAAAGATGTAATTGGAGCACGTAGGGGAATGTTGGAGGGACCCTAGAATATTCGCCGCATCTAGCCAGAAAGGTAGAGTTCCATACTCGGCAAAGTCGGTTGACGAGTAATACTAATATTCAAGCCTTAGTTCCACTTTCTAATTTACCTCCTCCTCCTTGGCCCCTTCGCTACGAAGTCTTCGGTGCATTAACACAATGTATCATACCCAGTATAAATTGGGAACTATATATGCAAACATCCAGCACCGAGCACTACCCCTTCTTTCACCACCCGTTCTAAATCTAAAAGTTTCTCCGCGCCGCAGCACAAAGCGACTCGCCAACCTTCATCGCGGAATACTTCTACTATTTATCATTTATTCACCACTGAATCAATAGCACCAATTCGCCTCTCCACGCCATACCTCTTAAATTCAGAGTCCAAGTCGTACTACCCCCTACGTATCGCCTTATGTAGGCGGGGTCGTGATAGTCAACGAGTGGATTTAGAGTGGCGGTTCTACTAGGGAGTGGGGGGCCCGGGATTTTGAAGAAATTTACTAAAATGGGTCGATCCTTGTGATAGTCCTACTCAGTGCGTATAACTACCTACCCCTCCTCAAAAAAAATAAAAAAATACTTCAAAGCTTCTTTCTCCTCATATCAAGTCAGGCATAAGGCTTCGCCCCGCTTAGAATGGTAGGGGATTGTGGCGATACAATAGATACTTATAAACAACTACTAACAGGTAGTATTTGTGGCTTATAGGATCAACGGGATTTTAAGTACATCGCATCTGCTTCTTGAACAACCCACGGTGAACTACAACTTATTGTGTGTCAGACTAGTATTCTGAGCTTGTAGGCGCATATCAGCGCCCTAGGTAGCGGAGCGGTAGGAAAGCTCGCCCAATAGCATCGGTTGAGATTTAGGCGCCGCACATTAGTCTTTTGTCCATATTTCTGTCTAATCGCACTGCGGATGTTTGCTAATCTGCTACATTTTTTTTGAAAGCACCTAGTCCGCCTTTTAAGCACCAGCCGCTTTAATTTGCTTTATCAACCAGACTCGTGCCTCGCTATACAATCTCCTTACCTTTAGTGGTTGGGGAAAACTGAATACATCACACATGACGGGCTTGGCGTCGAGTGATCCCTTATGACCTACAAAGTTTGCGGAGTATCAAATACAATACAACTCCGCGACCCGCAGGTGTACGGCTATGTATATATAGGCTTTGTTTGCGGGGCTGGAATGGATCGCGGGTGCCCCCCCCAAAAAATAATAATAATAATTAAAAACCTTTTAACCCAATATATATGATACAAAAACCACTATATGTTTCTGGGTTCGTGAAGAACGGGACCCGAGTCTGGGATTTTGATTCAGGCTACTAAAGATAGTGGTGGTAACGAATTGATTACGGTTTTAATTCCCTGGACGAGGGCCTCGTAAAGGCTTGTCTACAGAGTCTTGAGAGGTAAGGGGATATCAAGTGCCCGACTTGGATCTCGAGGTCAGGGATTTACGTCCACTAAGATAGGAGGAGGAACGGCAAACCTATTTTCTTCCCTTCGATTTAAATAAATATCGCCTTTCCTTCCCCTTTACATGTGGAGGACTTGGAGGTTTGCGCGGTCTCGGATGGAAGTATAAAACCCCATAATCAACCCTAACTTACGTGTTCGTTCATAGAATGATGAAAATGGGGCATCCCGTCCGCTCTGCCATACCCAATTATCATATCGCCTAGTTAGTACTGCAGTGGGTGACCATGTGGGAATCCTAGGTAACGAACTCTTTTGTTTTCTTTTGCCCTCCCTTGCTAGACAACGACGAACAAATATCCGAACAGGAGTGTTAAATATGTGTTCGTTCATAGAATCGTGAAAATTGGGCATCCCGTTCGCTCTGCCATACACACGCACGATATCGCCTGGTTAGTACTGCAGTGGGTGACCATGCGGGAATCCTAGGTAACGAACTCTTTTGTCTCCTTTTTTACCTCCCTTACTAGACAACGACGAACAAATATCCAAACAGGAGTGGTAAATACGTGTTCGTTCATAGAATCGTGAAAATTGGGCATCCCGTCCGCTCTGCCATACACAAGCACGATATCGCCTGGTTAGTACTGCAGTGGGTGACCATGTGGGAATCCCAGGTAACGAACTCTTTTGTTTTCTTTTGTCCTCCCTTGTTAGACAACGACGAACAAATATCCAAACAGGAGGCATTATGTGCCGGCATGGAGAATCGATCCGGTGATTCCTGATACATTTTGGAGCCAGAATATGTTACCACACACTGTCAATAGAATGGTTCTAGGCATATATACCCCCAAAATTCCAACAAAACACCCCCGTATCAATATGCAGAGTTAGTCGGAACCAATAAATGATAGCACTCGGAACAGACTAGTGTGATCCGTACCAACTAGTGAACCACGAGGCAAGCACCACGCCCCAGGCGTTTGCTCTGGGTGTTCTCCCTGAAATCCTCTAGAGTGTGAGATTCGACGGGGGGCGCCGGGCAGCAAAATATACAACTTGTGATAATATTAGCTTGGGGGTGCCTGGCCTAGGAGCTGTATAAATTAGAAACCATTTTCCGTCTACGATACACTTTCCAGCTCCCCATACACTTTCCAGCTCCTCACTACACTTTCCAGCCCCTCACTACTATACTTTCCAGTTCCCAACTTATTCAAAATGCCCAAGTTCAAAGACAGCATCATCACTTTCGATTTGTATAGGCCAGATCTTCCGAGTAAATATCGTTATATCCAAATGAATCCAGATTGCAGCTCGGGAATGAGCTAGCTCCGCCAGCAGCAACACCAAAAGCTGCTTGTACCAGAAGGGAGATGGAAAGATATCGAAAAGGTTGAATCAACTAAGTAATATCCTGGTCGAGTGGTAAAGTGACATCCATTGTCCTAGCATATAAACAAGATTTCGTGAGGAGGAACTTCACAATTGAGATATAACTCCATGGCCTCATTACGCTGAATCAGACTGTGATGTACAACAATAAGCTCAGGTTACAACTATAACGAGGGTTATGGTTATCGCAATGCTCTATTCGGAGGCTACGGGGGGAAGTCACTCTCCAAAAAGATATGCAGAGATGTTAACGCTGTCCGTCCGCCACACTCTAGTTCTACCCTCCATTTAAACAATTTTATGGACACTGATACTATGTACTACGCAGTATATAAGAATAATGATGACTGAGGCTTGTACCCTCAAGGCCGGAGGAAAGGAAAAACCAACTTCGGGCACATGATTCTACGAAAAACGCCCCTATCAAATAGAGAATCAAACCTTTGGGCCGGAAAGAGGTCTCCCGTTCCGAGTAGAACGAGTAGAGGAAGGAGGGCCGGAGGGCCCTCCGAGAACGACTTTGCACGCAATAGTGCCAACAAAGTCAATCATAGGTGGCTTACACCAAAAACCTCTACTGATCTGGTGTATCCACCACGCCGTCGGGGGTCTAATGGTAGGTCCCACCCCAGGGAAACAGGCGGAGGGGTACCCGTCTCCGGAATGAATATGCTTTCCGGGGGGCTTTCAATTACCGCTCGAAGACTTCAGCTAACAAGGATCATAACATTAAGTGGGTTGGTGATATCTAAATAGGTTTTCCCATTCCGAGGACGTCTGCGCACGTATCACGTGAAATGGTCTTGTCAGTGAGCGAGTGATAGTGTATGATTGAGACCAGCTAATCACGTGTTCTTGGCGAAAAGCGAATGATAGTATGTGATTTCGAAAAATGTCCCCTAGAACAGACAGGAACGAAAATGAACAAAGGAAAAAAAAACAATGGAATAGTGCCCTTTGAAGGAATTTCAACAAAACAAGCCGCGCTACATCGGTGAGGTTTTAATTAAAAGTAATGAAAGTGAATCCGTGGTTCCAATTATTGCAGGCAGTACATAAGTTGTCACGAGCACATGGGTACAATTATTATCGGTCAGAACCGGACTACCTGAAACACGGCCGGAATCGAACTAAACCTCTTGCGAGATCGTTGCCAGCCCTTGCAACAAAAAAAATCGGCAAGAGAAAAGATAACGCCCAAATACTTTATTACAATACAACACAATCGAACATAACATCTCTACCATACCTAAGCACTAAGCATACTCTTGACGAAGAGCATCTGCACACTCATATTTACCTCGAAGTAACCTTGTGTGTATAGCCCTGCTATCACGGGTGTATTCAGGATACTGTACCAAAGGCCTCTCTGCGCACTGTTGAACATATCACACTGATCTTTTTGTGCCGATCTTTTTTCCTATTTGGCTTAAACTCTATTCTGAACAGGGATTTTGAATAGTGATACTCTAGTGGCGTAGGGAAACGCTGTAACGGATACGGTGGAACCTCGGCGGGCTGGGCAAGATACCTCCCCGAAAGACCGCCTTTTATATATTAGGGAATTTTTGCAGTTATGATTTTATTATTATTATTTCTTTTTTTCTTTTTTTCTTTTTTTCTTTTTTTCTTTTTTTCTTTTTTAAAAAAAAAGGAACATCAAAAAGAGTTAATCTCTGGACTATGTATGTTATACAAAAATTAATGTGTGTCTTAAATAGTTTGTAGGGACAGTATGAACATGAATTACAAAAAAAAAAATCCGCAGTATGGTGCTTGCCCACATTTTATCTTACATTAAACCACAAGGCCCCTTATCAAAAGCCACTACTACCCAAAAGATCTTGCAAATCTCCCCCGGGTGGAAAGCGCCCAACTTTCTTAAGATAGTCTTTTACAATATTGACGGGTTGTTTCAAAACATTCACCGCCATGTGTATGCTATTCGGAGGTCTGAATATTTCGTGGAGATCTTCAATCGTGGAGGGAACCGAGCGAAGATCGCCAGCGACGCATAAAGATTGCGTAGGAGAGATCATGAACATTCGGTAGACCTTAAACTTGAGCCCTATTGCCACTGGTTAGTATAAGGACTAACAGGCGGGAGGGGGAGGGGGCGGCTGACATACCTGCATGGATGAAGGCTACAAATTGTACGGCCCTCATGGTATCCTCATTATGGTTGACCAACTCACTTGTACGCATTGCCATGGTGTGTAGTTGCTAACAGCTTATTCTAGTCATTAAGCCATTTTAATGCGGTAGTGTCTTTATAGCTCGGTGAAACTTCGACAGCTCCAAACTCTAACCGTGGGTTGTCTACAGGACCCTATTATTGCAAGCGTTTTATACCCTTGAATACAGCAAAGCCGTATCCAATCCTCAATGCGCATATTATATAACCCTTAATCTGTCAATGCTGACCCCCCTATAATAGAGGAATTAAATTTGTCTGGAAGATCTATTATTTGATAAGGGAGATAGCAGGAGCTGTTAGTAAAGCCACACAAAATTTGCTTCTTCTGGGGGGGTCAGCATTTTACTGACAGACTAAGGAATAGGTGTCCAGTGGGATCTTCCCGAGAATCCCATTTTTTAAGGAGTGATTTAGCCTTTTCCGCCATGTGAACGCGTTTCAGGGAGTACGGCCAAACCGATACGGCCTTTGAATGTATGAATCGGTGTGCTTTTCCCTTTTTACGGAGGTGATCAAGGGTTGCGTCGAGAAAAGCATGAATGTCGCGGCGATAGTGGTTAGTCATTGAAGGAGTGGGTGAAAGCCAGCTAGACCCCACAGAGGGAGTGGGGGTTGGTTCGGACCTAAACGCCAAGTGGTTGGTTCCCGCTCAAGTTCTAAACCCCCGGCTCGCAGATGGCCCTTTTTGTAATCAATCGAGTGCTTTATGGTGATTGACTGTTTTTTTTAACGGATTTTGATCTGGCCTAGGCCTTAACAGTCTGTCCATCACATGCGAAAGATCAGGGTATGTATTTAGTTAGGTATGTTTAACCACGGCACAGGTGAAATTTTCAAATTCGCGGCCTCAATAAACAGCGAGTAATAAGCGCAGTACAGCCAATCCAATCAATATATAGAAAAAAGACCTGTAGAGTAACGTTTAAACACGAGATACCTTACCATAACAAATACTTTAAGGATAGCACAGGAAAACAGTATACCAAGCCAGTTTCTTAAAGAAAGTCTCAGTCTCCTAAAGCAAGTCTCGCAGATGAAAGACACACGAAGACTTTTCGCATGTAAAGTCAATTTGAGGGCAACGACGAACCTGGGGCAACGACGAAAACACAGGTTTCTGTTAATCAAGCGATTGGATACCAGCCTGAGCGCCTGTGCTTTGTCCGCCAAATATCTCTGTTCGTCGTTCAACCAGTTTCGTCGTTGTCCCCAAAATGACTTTACGTCTTATAGAAGGCCCGCTCCCGATACGAAACTAATTTGAGGTAGGCCAGGAATTAAACTTGATTGTAGATGGATGTCATTTCTCCCTGCATAGCAAAGCTGCCTCCATGTATATATCAAAGACTAATATAAGTGTGCCAATAGTGTTGGCAGATCTCGAGAGGGGACAGGAGAACCTCTAGTGATGGAAACGACTGAAACGAGAGACGAAGCATGTCGTTTGGTGCTTTAATAACCTAACCACGTATAACGTGTATGGCTACATGTACTTGGGTAAAATCAAATATTGCCCTAATTGTGCTGGCGACCTAAATGGGGTATTGACTGGTGAGGATCCGTTCACTCACTAAATGCCAGTGCCTTGTAATCAATGCCATAGTTTATTTACCTCTACTTGAATTAATAATTGATATTATACCCAACTACAAGGCAGGGTAACCGGCAACTAATAACATAGAATGAATTATCCCACTGTATGCAGCTAAGACTGGAGCCTTGCACCCAACCCCGCCCCGCAGTGCTCCGTAGCTCCCCCCCAGCGGCACTGCAACCCAAAACACTATGGCCGAAGACACAAATCCCTATATAGCGCTGTTAAATGAGATTGGAAATCCCATAAGCCCCCTGAAGCTTCAGGTACGTTGTTGACCTTTAATTATAGTACAGGTCCGACCCCTTACTGAGAAATTTGGAGAGGATGGTTCGGAAAGAGTTAGTCACAGAGAAGAAAACAATACCCGAACTAGAGGGACAGATCAAACAGCTGGCCCCAGGTCAGCCGAAGCTTTCAGAGGAAGCGCAGCATGCCTGGAATAAAAGATTCAGTGATTTGGTACGCAAAGCCGCGAACCGGACCATCGAGTACGCGGAAGCAGACCGATGGGAAGCGCTGCGCGCTGCCACCGGAAACGCCATCACGATCGTGGACCTCCAGGTAGGTAACATGTAGTTTGGTCACTAGATGGTTTCATCACTGACTGGTCGGTAGGCAAAATTTCGAAAGTTGTGGGATCCCGAGTGCGATACGTGGCTCGATCTGGACATCCAGGCGAGGAGACGACTTTTTGAGGACATTTTGAAGGAGATTTCGCAGACGAAAAACGTATTACCCTCAGACCCACAAGAGCTGGCTGTCTTTGAAAACACCCTCCGTTTACGGATAAACGAGGCGGGGAAAAAGAGTTGGTCATTGATGAAAAGAAGCAGAGCTAAGAAGAGGAGGATGGGGGGGGAGGGGGGAGGCGGAGGAGCAGGTAGTCGACCAGGGAGTCACGGAGCATCCGATGGGGAGACGGGAGAGAAGGGGTAGACGGGAGAGAAGGGAGGCGAATTTTGTCCATCTCTGTGTATGATACCTGTGGATGTCTCGCTACTGTAGAATGGTGGCTGAAGATAGCTGCGTCCTCAATGAATTCTTATATACTTTTTATGTAAGTACGTTATTGATTTATGGTAAGACTGCACATCCGTTGTGTTATTCTTGTAAGCACCGTGCTAATCACAGCTCGGCTTTTATAGTAACTAGGCTCGCGCAAATATAAAGCTTCATTGATGGTGCTGACAACGGGGGTAGCAGCAGAGTTCAGGTTTTCGCGAAATTCGAGTGATAGTTCAAGATTCTGTTCTTATTTATGAGGGGAGGGACTAAGTGTAAGCACTTTTCACCACTTGGATCAAGAGCGTACTCGGGGGGGAGGGGGGGGTGCTTGAATGCACGGGGGCCTGAAAGCCTAGAACAGCAGGATGCGCGAGTAGCCCCCTTTCTTGATTGGATCAAATAGGCGCCAACAATGCGGTCCGGACCCTTGTATGCAGTCTCAGCTACTGGCCATGCATACAATATGATACATCATCCCTCAGCCTGTTCACCGAAGTAATTTTCATGCTGGATTGCTAAGAAAACTAAAACCCTAGAGATCCAACATATTGAGATCCAGCATATCAAATTGCTACTGTATGTGTACCCGCCAATAAAATAAAGTTGTTTGGCTGAGGTTGCCACGTCCCGCTTGTTGTCAACCAAAACGCGCTTCTAATTTTGTTATTTGAGACTGTATTGTCGACATAGTAGATTGGTGGACAATGTTGACGCCATAGTCCCGCACGTGATGGATTGACTATGGGTGAGAAACAGCCAAGTTTCCTTTTAATATTTCTTTTCGTTGAAATCCCCCTGTTCGTCTACGCGGACTTCCCGATTATTGGAGGACTTTTTTGTTCAGGTAAAAGATTATCAATCAATACTAGTCTACTTCCGATTAAACTACTTATTATATAAAACTAACATTTACTGAGTTACGGAAAGTAATACAGAACCATAACATTTTGCCAGATGATACATACAATATGGATGAGAAGGGATTTCTAATGGGTCGTTCGATCATCTCGTATGAAGGTCATTTGCCGGAAGGGCAAAAAAAGAAATTTTAAAACCCAAGACGGAATGCGTGAACTCACCACTGTAATTGAGACAATATCAGCAGGTGGATTCGTAACTCTACCTGCTGTCATACAAAGGAGAAGCCCAGTACCAGGGTTGACATTTGTTGGTAAAAGCAGGAGAAAACACGTTTTTTAGTTATTCGAAAAGGGTTGAGCCAAGTACAGCAAGAGGTATCTTGAAAATATAGATCCTATACGCTTTAGAAAATCAACTATTTACATATATGTAGGGCTTCCGGCAATATATACACTGCTATTAATACTAGATGGTGCTCACATTGCACCTGGCAGTTTTTTTCGTTCTGTTTGGATCATAATATAATTCCTCTATGTCTTCTAGTGTTCGGCCTCCTACAGTGACACTATGGAAATGTCCTTGGTGGTTGGTTGCAGGATGGGAATGTAGGAATACATAAAGCATAATTTTCCGTATTCTTAACCCTAACCCTAACCTCAATATCGCTAGCGTTTCTAATTTTATTCTAACGAGGTTTTGATAGTCTTGGAAATCGAACACATACCCCACAAAATATATTCAGTGCTTTTCCTCTTAATCCACACCAAGTACTGGGTCCATGCTTAGCAAAAGCCAAAGAAATCAAGCGGAACTATCAGCACCTCGTACCCTATAGACATCATGGAAAAAACTTGGCGAGCACACCCACCCCGCCAGAAAATTGTAGAGAAAAGCAATTGTACTAGGGTTCTACGCGTTCGCAAATAACCTAACACTCCTGCTAAATCCTTTTCTTTCTCATCTCAGAAGTTGGTCGCACACTCGAGCCATAATTGCTTTTCCTGACCGGTTGCTAGGTGAAGGTCGGCTTCCTGGTGAAATCCGTTACTGCAGTGTGACATGCATAACGGGCTCTTTTGGCCTCCCTTGCTAGACAACGACGGACAAATCTCTAAACAGGAGTGCTAAATATGTGTTCGTTCATAGAATCGTGAAAATTGGGCATCCCGTCCGCTCTGCCATACACAAGCACGATATCGCCTGGTTAGTACTGCAGTGGGTGACCATGTGGGAATCCCAGGTAACGAACTCATCATTCCTTTTTTGTTCTTGATGTGTTGGGGAATTGTGTAAGAGGTGAGTTCCGGCCGCCGGGGAATCCTGGGCAGCTGGTGTTTACTTTATATTTGGTGACTAGGCAAAGGATTTTAACCAGGTTATGCCTCAGATAGACCACCTACTTGTGGGCTGGGACGAAGCAGATTGAACGAAGTTCACTTCAAGTACTCTCAAACCTGTGATAAGCACCTAAAACATTTTACAAGCAAATCCAAGACTGAACCTGCATATATCCTTTCCCTAATATTAGATGTCTGTTGAGCTTTCCGCGGGTCCTTCTTAACGTGTGGTTTCCCTACACTATAAAGAGCTCGAGAGATTTGTAGGTTCTACCACAAAGTCATCTCCTTTATAGCTCCGGAAGTCTTTCTGTGGGCGAGGACAGCGCCTTGGCGCGAGGGTTAGGTTTCTGTTGTCACAATAACGCACCCGCTCCCGTTGCTAAGTAAATCATCCTCCATTATAGAGGACGGCCATACTTTAGACCTCGCTCGAGTTTTTAATTCTCCTATTCACATCGGGAGTCTCGGCGGTGGCATCGACTCGATACCCCTTTGGGCTTGGATCGACCCTGCTGTTGAGGATGAAGGTGAGCTTGAGCATGAGGGGATTTGGAGGTTTAGGTCAAGGGTGGGATTGGGGGCCGGGGGCAGTTCACGTCTTGTATCGGGGTTCACCAGTTGTGGGAAGAACTCTGACATCTTTGAAGAAAGTCTGGTAACCTTCTGGTTCTGGTTGTTAAAAGCCATCCGTCAATTTTGGGGGGCGGTGGTGGAGAACGGTGAGGAACTTTCTTTCAATGCAAGGAGTAAAGACATGGGCAAATAACAGCTAACAGCTGACTTAGATTAAATACTTTCCATCCTCCATCGTTCGTGCCAATGGTGATAAAACAATCATTTACTACATCTACATCTCACCCCGTTCGTCTTCACCCATCATCCATCATATATATATATATATACGTATATACGCACCCCAACGCGGGCACTCTCACTGCCTCCTTCTACCCCTCTCCCTCCTCCTCTCCCTTCTCGCCCTCGCAGCAAAACTCGTCACCGTGGCCTCCGCCTGTGCAGCAGTACACGCCTCCTTCTGCGCCGTGCAATCCGCCACGCTCGTCCCAGCATCGCCGCCATTGGCGCTATTGGCACATGCATTGAACTGGCGATCACACGAGCGCGCCGCCGCCGCCCCGAAATTGACAAACGTGGACCCCGCCACCTCGAACGGACGGTCCTCATTGCCGGAGAAGGTGATTGGGTCGGGAGCGGCGCCGATGGCGGACGTGAACGTCTGTAGATCTGCGGAGGTGTCGGCTCCTGTAGCGGCGCTGTTCCCGTTCGCGGCGCCGTTATTGTTGTTGTTATTATCATTACCGTTCCCGGAGTTGTTGCCGTTTCCGCCGGCATTGTTGTTTGCATTGTTACCTGCAGCCACACCCCCGTCTGCAGCCTGCGCCGTGAAATCCGTGATGCTGCCCTGCGCCTGCACAATATCCGCAATACTCAGCCCCGCCGCCCCAGCCGGACTATCCAAGCTCTCCGCGCTCGCGGCATTCTGCTCCGCCGCCCCGTCAAGAGACGGGTCCACCAATGGCTGCACGTCCCCCATTGTGTTAGTCTCCCGAAACAAAGCAAGAAAAATATGGCAGTAATTAAGATACAGGAGGAGCGGTACAAACCAGAATACCCCTCAAGGCCTCCGTGGCCGGCAGTCCCGCATCGCTGCAGAAGCTCGGGGCCGTGACTGCAAACGGGTTGAAGTTCTTCTCCGCCTGCACGAGCGCCTTTGCGGCGTCGAGGGCGCCGGCGCCGTCGAGAGCTGCGACTTGGTCCGCGAGTGATAGCTGGAGCGGGCAGTCTGCGGTTAGCCGGCTATATACATGTAAATACTGGCCGGGGGCGGTGAGGATACCTTGGCACAGGCGTTGGCGCCAGCTAGAAGCGTGCCGATGGACTGGCCGGCGAGCGTTGCGGCGGCGCCGTTGTTGCCGCCGATGGCGGAGATGATGTTCTGGACGGCGTTTTCTTGGCCGAAACTGTTGGGGTCAGGATTAGGGGGGGGAAGGGTTATGGGCGCCGGGGGAGGGGACTGACCGGGCTTGGGTGAGAGCTATGAGGAAGCTGGTGGAGAAAAGGAGGGACTTTGTGTACATCTTTTGTGGAGTAATGTATAAGAAGGTATGTGATGAATTAAAATGACCGACCAGCGGCAGAAGTGAATGAATGGACCAAGGAAAAGAGAAGATACTGAAGTGAGGAAAAGGCTGACTGATGTTGGTGAGGATCAAGACAGAGGCAATGATTGAGAGGACGAGAGTACCTGATAGGCTGCTATATATCACTCCATCCCAGCATTTCCGCGCCCAGACGTGCCGGAGTTCTCTTTAACTCTAACATCATGAAGACCCGTAGAGTCGCATCGATCATTACCACCGAGCCCCTTCCCCGTACACCTCTGCAAGGATTACCCGCACCGACAGGGTTTTCATAAATCGCATCGTTATTAAATACCCATGTCAAGCGAGACGCAACTCTAAAACTAGCGACAAAACCAGACGTGTTCCACATCGCGGGGCCCAAAACCTCAGCTGTGTTCTGCGGCGTCTCGAGGGCGGCTGTTCGCAGATATAGTGCGGAGACAATGGAGTTTAGTTTTCAGCATGTATGCGATCCTCCAGAGCGTAGTATGGAGCGAGTCTAGGGTCGGGTGTAAATGGTTTAAAGTTGGTGGACTTGAGTCGCTGCTCTAGACCGGCCCCCTTCTATGCGTTGCGCCTAACGTGGTGATAGGAAACCATCTCTTGCACAACTTGCTTCACAAGTCGACTCTTCAAACGAGTTTGGACGGGCAGAGTAAGGGCCCCTCCTTGTGTATGCTTTATCTACTCCTTTAGGATCGCAAAGTACGACACGGACGCATCCATTAAATGGTGAGGCTGGAGTACATATCCCCTCCTGGTACTTGGCTTTTTAAAAGACTCCCGAGAATTCATATACCATGTCTCTAGGTGTCCTTCACCTCCTGGTTCGTCCCGTCAATGAATTACATGGCGCAAAGAAAAAAGCAAAAAAAAAGACCCGTCCCTCGAGCCCCAACCCAGACGTCGAGTGATATCCCATGATTCCTAACCTACCCCTAAATGCTCCCCCAGCCAGCGGCCCCACAACAAACCGCAGTACCCAGTACTAGGGGGCATCTTCCGCCAGCCAGCCCTTTCTATAGGTATACTTGCCCACGAGAATATAGTACAATACGGGGGGTTACTATGTAAAACAATACCAGCACCTATGCTATTTCAGTACCAGAAGCGTCTCACTAGTCCTTCCATCCTAAAGGGCTCCACTCCAAGTGCATGGCAGTTGTGGAGATGTCAGTCCCGCCTGCTGCTGACGTTAACGGGGTTGCGATATCTGTTCGTGCCTTCGCTCCGGCGGTTGAGCTTTCTGCGTACCAACCCTCACAACCCTTCCTTAGGATGCGCAGGGCGAGGTTAGTCTAGAGAGCTGAATATTTCCCAACGCCCACCGGACTATGTATGTACGTTTACGCCGGCTTCACCGCTGCAGCTTTGAATCTTCCATTTTCAAATTGTGTCTGATATCTCCTCAACTGGTCAGTACACCTGCCTGTCACCCGACAAAGCGCGAGTGATTCCCCTTCAGAGTCTTTTGTCTGGGTCGTGGTCTTGGAATGCTAGGAGTTACATGTAAGCACAGGCTAAAAAATTTGTTTTTTGTTTTATTGGTAGGGCTTATTCGCGAATATGTACCTCTATGGTGGTACCTGGTATATTGCAGAGCGGATGCCATTAAAGGTACTTATGCTTGGTTTTTTTATTCGTTCATTCGACCCAATCTTTGTAAAGACGTGAGGAACCCAAGGTGTGCACATACGTATATTTCAGAATCCAATTCATTGATAAAGTATATATTGGAACTGATTGTCACAAAAAGAACTACATATTTCTACTCGCATTGGAGGGAGACCCCCCCCCCCCCCCATCCAACCCTGCGACAAATAACAACCCCCGTATGTGTTTTTTTCGAATGGATCGAGTCCATCTTTTTCATTGAGACCTCTACAAAAACCACAAACAGTCGCAAATACTGAGGCTAGGGCAGTTTTCAGACCACCGCCCGCTGTTACTCTACTAGCAGTAGCCGCCCGTACAGATAAAAAACAAGCAAACCGCCCCCTCCCATTAACCCCAATAACCAATAACACAACCCTTAATTACCACCTCCGTCTCACCCTACATTACTTTAAGCACACCACACACATACAGAATTAAACAACCTTATGTATCTCCCCCGTCCTGACATCATACACCCAGCCAGACACGTTCCCCCTGACCACCTCCGGGATCAGCTTGTGCGTCTTGAGGAAGTGGACGTCGTCCCTGACGGCCTGCTCTATCCTGCGCTGTGTTAGTAGTAGATTATTGAGAAGGAGGTTGGGGGGGTACTCTTTGATTGGCTCGAAATCGACGCCGTCGGCGTCGGCGTTGAGGTTCCTCTTGATGAGTGCATGGAGGGTAGGATTATCGAACGTTGTCATCCCGCAGTCTTCCTACGTTAGTGCTGTCTGTGGTACGTTCACGGGGGAAAGAGAGAGACACCAGTGTGCTTGACAACCATGACAGCCTTAGTGCCCAACAGCTGCTGCGACACCACCAGGCTGCGCAGGGCGTCGCGCGCGCTGCCGCCGGCGTTGCGGATGATGTGGGCGTCGCCGAGGCGGAGGCCGAGGGCCGAGGCGGGCATAATGCGGGCGTCCATGCATGTCACTGTTCCCCCGCACATAATATTAGCCCAGACACACAGACAGATAGATGGGGACAAACCGATGGCGAGCTCCTTCGAGGGTGGGAGGGGGAGGGCGGCATCGGAGGGGCTGAAGCTTGTGGTGTAGGCCTTGTTGGCGGCGGTGATAGTTTCTTGGGGGATGAGGGTCATTTTGGATTTTGTGATCTGGGTTGGGGGGTGGAGAGTGGCTGTTGGTGTGTGTTTCTCGGAGGGGTGAAGCAGATACTTATCTAGGGTACATACTTACCTATATGCACTTTTTCATATGTGGAATGTTCACCTCAATTCACAAAGAAATGACGTGCTCGGTGATCATGTCTCGGTGGGCACACAACAATCAATTACTTGCGGTCATGTATGAATGTCTGTTCTAGTCTATGTATTTCTTGACTATTTATATTCTATCCTCTCTATGTGTATAAGTCTATCCCATTACATCAAACCTCATCGTCAACCTCATCATCGTAATTCACCACCCACAGACATCTATTCGTCCGATATCCCAACTTATGATACATCTCCCACGCCCCCCAATTCTCACAAAACACCGTTAACCAGCACTCCGTCCCTCCCTCCTTCGCATGAAGCTCATGCACATGTCTCATGAGTGCCCTGGCCAGTCCCTTCCTTCTATAATCCGGAAACGTCTCCAGACTGCTAACATAGAGCCTCTTCCCCCCCTGCTCCACCAACACAGTCACAAACGCCGCCTTCCGCATCGACTCCACCTCCACCACCGTCCACACCCTCTCCCCGCCACACGCAACAATACTCTTCTCCTCCGGTTTGAACGTCGCGAACCACTCCGGATCCTCCTCAACGCGGAACCCGTCCTTCTCCAGCGCCAGTCCCGCCACCGTCCACGGCGCAGGCAGGTACTCGAGCCCGGGCACGGTCTTTGGCAGCATCAGGCGCATCTCGTGCAGCTGGTCCACGCTCACGATGACGTTCTTGCGGTCGATTGCGGCGCGGCTGTGCGCCCAGCGCAGGATGGACTTGTCGAACGAGCTGATGGTGAGGTGGCACTCGCCGGAGATGCCCGCGAGGAACTCGCGCATGGCGTTGAAGAAGACGCTGCGGATCGAGTCGGCGGTGTTGATGAGCAGCCATGAGCGCCGCGGCGTGTGCACCTCGTCTGGCGCGTCGTTGTACAGCGTGAAGAAGGTGCTGTCGCTCGTGCGGTGCGTGATTGTCTCCTCGGGCAGCAGCGCGCGGTGGTGGTGGATGGGCGCCGAGTGGCAGTAGTGGTGCGAGATCAGGTCGGCGGCCATGGCGGGGGGGTCTATGGTGGCCAATTTGAGAATTACGCCGGACGTGTTCTTATGCCCGGATAAAGTGCTGGGTGCTGCAGCTCACGTGATGGTGATGCTTCTATTGGAGGGTTTCTGCGTGTGCATATCTTGACGCCGGAATCATTGACAGGCTAATCGAAACCTCGAATTGAGGTTGAAGTTATATTCTTCGCCCACCGCGGTACGTTAACCCCCCCGTAAACTTCAGACTTGTCCCATGGGCGATACGGGAGCAGTGCTCTGATCCACAATACCCTTATACGACGATCGACCACTACAATTAACGTCCAGCCCCCTCGGGGTAAGTAAATATCCCTCTTCGAAATACCTGTGGGCTTCGTCCGATTGAAAACACTCCCGAGAATAATAGCGGGTAAAGTAACACCTCTATATATATATACCCATGTAAGAAGAAATCTTTAAAAATATCTAGTATGCATCCTCTCCCGCCTCCCCTCTAGATAGATAGATAGATATTCATAGCCAGCACCACGACAATAATAATTATAACAAAGACTCCGACGCAGCTGCGCGCACGTAGTATTCGTAAAGTACTATTCCAACCCTCCGGTTCTCCCGCAGCCTACCCCTCCCACCCGGGAGTAAGATTCCCGTGGTGGTATAATCATCGACTCGGGGATTCACAACTCGTGCCGTAGCGATATTCCGCAAGTGCAGTGTGTTGGCATCCTCTCACTTCGTATAAGTATAATTCGCTATGTATGTATGTATATACTTAAAGCCTTAGTTTAAAAGTAAAGGAAGGGGAAGGGGAAGGGGAATATATGGATCGTGCAAAAGACGCCTTTGAGCACTACTTACTTACCTACATTCCAAGCTTCTTATTTATACCTCTTAGTGGCTCTACGCCCTCCCTTCTGGTGAATTGTGGTATTTACTTAATCTTAATACCACTTTTCTTGGTACCAATTTTTTCCATAAAGGTCACATAAACTATCAACCACACCCTACCCCCAGTGCCAGCACTTGCGCTCCTTCACCGCTCAACAGATAAGATAAATCCAGATATAGTGAGCATAGATATATACCACTAGAGCTATAAGTTCAATCCTCGCAGATACCGGGCGGGCAGGAGCGAATATGGTGGATAAGTTTTTTTTTAAAAGCTCTAGCCTTCTATAATCTTTCTTTAAAAAAAATGTACGAAGAAGGTTCTTATATTTTGTTATTTTGTTATTTTGTTGTTTTGTTGCCCCGTTATTCTGTTATTCTGTTACCATGTTATTCTGTTATTTTACAATGAGCAAGATTTTACCCTGCCACCGGAGAGTGTGAAGAATGGTTTTGCCATAGTCTACGGGCTGCATGCATGCACGAAATACCAACCGATCACCCTAGCTGGGCTTTATAGGGCACTCTTTGCGCAATAAAAATGATGCAACTAAAAAAAAATCTTTTAACCAAAAGGCGGTAAAGCACTACACACCCACACCGACTTCTCGATCACTAAGGGCCCGTTTAGCAACCAGACAAAATGGATCAAGGCCCAACAAAAAGATCGTTGAAACGGAGTTTACTAAACGGATTGAAACTGAGCGGTGACAAAAGAGAACTCTCTGGCGGGGAATTGAACCCCGGTCACTCGCGTTTGGTCGGATGACAAGCGAGTATACTAACCACTATACTACCAAAGATTGATTCTGTCTCCCTTTATCTGGTTTAAGAAGGCCCTTGAACTCTTAGCTCAGCTGGGGCAAGGCCCGGTCGGCCAAGCCGCAGGGGTTGGTTCCAGCGCTGCCGATCAAAGTGGTGGAGAGAGGCGACACCCAGGATCACTCGACTTAGAAATCGCAGGGTAAGCAATGTCTCTCGAATGTAGATGCCTATTATATTCGGAGTGTCCTTGGAAGAGCGAACAATCCGTTATGTCTGGACTTTGGTACACGCTGTACTGGTTCGTATTTATATCGAATCCTGTTTCTTCTTTTTTGCTTGCATTCACCATGGATCTTTATATTTAAATCCTTAAGCATAAGCTACATCTTATATTTACTAGCTCACCCTCCCTGGAATCTCAAGACAAAAGCGGGAATTGGGATGACTGAAACCGTAGATATCAGCGCACATATCTCACTTACACTTCCATAATTTCATGCCAGGCATTGGTGACGGCGTTTGTGCGCGCGAGGGGGCTGCGGAAAGGGTATTAGCTTGACTTCGGCTGCCTCGCATAGACTCCTGCTCGGAGCGGGAGATGGGGAGAAGGATATCGGGTATTGCCAGAGCCAATAATAATGTACCAATAATCGCCATCAGCTGAGCTGTTAATAACTTGCCGTGCAAAAACCTCTACAATTCGTTCATCGAAAGAAGCTGATGCCCGACTCCATCGAGGTATCATTGGAGGAGCACCTATCGGGGGTAAGAAACTCCGCCCTGTACATGTATTTTCTTACTATTACCTTCAACAATCTGAGATTAGAGAAAATGCTCTGTATAACTCCCGGAAGTAACTGCAGTCATTGAGAGTATGGTGTTACATGATGAGTCAGTTACCAAGTGACATCCGACCCAAGAATCCTCACCCGGAGATCTTGATCATTGTCAAGCAACCGTGTCATCTCTCGAGTCTTCCGTCAGCCGAGTAATTTAAACTAAGGCAATTGGCATGAAACCTTTAGAATTTCCTGGCGGCTTAGTCTAAAACTCGCCATGGAAAAATAAGGCGGGCAGACATGGGTTGGTAGAGTTTTTCTGTAGCCGTTGGTGGTCAAGTATCAGATCAAACCCTTACCCTTAATTCCCCACGGACAACAGCAACACCTCCATCATCATTACCACCGTTGTGATAGAATTTACCCCGCCAGTGCAATAAATACTTTCACCCTCATCCTCCTCCTATCCCTAATTTACTCATCGAGTAACGAAAATGACACCGACATGCCTGCCGGGGGCTGTCCCTCCCTCAAGGTACACGGCCGAGGTATATATGTGTTTCACTCCCAGACTAGAGTATCTACTGATCATAATTTAGGTGAAGGAGTCGGCTTTGGTCTTATGGCTCGATTTGCGTAAGTTGACATTTGATTGGCACGAGAGTCGGTAGGCTTATATCAAGATAAATCCGTTCTTCAATTAGCAAAATGGCAACGGTAAGTACCTCTAATGTCCAGGGAGAGATTGTCTTCACTAGTCCCAAGCTTCTCCGAAAGCTTTTGTATGAAGCCCATCTCCAATATAAGCAATTTCTTGAAAGTCTGCGTTGTAGACTGGTTATATTGAGCGGTCAATGCTATAACCCCCCCCCCCCCCCTTCCTCCTCCGAATACTTAACCCAGGGGTCTTTACCAAGAGGCGCCAAGAACATGACATCTGTCGCGGAATTTCATCTTGCTAATGAGACTAGAAACAATAAATATATCCGATCGGGATACCGGTAGGCCACTGAAAATCTCCAAAAGGTGGTTACTGAAATTTCATCCCCTCCAGAAAACCCTCCGATTCTATTAGGGAATGTTTTGCCTCCCTATTCTACCTCCATAACGAAACTGGTACTCTTTCCCGGGCTCTCTCTTGCTTCACACGTATGGGTCGTAAGCTCATATAGGCATACACTCAGTCAATATCTATACGCACCTTTTTGGATCCTTCCTCTTCTTCGCTCTCCCATGGTATCTCTATACACCGGATGCCACCGTTGGCGACACCATCGTTTTTGGCATCTATCTCCTCGGTGTTGGTATCTGCTTTTTCTTCTCCGCCATGCACGCACTCTCTGATCTCCTCTTGACGCCGTGCTAATAATCGACAGGTATCATATTATCTCCAATCATAGCCCACGCTTCTTATCCATCGGCTTGCAGCTCGATATAGCCGGAATTACACTCCTTATGTGGGGGGCGTCTGTTCCGAGTATCTACTATGCCTTCCCCGCTATGTGGTATGCTCGCATCTTCTACTGGGTTCTTTCCACAACGTTGAGTATAACCTGTATCCGTGTGACCACAAAGCCGGAGAACCGAACTCCTGCGATGCGATGTGTTAGGGTGGGTGCCTTCACGATGTTGGGGTTGAGTGCAGTGCTGCCGGTTGTTCATAGTTGTTTGGGGAAACCGGCGGACGGCAGGTGTGAACTGGTATCATTGAGTAGTGTGGCAGTGTTAAACCTGATAGGCGCAGTTGCGTACGCTACTAGAGTAAGTTTCCGCTCTATCCAGAAGATTGGGGTTAACATTCTGTCTAAAGTTTCCCGAGAGATGGTTCAAGGATAGATTTGATATTTGGGGCGCGAGCCACCAGGTTCTACACGTGATGGTTATACTAGCGGGTTTGGTCCATCTAAGGGGCTTGATATACGCCTTTGAGCATGCTCATAATGTCTCGCGTGGGCTGGGCTCCTCTAGCCCCCTCGATTCGCTTCACCCGCCCTGACTTTCCGAGAAATTACTAGAAGTCTCCTGTTAAAGAATTCTTTCGACCCTAGACCCCGCCCATGTGTATGTAGACCTAGTTTTCTCCGAGCAATATAACCTCCGCAAAATACTCTGGATATATTCAATGCTTTTATCTGGAAACCATAGTGTTGAGGTTCGCTCGTTCGCAGATAACCGTCGAATGTAAGTATACTTGTGGTTCTCATGATCTATCTAAAAGCAAAATATTTAGGACCCCTACGGAGGCGGTTAGAGGGACTTTCTGAGGTCAGAAGGTCATCACATACAAATATACCATATCGGTCGTTTTTAAGGCATCGGGATCCATTATTAGAGAATAACCTCTTTAAACGCCCGAATGATCTTCAAAAAGCCATATTATTTAAAATTATTTGAGGCCACCCCCAGGCTCGACCAGGAAATAGTGGTTAACTGTGATTCAATTGATCACCCAGGGATTCGAGCGAGCGAAAGGAAACTGTTCACCCTACTGACCCCTCAAGCAACCATTAAAATTGAGGGGGATCTATGGGATTTTAACCAGTTGAGATTAATGCATGGTTTGAGAAATTATGCCAGAACAGGTTCTTAAATCTCTGGTTGAGTAGAGAGCTGGATGGTTCCCTAACTTTCAGTATGCTACTATAGCATTCTTCCCTCACGTTCTAAAACCATATTAAGCAGTTCCGGCGAGGGTAAAGCACATTTTTCCTAAATGAACATCGTATATGTACCTCAATAAAGCTGTTTTTCAGCGTACTGTTTTTAGTGTACTGTTTCTTCTTTCCGGGACTGTCCATAAACTGGTCACTAAACGACAAATCTTAATCCTAAATGCCGAAGGGAGATCAAGACGTATCTGGATGTTTATCGATTACTAGGTTCTATTGCAAATCTTGCAAAATAAGGGTTAGGTAAACTCAAGTTGTTTTCCGCCCAATACGTTGTGTAAAATGCCCCAGTCTTGCCGAGGTACTGACTAAGATGAATATGATTAGCATTGAGGCGAGTCGGTGCACCTCAGCGACATAGGATCTGAAATCAACATTAGGCCAAACTATTAGGTGATCTAATTATAACCTTACGATACGCTAAATGCGCCTGGAAGTACATAAACATGCATGCTTCGGCTATGTGCTTTGTCGGGCGAGTGAATAAGGGGTCCTGATGGGTAATGTTATGCCGGAGGTAAGGGATTAAAGGGATAGTACATCTTAGAAGACAGGAGGTGGGTGTGGGGCAACATCTTGCGGCATCACTCGATGTTCGGTCTTGGCGCTACCAGCGGTGTTAAAACAAAAGACAAAAAACTTTGCTTCCCGTCGTGTTCGGTCATAGAATGATGAAAATGGGGCATCCCGTCCGCTCTGCCATACGCAAACATCATATCGCCTAGTTAGTACTGCAGTGGGTGACCATGTGGGAATCCTGGGTACCGAACTCTTTTGTTGCCTACTATTTTGCTGGGATGGACTCTTAGGGGTGCTCTAGGACAACCTAAGCTTTTTTTTTATGAGAAGGTGTTGAATAGGGACGGACAGATCAGGCAGAGAGAGTCTAGTGGTTTTAGACCAAGACTTTGAGGGCTTTCTACTATTTTTTGCTCGCGAGCTTTATGTCGTTAAATTCTACATATTAAATTTAGTACATGGATGTTGACATTCTTCCATGACCGAACAGTTGCAGTGAGAATCACATCACTTATCATACCAAGAG
Organism: Morchella sp. 2018-W16; assembly: GCA_024713755.1. Lineage (NCBI taxonomy): Eukaryota > Fungi > Ascomycota > Pezizomycetes > Pezizales > Morchellaceae > Morchella > Morchella sp. 2018-W16. Next base: position 2,039,058 of record JAMGYY010000009.1, on the reverse strand, counting down.
CATAGCCGATGAGGTACCCCAAGAGCCAAGAGGGACTATGCGGGCTGCCTGGTAGAGCGGGAACCAAATGGGGAGGATCGAGGGTTAAATTCGTACAATTACATACATGTAACTAGCAATTAGAGATTTTTCTCGGAATTCTCACCGGCGGGGGTGAATCAGTACATAAGTAAGCGCTGAAGCGGTACCGATATTTCGAGCCTTCAGCACTTTCTGACTTTCCCAAAACAAAGGTCTTGTAGTGGGCGGAAAGCTAGGTAATTTGTAGCAGCTTTTTTTTTTCCCCTCCCTATTTTATGGACAAAAGAATAGTGGTTTCTTAGAAGGGGATAGAGGGGCACTCACTTTTATTTTTCAATGATATCAGCTAGATGGGCCAGTGTTCACAGAAATACTGGTAGAGTACTTCTCCTCCGGTTCCACTTGGTGATTGAACATGAGTGATAGTTTATGAAATGGGTCATGTTCTAGCAATATCCACATCTACGACCCACGCAATCCACAAATGCCCCAGCGCGACAAACGCCGGCCTTGACCTTGATGAGTGGAAGGTTATAAATCTCTTCTGGACTGGCGCGAGCACTTGCTTATGGGCGCCGCTGGGTGGCGGGTGGCTGCGGGCCTTGGGTGGCGTTTCGGGACTGTTTTGCTCATACATATCAGCCAGGACAGCCTGCCGGAACGTCCAGCGCAACAGTTTCAATGGTGGCGCGCCTACAATGACCGTCACAAAAGCACTGGTCGAGATACAATTTTCCAGCTACACCCCCCCCCCCCCCGGGGCCCCCGTGGGAGTAGAAGTAGATAGTACTTTTATCCTAGTAGAAGATCAGGCAACCGAGGAAAATATACATAGAATTTGAGCTCTTCACTCGTTTGGCAGGGATCAGGCGAACCTGACGCAAATTTTGCCTTACAATCATTGACCCTGCCGTGTTCGGTCATAGAACGATGAAAGTGGGGCATCCCGTCCGCTCTGCCATACCCAAGCATCGTATCGCCTAGTTAGTACTGCAGTGGGTGACCATGTGGGAATCCTGGGTACCGAACTCTTTTGTTACTCTTACTACCTTTTTATTACTAGCCTACGGGCTGCATACATGTATGAAGTATCAAGGTCCACAGCGCCGGCGAGCTAAGTACCTGCCACCAAAATACGTACCTACTTCATTTCTACCCATAATTAGGGCCCCCCGCTAAGTAGCTGGGTTTCGAGCTGTATTACTCGGTACACACATAGGAGTCTTCTTACAACTGTAAAACAGGTCTCGGATGCCAGCCCGCTCAAATAAGTCCTTCCAACTGCATTCTTAATTTTACGGCGCCGGTCGCGAGTATTTTATCCCCACGGGAAATCCACCTCCGACACTAGGTTTGATTAACGTCCATACCATTCAACACTCAAATCGCTGGCTTACGGTCCTTTTCTCACCCATGACATAAAAAAAAAAAACGAGAATTCCAGGGTTAGGGTTAGTTAGGCCTGAATGACAAACGTTGTGGGGCGTGCTAGTGGTCAAGGATTGAGTAGTAACAATGCTATTGGCACAGTTGCTTCGGGGGCAATGACGAACCGCAAACAACTTGACATCTTCCAGGGCGCCATTGTTTCAATGTCTTAGGCCCCCTGCTCGTCGTTCGTTTCACCAACGCGCCGATGTTATGGTTGGGGACTCCTGTAACCGGACCGCTTTTTGCGCCAATTTTGAAGTGTTAATGACTTTTCAACCACATATTGGATGACTTCCCGTGGAAATTTAGATTCCAGAATCTGAATCTGAACAGAGTAGGAGAGGGGTCGGTCTTCAGAAACCTGGAAAGTAGTAATATGATTGGTTGTTCGTGAGCCTTACCAGAAAATCTAGGTTCTAAATTTTCTACGGGAAGTCATCCATTTAAGGATTTTGAGCTCTATTGGCCAATAGCCCTTGTTCCCCCGTGTAACTCTATAGAGCCGAATTGTCTTTAACTGTTGTTGCTGTTGAGTTATTAAGCCGTCAAGACATGAGGTTTTTAGTGGAGACTCGGATCAAAGTCAGTACATTTGTAAATAGCTAGGCCCAATTGGGACATACACTAGTACAGATTAGGAAGGTGCTGTTGCGTGTTAAATTATTGATTTATTTCTACCATTTAGACTTATCAACTATCTGCCGGTGGCTCCTATAAGCTTGAACTTTTCCCTTAAACTCCGTACTTCCATCCTTTAGTCCTGTTCCATATGCATCCAAAATCCGCATGCAGAACAAATAATATTTATGAATGGAAATAGGCGATACTGAAGCAAGAGCCATAGGAATAGTTTCACGTAAACCTTCCAAACTGTATTTACAGTTCTCTCTAGCATAATACTTTGCAGCACACCAATAACGTTCAATGAAATTTAACTCACAATGAAACTTAGGATAGAAAATAATCACATGACCCATAGCTTTAATTTCTTCCTGTAAACGTCCTCGTTAATCCCGAAAGTCACGTTGATTAGAGAGTCTTGTGCGGGCACAGTATTTACCCATCAACTCTCCAGAAACAAGGCAACCAGGTCTGTTGTTTGACGTAGGACATTGTAAGAGAAACGCAAACCCATCAGTCCTTTTTCGTCGCCATAACCCACATTCTCTAAGAACCTGTTCAATCCCTTTCGGTTTGCCTCGTAGAGAAATAATTGGATGATTATTTGGAAATATCATTGGTTGTGGTCGCTGCTTTTCATGTATAAAGCCCTCTCGCATTAGAGATTGAGAACCGCCGGGATTTTTGTTCATTCTTGACGCAAGAAGAGCATCCGCAGCAAAGCAACAATGATTAGAAGCATTGTCGAATGCAAATAGAGCTTGACATCCAGGAAATGCGTAGTTGAAAATTGGTATTGCTATATTGACTGCATAATCTACCATTTTCTCGCCAGTCCAATAATTATCTTTATCATATTTCAGATAATATAAAGCCTCCCGCACAGGTTTTCCATCTGGTGTTAAGGGCCAATTAATATTTTCATCAATTAATGTAGTATCAGAAATATCATCCGGTACACGAAGGTGTCCACCTGGTGTCAAGAATCCAGAGACCATTATGTCTTTACCCTTTGTTTTAGGTCGAATAGGCTGCTGACCCTCCTTCATCCACATTTTCCTCTTCCCGTCATTTGCATTGAATGTAGACTCGTCATGTGTGATCAAAACTAGAGGTTTTTCACCGTCTAGTAAAGTATCCGGTTTTCTCTACCTGAGTCCTCCATTGCCACTTTGATCGAAAATCATAAAGCGACGCTCATATTCTCTCCATTTTGGTATGAAAATCTTATCTCTATATCCAATAACATCATCACGTTCATGCCCATCCACATAAATTCCCTTTCTAACAGTATCGTGGACTAGCCCTAATTTTTTCATCCATCGACGTGCCGTCCTAATTCTGATTCTATTTCCACCGGGGCCAAATTTGTCTATATTTGGTATATCATTGAGAGTGCTAGCAATTTGCGCTTCTGCTCTCCGGGAATCAAGGTAAACTCCTATCGATTTTGCTAACCCATGTGCTGTAAGATCTTATCACCAGTCAGAACTAAACCGCTGTATATATTATCATTTTCTTATGACTTACCGGAATCAGAAACACCTGACAGCCATTCTCTTGCTGTTAGTTGTACCCCTTCATCTTCAAACCAAGAGCTAGTCTTCGCTAGACACCCTTGTCTCCCCACTTCAATGAACTGGTTCCTTTTCCAAGAGAGCTCCCAACTGACAAGCTTGCGAGCGAAATATCTGCCTTTGCCTAACGTACGTGCTATAGTTAAGGCAAGACTCTTCTGTGTCTCATTAGGATTTTTCCAACGCTGTATCTGCATATTCATATATGCTAAAATAGCCCGATGCCGAGTAAGATTCTGTGGCGCCATGTCTTTAGTCTCCTTTATAGACCGCAATCTTTTCTGTATATTCACTATTGCTAGTGCATTTTCTTTCAACCATATTTCCTTTTCTGACAGTTTAACTTTTTGAATAGACTCGGAGCTGGTTTGGATAAAACCATCAGTTAACGGCTTGCATCCTTTTGCAGCTTTTTTTAATTCCCTCAACCGTCTTTGGTTTCTGTAAACAGTACGTTCAGAAACCTCCAGTCCTCGCTGATATCTCATGTTTCCACCTAAAAAGCCCGTGCTTTTAGACTTCATCATGAGAATCTCAAACGCAGATTCATCAACTATATCCTCCTCTTCATCTGTATATTCACATTCCTCCTCGCTATCCTCATTGAAATCTGAGTCCGTACCAGCATCACTTCTCTTATCATCTGAATTCCTTCCGATATCCTCTGGATTTTCTGAATCCATCCGGTCAACCAAGTGCTGTGGTGGATTCATCCAGCATATCTCGGCGCTCTCGGCGCTCTCAGCACTCTCAGCGCTCTCATCACTCGCAGCACTCCCAGCACCTGCAACCTTAGATTGATGGGCAGACTTGAGGTGGCGATACCTCTTTGAATAGATAGGCATAGTAATATTGGTGCAGTTTTAGCAGTGATACTTGATGCACAGTAGCCCTATAGCCCTAGTAATGAAACATAAATTAGTATCATGGTATTCAATGGCAAGGAAGTATTACCTCTCGCAGTCTTGATGACCCTGGTGCCGTATGCGTAGTGGTCGTGAGCGTGAGTCTTTGTTGTTTTGTTGATGGCCTTCGCTTACCTGGAGCGACCGACACTACACCTACCCCTCCCACTTACTAACCCTAACCCACCCCTCAGAACGAATGTCATACTGGTCCGGTTACAGGAGTCCCCAACCATAGTGCCAAGAAAAAAACACCGAGTGATAATTTGTGAAGCCTTCGTTTGTTATTGTTTGTTGTGAGTCTTTGTTTACCACCTGTCTGATAATAGATGTACACAGTCCATTCCCCGCTGAGGCTAGATCATAATTACCAGAACAGTGTCTGTGTTGTGTTCCTGCGTAAATTCTCTTGGCGGCGATCCAATGCACCCCTTGGTTCCTGCGGCGATTCCTCATTGCTCGATTCCTGAGAAGAGGATAGATTGCTATATCATGTGTCCGTGAAATTGAAGCGTTGTGTAGGCAGGCTACATTCATTGATTTTGAGAATCGCTAACCGTACGTATACATTAGGACTGCGTGTGTGTTGTCGGAGGGTCGGCGGTCATGCATTCCTTTCTTTCTTCTCAAATGTTAGCTATATGTTTGATACTTAAACTGGAAAATTCCTTTTCTATCTCAGGCCCACGTTGTATATGGTTGGCTATATTCACATTAAATCCTTAATCCTGATTAATACAAGTGCACAAAAACAAAAATGCTTAGGACTCTATTACGGGGTCATCCTAGCTGGAAGACACAAGGTACTTAATTGTACACCGAGTGATAGGCAATGATCATACTTTGCAAGTCAGGGGACCCCATTGCATCTTGCTAACACATTTCCCATTGAGATCTCTGAAGGGGTCCAATTTCGGCTAGGACTACCTCGATCCTCTCGACCCCGCGTTCCTGCAAATTAAAGTATTCTGGCGCAAACTTGGGATGGAATTTAAGCAATTCCGGTGATGAAACACATCTCTAATTGACATCCATCATGCTTGAGCCTAAGTCCAAGAGATTTGACGCGTTAATAGCTTATCTACACAGTGGTACGGAGAATCCGACTCTCCACCAGAGGGAATGCCCTGGTAGAAATGTACGAGCATGATACCGTATAGCACTGAAGGGGTACATGCACCGTCAATTCCTAATCTTGGCGGGTAATGAAAAAGTGCTTTCAGCATGCCGAGTTAAACATTGTAAGAAAGCTCATCTAACACCAACTTCTATAAGTACCCTCCGCGAGACTCTCGACTTATTCTCCTCATCAGCTTCTACACACTCTTTTATATCAACCCACAGTCTTTATCCAACTTCACTCCATACTCCCAAACTCTTATAAACACTTTCCAAACAAACAAACCTAATAAAAATAATGCATCCTTCTACCATCCTCGCATTCTGCTTTGCTCTCGCCGTCGCGGCATCCCCGCTCGGTATCCGCCAGAGCGAGACTGAGGTCTCCGGAAACGACGGCTCCGGCGATCAGAAGGTCGGCAACGAGGGCCAAAACAGTGGCAGCTCCGCCGCAAACAAGGGCAAGGTCTTTGGCGACTACACGGTTGAGCAGGGGATCCAGACTTGCGGAAATGCCCAGCTCAACTGCTGCAACAAGATCGAGAAGGTCGGAGACACCACCAATGCCGGCCTCTTGGGCAGCGTCTTTGGTAGCGGTGATCTCGGCGTGCAGTGCACCCCGCTTAATGTGCCGGTGGGGGTTGGTGGTATGTATTCAAGGGTCCTGGGGGTGCTTGGTATGCAACTACTGACAGTCCTAAAGTTCAGGTTCCTATCAACAAGGCTTGCGACGCAAAGGCTGCCTGCTGCCAAGGAAACAACGAACAGGTATTTTCTAGTGAAGATCCTATTTTGATACTTACTGACTTGACGTGATAGAACGGTGTTGTCAATGTGGGATGTATTGCTCTCACTTCCCTTGTTTAGATGTGGGTTGCGGTATGCAGGCTGGCAGCTGGATGACCGGCCTCGCCGGAGTGAACTATGGTATCAGGGTCATATTTCAAATATTTATACAGTATATTTATTTCTTCGTTTCAAGATCTATTAGTTTCCATTATAAATTTAATTCTTATAACACTTCACAAAGAAAAAACTCTCTAGCCTATGCCCCCTTGCCAATTTTGCACAATTGCGCATATTGTAGATGATTCGAGAGCCCGAAATATATATATATGGGCAGCTTTAAAATACCACGGGCGTAAACATTGGTTCCAGAACGGATAACTCAAGGAGCCCATCCCGGCCATACAAAGGTCTTAGTCTAAGGTTAACCTGATCGAGGTTGTAAAAACCAAAATTCTCTCTGAGTCCTTCTAAGCTCTATAGAACCGTAAAAACGCCTTAAGAGGAGATTTATACTCCTAAATTTGACTAAGATTTTAGAAATATCCGCTCTGGCTCTCACCTAGCTATTGCTGGATGCGATGGTTATTTTTATACCTAATCAGTGCGGGATTGCGGACAATCGCCGTGTTCATACTTATAAGTACGTACTAGCTATACTCGCACTGGTGTCCCCGAACCTCTATGAAGTTTAATAGTGAACCCACGCGAATTCCGCCTGCATCCCAGAGTGAGCCCAGTATCCGCATCGGAATCCATACGCATCGAAGCCGAGCCTGCACGCATGCATAAATAACCTCTATCATTAAATATATTCTTATGTAATTAATTATCGACGGTTCCGGACCGATATATACCGAATCCGGAGCGTCCATGTATCAACATGATCTTCTTATGATTCCCCACGTCGCATATCACGTGGCCGCATATCGACAACCTGAAACCCTACATAGCTCTTCTGTGGTTCCGGATTTATCCCTAACCGGTAGTGTCCCAATAGAGATATCTCCTGGCCGATCTCATATCATCCCTGGCCACCAATTTGCTTTGATATTCAAGCAAGATCAATTCGATATATTCCTCCTGTCGGTAGTTATGTAAGGTATGAGTCCACCACAAGACAGTCGTGCATTGCCTTCAAGTGTTGAGACAGCTTATACGTAGTTTGAAGTTAAGGTGTGTTCCAAAACTAATTGATAGGCTAGACATAACGACTATCAAGTGTCTGCAATCATGCCCCGGGGAAGGGGGGATTGATATGCATGCAAGGGCGTTACAACGTTCCGGAGATTATTTTGCGCCTAGTGAGGAACGGGGGGTTATGCACCTCCGTCTACAGATTTGGCCGAGGCAAGGTAAATTTGAGATGCACTTTGTAATTTGAAAATGCAAATTGCATACCCAGGAGTACACGAACTTCTGAATGTTTCCCTACCGCCCTAGAATAAAAATCCTTTAAAAGCTCAGCAATGACCTCTAGTATTTCCATCTCCCTATCCTCACCATCCTCCTCTCGCTACCACCACACTCATTTAGCATTACAATTATTTAATATCTTTTTATCTTTTTCAGCCACACATAGTCATCATGCTTGTATCCAACCTTTTCACTTTCCTCGCTCTTGCTCTTACAGTCTCCGCCTCACCTCTGGTCGTTCGTCAGAGCCAGACCACCGCTTCCGGTAATGATGGTTCCGGTGACCAAGATGTTGGCAACAAGGGACAGAACTCTGGAAACGCTGCAGCCAATAAGGGCACCGTGAAGGGCGACTACACCGTTTCGCAGGGTGTCCAGACTTGCGGTAACGCACAGCTCAACTGTTGTAACAAGGTCGAGAAGAAGGGAGACACCACCAGCGCTGGCCTCCTCGGAAGCGTCTTCGGCAGTGGCGATTTGGGCGTTCAGTGCACTCCCATCAATCTCCCGGCAGTTATCGCTCGTAAGTAGTATATCTATCATTGGCGTTTTCGAAGAAAAAATGAGAAGCTAATATATTTGCTACTGAACAGTCCAGGTTCCCATCAACAAGGCTTGCGATGCAAAGGCCGCTTGTTGCCAGGGAGACAACACGCAGGTAACTTCCCTCTATAACCCCCCAGTTATGCTTATGCTAATTTATTTAATAGAACGGTGTCGCAAACGTTGGATGTGTTGCCCTCACATCACTTATTTAGATGTAGAATGTCGGGTCGGTCGTGCTATGCAAAGTGTGCGCGCCCCAAGCAGATTGTCTCAATTATCCCACTTTTTCTTATGCTCTTTAAAGCTTTCCTTTTGTGTTGGGCGAGACAACTGTGCGGGTCTGTTTATTGTAAAAGTTAGATTATAAAAGATCCTGTATAATCACCTGATTGGTATCAATATAGACACAATCTCTAAATTTGAGCCGTGAATGGTGGCACGAATTCTCCGAGTGATAATCCATGAACGCATTTGCACCGATTGATTGACTGGTCGACTAATTACCGCGTTTGTCACCTCCCTGCGAGTAACGCGGGCTTTGCACCAAATGCAATAGCCGGCCGTCCAGTATCTTGTCATGCCCCGATATGTGTCACATGTTTCAACGTTGATCTTCCGACTTCATAAGTACTTAAAGTCTAAACTGTCCCAGCGAGTCGTAGAAAATATTTCTTTGTTCCGAAATTTTTAAACCCCGCATACTTACCGTTAATTCGTGACAGGTCTGCGTCCTATTTCTTCAGTACGGCAGCACACGCCCAAAGATTGTGAAAAGGAGCTTATCCTATGAGGTAATAGTGAAGTATCAAACCAAGAAAACCCCTTCGGGAAAGAAGTCTAGCCCCCACTGACCATTTCCCTGGCTCTGTTCCTAATGCATGCTCTCAAATAACGAAAGCCGCTTTGTGACTATCGAGAATCCCGTATAATGGTCTTGATTGGGGTTAAAGTATCTGCGATACAATCAAATCAAGCAATGTCGGTGGAGAAGAACAAGTTCTTACCTACCACCACTAACTTCCCAGATGAATGCAGCGAACGAACTTGACGATGAAATTAGTACATCATCCCGAAAGACCAAGAGCATGGGTATCTCAGCTCTTGGGCGCCGGTTCTGACGATATTTGTGCTACACAATCTTTTTTCGTCCTCTACAGCAACAAAAATAAGCTTCTCTGTGTATTTATCTGTTGTCATAAAGTCAGTATATAAGTCCCTCATATTTTCACAGTTTTCTCGTCTCATCACATCATCAAACTCACTCACATTTTTAAATTCATTTACACCAATCCATTCACCCTAAACCTCTAAATACTTGAAACCCGCAAACTACACTGAAAATGCAGCTCTCACTCTTGGTCCTCACTTCTATCCTTGCTCTTGCAATCGCTTCCCCTGTCCATGTCCGTGGGATTCCTGGTGTCTTCGGCCACCATCACAATTTTCTGAACGATGATGATCACGGGGACCAGTTCATCGGAAACAGTGGCCAGAACACAAATAACATTGTTACCAACAACGGTAACGTCGGCGGCAACTTCAATGTTGAGCAGATCGCCCAAGTCTGCGGTAACGCGCAGGCCAGCTGCTGCAACAGTCAATCGAGCCAAGGGGACACCAATAATGTTGGAGGTCTTCTTGGCGGCTTTTTTAGCAGCGACGCCGTGGATGTTCAGTGCTCACCCATCAACCTGCTGGCCGTCGGTGGTGAGCTATCCATGAAATGATAGAGTATCTATGGTTGCATACATGTACTAACGACTAGCAGGGAACTCGGCATGCTCCAGCAAGGTCGCCTGTTGCCAGGGGGACAATCAGCAGGTAGTCTCTCCCTTCTCATGCCTCTCATCTAGTCGACTTATCCTCACTGACACCTTTCTAGAATGGTCTCATCAATGCCAACTGTTTCGCAATTAATGGCCTACTTTAGGGAATTGTGTACCGCTATTTCCGCCGCTTGTATAATAAGGATCTTTCTCTTACCTAGCGTGACATTTGGTCAATAGTGGGGGGATGACTTCGTTATGGCGGTAGTTAATGTGGATTGCAGTTTGTGCATGAAAACAACAATATTGTAATAATTATGTAGTTAGTACGATTGGAATAATACACAAGCTTCGTTCCTAACCCTAATAATCTACCTCCAGGTGTTTGCTTTTAAAATCCTGTTCTTCTCGATAATATCCTTGGTCCATTCTATAACATGCACCCTAAGGTTGGATGATCTAAAGCCCCCGGGACCTAGTCTTGTGCCCCGGAGACGAGACATAAAGTAGCGGCCCTGCGGAACGCATACCCACGGCACTAGCCTTAACCTTTATATTGGTGAGCCAAGCTAGGCTTTGAGACTCGCTGTGTCAACGTACTCTGCATCAACAAACACCCAGTCGGCGTGTGCATGTCTCACATCATGCAAGAGCGTTAGTTAAATGTTATTTCCGAACATATAAGGGCTGTCATAGACTGTCCAAAGATGAGAGTTAGAAGGAGGTGGTGTGGGTTGCATGCTGAGTATGAGAGGTAGAAGAGGGAGGGAGGATGTCGATCGATGTATACATGTGTGGTCACTCGAGCCAAGCTAGGGTCTTGGCAACGACAAACAACCTGGGCTGAAACTCTGAGGCTTAGGACCCTAGGGCTTCATGGAGTATGTCTGAAGCTGCCTCCCCACACACGATAGACCCCCACAACACGGCAAGGGCGCCCGCCAGGAACTTTTGACAGCAACTCACCAAGCTCGATTCTGCATAAGCCTTTACGGTAACCCAGACTACTACTCCTTTGGCCCCCGATAAACCCATTCGAGTCATAATGTCAATACTGATCTAGTTTCTCTAAAGTTCTTCACCAGAATCAAACACAAGAAGCTGGTTCGGTAAAGCCACGGAAGCATATACTATGGAGAAACTCCCACGGTTACCATCTTCCATATCATGGCCATACTGGGGAGTGGTAGTCCGTTGGGATACTGTGGATTATTCGATGATCAGCGGCAGTATCCGCACATCTCGTCCCACCCTGAACCCTTGAGATATCGTGGGCTTTGATTACCGATCTCTTGATTTATGAAGAGACAGGGCGTCTTCTCTAAAATTACCAAGTGCCATATCCCCGACACTGCCTATGACCCACGGAGGTGCATGTACCCTAGATAAAGAAATATCGATGAGCATGAGGCTCTGGATTAGTTCCCGCTGTCACCTAGATCGCAGCCGAACACTCACATAGCTAGTGCCATGAGTGATTTTCTCTCTCTCTCACCATGCGTGCCCCGGCCACTCGAAAGATTGATATTTTGGGTTATGGTTAATTGGGTTACAAATATATATATAGAGAGCAGTCAATATTAAATAAATGGCTCATTACCATCCCACGCGGGTTCGATCTAGATCAAAGGGCGAACCGTGCGCCCGGGCGCCACCAACCAAAGATCTGCCCCCCCAGCCCGAGGCAGAAAAAGAAAAAGAAAGAAACAGACAGAGATGTATCCGGTGGCGGAAGACACCCTTCGCGCGATCTTGGCAGCGTGGTGAGTCTTTCTTCTTCTCACTTACCCCCACCCCCGAAGTACCAAAAGTGATGCAACGGCTTGGGATTACACTATTATGTAGGCGAGGCCTTAGTAAATTCACAATAACCTTGATTTCTTTTATTTAAATATGATCGATGAATTCTTTATACTCTGTTTACTCTGTAAAATTGTGAGTGGTAAATTATAAATCGGGTCGTTGCATCACCACATACTAATAGCGGTCATTTTTCCAAACGTCAGGAAAGTACGAGTACCTCCACTTACCCCTGTTCTAGCACATTCCGAGCCTAAAGAGACTTAGCGCTCTATAGTTAAGCTACGGCCCAAGCTTCAATAATAATAATAATATAATATAATATAATAATAATAATAATAACAATAATAACATTTGAAGATACCGATGATCACCCTCCCCCACCTCATCCCAAAGCCCAGCTGCAGGACGGGTGCGCTAATTTTTCGGGAAGATCTCCTAATTTAGGGATTTCATAGAAGCATATGCAATATGGGCGTCCCGTGCATTTACATCGTTCGAGCACCTCGAGCACGTGGGTAATCCCTCCGGCACATGCCGAGAAAGGATCAAGTACATGGTGTAGTACCACTGTAGTGAAGATAATACCAGTACAGAACTATCGATAATCTACCAGTGAGTTTCTTGTACGAAATTACATGCCAGTAGGGTATATTCTTATATAATTATACATAGCTGCGATACCGAAAAGGTGCACTAGGGGTGTAGTGTCGGATTCAAGAGGTAGTATAGAATATAGAATTAATAGAACTAATGGTACAGATATGTGTCTTTCTAATGTGTGGGCCTAGAGTGTATTGCGGTTGGGTCGCTCGTTTTTCCTTTTCTTTTTTTGGCGGTGAACATGAGGGCGAGAGTGATTTTGAAATTGCTAAATGTTTTGTTTTTGCGATGTGCATACGGTGTTAGTATTTTAGTTTGGTCGTGGGCTGCATAATAGTAACGCGGGTGGTGGTGATATTAGCACTAGGGCCAGGGGGGCCACATTAATAACGCTCTAGTACCCCCCATCTACATCTTAACTTATCTCACTTTGACCCTTAGCTACATGTAAAGATCTCGGTGAATACATACATACAAAGCAAGTAGCTGTGATCATTACCAGTATAACTATCATTACCTCCATTATCCTTTCCCCCTTTCCCCTTTATCTCTCTACACCGGCCCTCACTCGCACACCATTCCCATCCGGGCCGACAATTAATCCGGCTTTTTTCGTAGCGCTCACTCGCATCCCTTACCCCGCAACCGGCATGCAGGGCCGGCCGGTTGTTACCACCACACACCACGTCACGAGAGATATCAATTCTAACCAAACCCCTCTCTTCCCGAAAGCTCTCATAAATCAAGGGGGAAACCTAACTGCTGCCTTCCCTCTCACCACAAACTCCTACAAACACAGCTACAGACACAGCTACAGACACAGATATCACAAATGGCGCCGCGACCATACGAGAATAACTTTAGGGTGCGACTAAGTAAGACAGGAAACTGCCCGGCGATATATGCAATCTCGTCAGGGCCGCAGAAGGGCGTGCATATGCTCAGGTAAGTCCCCCACCTGCACCATCTCCCATCTCCCATCCCCCATCCCCCATCTCTCAACACCCAGCGCCCCTGTTCTCGGATCTCTTTCTCTAGGCATCGGCATCTCCTACCTCTCCGTCTCTACCTATTCCTGTAGCTAACTAGCTCTCACAGCACGGAGCCCATCCCCCCTAGCGTCCAGTACATGTATCGCCACCCCATCAACATCCACCAAACCTTCCTCGACGTCACCGGAGACTTTCTCCGCAGGCGCTTTGATAGCATCGAAGCAGCGCAGCGCTGGATCGACGAGATGGACCGGTCGCCGTCGCTTCTCGCGGACCAGTTGGCAGCGAGCCTCTCGCTCTCCATCAAGCCGACGCTTGCCGCGACATCGCGGGAGCGACGCCGAGACCCCGTGTATAAGGGCGTAGGCACGTTCCGCGTGGGAAAAAAGGTTGAGGGGCGGTATAGTCGTAGTCATACGGGGGCGGTGGTGAGGAGGCGTAGCGATGGGGATGTGGAGGGGGTTTTGAGGGGGGTGGCGGGGCTGGTGATGGGGTCAGGGGCGAAAGCGGAGGATGAGGTGGTGGTTATGGAGGATTAGGGCAGGAAGGGGTTTTTTTTTTCTCTTTTTCTGGGGCGGTTTGTTTGTTATGGGCGTTCGCTTTTTTTCTTTTTAGTCTTGCTCTTATTTTTTTCTACTTTGGTTGTGAAGTAGGTACTTATGTCGTTCTTTGGTGGGTCTTCCTGTCTTTTTTATTCGGTTCTTTTTGTAGTGCGTGTGATTTTATATGCTATAGCTAGATACCAGTCGTTTTATGTTTTTTTCTAGTCGCTATTATGTTCCCTAGATACATTCATGTCGTAGTTTAGCTACCATGTATCGTCCGATCATGACAGCACCTCAACGGAGGTCTGCACTTCATTTATTCCCCTACCTTTTCTAAGTACTCATAATAAACACATTATAATTCCCAAACCCGCACCCGTGCTCCTTTACCCCTCCACTACCCCAAATCCTAATTAATTTTGGTGTGGTGTGTGCTTATTGCATTACATCACCATAGACCTCACAACCACAATAATTTCAAGGCCCAGCGATCACGGATCCTGTCGTGTTCGGTCATAGAATGATGAAAATGGGGCATCCCGTCCGCTCTGCCATACCCAATCATCATATCGCCTAGTTAGTACTGCAGTGGGTGACCATGCGGGAATCCTAGGTACCGAACTCTTTTGCTTTTGTCCGGCTTTTGCTTGTGGGGCGAGTGGGGTTTAGAGCCGAAAATCAGGCTGACAGGTATATGTAGCAATATGTTTTGCTTTGTCACTGGCTAGTACTGTGGGTTGTATTTACTGTTCGATCTTTCCGGATTCGGGGAACCGGAGTTCAGAATATAAGTACCGCTGAACCATGACTACATATGTATTATATTCTGTCTATATAACTGTAGATATTTAGCGGGAAACTCAGGAATAATGCCCACTCGACCCAGAAGAGCAGGTCGGGGTGTCAACAGGTTGGTTTCGGCGGCGTATATGTATCAGGGGAGACGTGGGTGCGGGTCAATGGTTTTCCGAGTGATGGGCTGTGGTTGGGGGGTTTATGGCCGGAGGAAGGACTAGTGTTATCTATGTAATTATTATACATTATACATAGCTATGTAGCAAACACAGTCACAGTATGCCCACCAAATATGAGTGTCGGAGCTATATATATTGGTTGGACGGTCTACACTACGCTACACTCATAACCTCAGCTTGGCTCTGATAGCCAGGAGAGTGACTCTCGACTCTCGGCATAGCCAATATTGTAGATACAACCTATATACAAGGAATATGTCGATTCGAGTAAACATCGGACCGCTATTAATTTGCACTTGATCTATCAGATAATTCTTTTTGAAATTTTCTTTTTAGTACTGGAATGTCATGGAGCCGTATTTCCGGAATCTGCTTTGACTCATAAGCATATACCGGCTCTTGAGCCGGCCTTTGATGTCCTACTTGTACCTGCGACATCCGAAAATTTCCAACACTGCCAAGGCCACAGTTTTCATCATCCCCCCATAGTTGGAGGAGAACCAAGCATATAGAAACGCACGTCATGTCTGACGGGAAAATAACGACATCGACGTCTTGGGACAGGAAATCAGACTAATAAAATGTGTGAATCAGGAACTTTTATATAACAAAAAAGAAAGGATCAAAAGGCCATGGGCAAGCGTGCTACGTCATGTAAGTAGTACTCGTTATATAACCACTAAAAGTAAGTACATGTAGGGCTAGTAATCTTACTGCAACTCCCATGTTTTAGATCCCGGGATTGTCCAAAAATCAACAACACTTGCCCATGGGTGGTCGACAGAGCCAATCCCTGTCTCGATTCTAGGTTTCCGTCGCTTTGCCCCCACTGAACCTCATAGAGGGTCATTCATCATCACCAGATCCCCAACAGTTCGGTTCTCAACAAAGCTGCCATCCCAACATAAATTAACAAAATCCAGACAAAAGAGAAAAGAGTTCGGTACCTAGGATTCCCGCATGGTCACCCACTGCAGTACTAACTAGGCGATATGATGATTGGGTATAGCAGAGCGGACGGGATGCCCCATTTTCATCATTCTATGACCGAACACGTCAGTGTCAATGATCATCGATTCTAGTTTTCATGTTGAGCAGCGCGGTTAGGTAGGGTTAGGGTTGGACGCCGCTGCACGGCCTCGCATGACATCATTTATTTACTTACACTTCATACATGCAGGCTATGGCATCTCCTCCCTCTTCCCGGAGTAGACAATCCTGCCGCGGCCTCGCATGACATTGAAGCGACGTTATATACATCTTATTTTTATACTAAGTACCTCTGCATGCGAGATATCATTCATGAAGGATCACTCACCTCCAACCTCGGCGAACGCCCGTACATAAAGTCATGATTTACGCACGACAGCGATTGTCAGTATACTGGTATATCTCAGCTACGGCTTGATCAGGCGCAGTATAGGGGAGGTGGGAGGATTTTCTTAAAGTATGCGCATGGCGTAACGCAACGCCCCAACATCAGCCCGTGCCTATGTACCAGCTAAAATATATGGGCGGTAGATCTCACCATTTCCATTTTGCGGTATCAATGTTGATGGCACTGCTAGTTAACAACATATTTCGGCATCATGTCGCCAACACTCTCTGCTTCTGAAACTTGGCCCTCGTGTCTGTTGGAATCTCGAATCATACTTAGGTATGATCTAGCTAAGGCACCTCTCCCTATTACACCCACGCTCCCAAAATCACCGACTTTGGGCTCCGTAGTACGGAATCATGGGTTTCAAACGGAACGTTAGCACTCAAAGGCTATCTGAGAATACGAACCTGCCCGGCGGCCGTCTATCTACACTTAAATCTACATTTTTTGGGCCCCAGCGGTACCCTAAATGAGCCTGCACCCTAGCACTGCCTATCTGTATACAGGGAGAAGCGATAAGCAAATCGAGTGAGCACCTGTGCGCCAAGAGGGGTGTATGTATAACGGGCAGATGGTTTCAACCCTATTACATGGCTGCGGAGGTGCTATACTGGAGCAGGGGCTTACAGCCTCAAATATCAAGTGTAGTTCTATATTTCCCCGCACGAACCCTTGTATGGTGGGAATACTGACGTCTTCGTATTCGGACGGTAATAACTGCTAACCCACTGGCAGACCCTGCCCACATGTGGATAGTAGATATGGGCAGCACCTAGAAACACTTATCTTTACAGATATATAATAGAGGCTTTGTGTAAGTGGAGTTAGCCTTATATTTTGATTATTTGATTGACAGGCTATGGGATCGGCATCAATCAGGTTACCGGGAAATGGGGCTGGCTCCATTTGCGCGAGGTCTGGTCTGTTTCCAAACTTTAGGGACCACTTCCGGCTTAGCCCTCACTTGACGTTGGCCAATGACATCGGGGCATACATTTCCCCATAGCTTCTAAGAGCTACATGTATCTTTCCCCCAAACAATGGTTCTTGATCTTGCATCGTTCCGGATATCCGGTTTGCTAGGGCATACCTGACTGCACGGTTCGCTGATACAGGAACATGGTTTCGTTCGCGTTGCACAAACCGAGTGACTCACCATGAACCAAGCACAGACATAACTAAACCATGGTCCTGGTTAAGGATTGTGCGAGTAATCAATAAAGGCTCTTCCACACCACAGCTTGGAGACTTTAACGTTCTGACTTAATATGGCTGCTAAGTATGTATTTGTTTTTGATGGTTCCCGTAGGAAAAGATAAGCTATGTATGTACTACGGGGGTTAGGGAAAGTCTCCAGAAATATGGCCTGTTGCAACCATGGCCGCAGTTCTGGAGACTTTCTCCTACCCCCGTAGTACAATATTCATCTACTACACACTTCGCTGGTTCTGATATATCCGTTGAGCGCTCATTTGCTATTTATCACTTGCAATTAATTACTCACACGGTGCATAAAGACAATCCCAGGAAGATTTAATAATAGTTGCCCTACATCCCTACGTGGCCTGACATCACGGACTCCCGGCGGCCGATCCCCGAAGCAAAAGGACCGGTTCACTATAAAACGGTCTACCCCAAGACCACGGAACCACCTTATCAAACCGGTAAACACGTCTAGATAATGGCTTACACCACAATTCTCTGGGCACTCATTGCCATCATCCTCCCCTACTACTTCAAGCCCCTCATTCAAAACCTTCTTATCTACCGATCCAACGCCAAATTCGCCCGTGAGCATAACTGCCACCCGCCAAAGGTCCGCCTCACAAAGGCCGTCTTCCCCTTCAGCTTCCCCGGCGTCTACCGCTTCGCGCGCGCTGCTGCCGCAAACCGCCATATCAACCACTTTGTCGCGCGGGTCGAGGAGTACGGCAACACCCATGTCTACTCCTCCCCACTGTTTATTGGCCTCGGAATCGTCAGCATTGAGCCGGAGATCATCAAAACCGTCCTTGCCACCAACTTCTCCGAATGGGGGCTCGGCAAGGTTCGACACGACGCATTCTCGGCACTCCTCGGCGATGGCATCTTCACGAGCGATGGGAAGGTGTGGGAACATGCGCGGGCGCTACTGCGACCACAGTTTGCGAAGGACCAGATCTCGGACTTGGAGGACCTGGAGGTGCATTTTCAGGATCTATTGAAGATCCTAACAGCAACCAAGGAGGGCCAGGTCATCAAATTGCATAGGTTGTTCCAAAGCTACACGATGGACACGTCGACGAAGGCGCTGTTTGGAGAGTCAGTATTTTCGTTACGGGGACAGGGCGATAACAAAGGGGGGGAGGAGAGCTTCGAGGACGACTTTGACTATGTCCAATTGACTCTGGGGTTTCGGCTTGTATTGTGGGGGTACCATTTACTGTATCGGCCGCGCAGACTGCCGAGGGCAATCAAAAGGATTCACGACTATGTGGATGAGTTTGTCGACAGTGCCATCCAGAGAAATAAAACAGAGACAAAGAAGGAGGAGGGGAGGGAGAAGTATGTGTTTTTAGAGGAGCTCGCACAGGCAACACAGGATAGGAAGGTGTTGAGGGATCAAACGCTTAGCGCCATGTTGGCGGGCAGGGATACGACGGTAAGGTTGTGAGTTAAGGTTTCCAGGAATGATTTCTAACGCGGGGGTTTTTTTTAATATAGGCGGGGCTGCTGTCGTGGGTTTTCTGGCTGGTATCGAAGGATCAGAGGGTTTGGGAGAAGTTGAGGAAAGAGGTCTTGTATGAGGTTGGGAAGGAGCTGCCGGATTACCAGCAGTTGAAGGATTGTCAGTATCTGAGGTGGGTGGTCAATGAAGGTAAGCCCCCATTTCACCAGTGCCTTCTTAAAAACCCAACTACTGACATTCTGCCTTGCCTAGCACTACGATTATATCCGGTAGGTTTCTCCTAAAATTTTATCCCATTTCCTACGCAGATGGAATAGGCGGTTGGACCAAGGAGAATTGGAAGTTGATCGCGCCAAACTTCAGAGTGCCCCTTGTCGAATGTGAAATACAGGGGTGCCCGTCTTCTCGAGATAACGATACCATATTTTCCTTTGCTGACAATCCCTTCCCTAGGTTGTGCCCATAAACTTCCGTTACTGCAAGAAAAACACCACCCTCCCCATTGGCGGTGGGCCCTCAGGCCTTCTCCCCATGTTCGTCCCAAAGGGCTCTCGCGTTGTTTACAGCGTCTATGCTCTACACCGCCGCACTGATATCTATGGCCCCGACGCGGACGAGTTCCGCCCCGAACGATGGGGGGAGATGACACCGAAGGCGTGGGAATATCTCCCATTTAACGGTGGCCCGAGAATATGTATTGGACGTGAGTTTGCCCTGGTTCCTAGCTTTGTGTGGTGTGTGGGTTGTGGACGGTGGACGGTGGACGGTGGCTAACGTGGGGTGGTGGGCGGTAGAGCAAATGGCGCTGATCACGGCGAGTTACACGATTGTGAGGATGGTACAGGAGTTCAAGAGTGTGGAGGATGGAGATATCGTGAGAGAGCAGGTGTTGACGAAGATTGGGATGACCTTGACTCCGGCGAACGGGACACCGGTGAGGCTGTATAGAGATGTAGATGAGGAGTAAGGGTATGCTCTGGTTTAGGATCACCAAGTATGTAGTTCCGGCCAATAAACATTAGCCACAGTGGCAAAGTGACTTTTCCATGTTTGCGGTGCAAGTACTCTACTCATGGTGCCAGAATTAAAATGCCGCCGATAGTATCATTTGGTGACCGGATATTACTTGCGGTGGTGGCAGAAACCTATTCTCGCGCGGCGAGTAAGTAAGCAGCATTTTAATTCTGAGAAAATACAGGGGTAGCATTTAAAAGCTTATCTCACAACCACCACAACCACAACCACAACCACCACAACCACAACCACAACCTCAACCTCAACCTCAACCTCAACCATGGGAACGAGACTATATGAATGTAAGTATTCCAAGGGGCCGATAAAATATAGCAAACTACCCTCACCCAAAATTGTGATAACACATTTTGGGGCGGTTTATACGCTCTGAAGGTCTCTGGCCTGGTTTTATGTAACGAAACTGTATTTAGGTAGGGTCATGTATTTACAGTCTAACGAAGAAGATATGAGGTAAGTACATGTATGTACCTACATGGTATTCTTGCCGAAGCTTTGGCCTAGCACCTAATCCATAAAACAGATCTACATCATCCCCCTGCTCTCTCTCCAGGATACACTCTCGTAGTCCAATCACTGCATATTAATGCTGGATTCAGAAATATCCAATAGGATCTTTGTAACGCCATGGTTGTGGTGGCCGTGGTGGCGGAATCGCTCAGTATTCATTCGCCGATAATAATCTGTGTAGCCGCGTCCACCACGGTCCTGGGATCTTATCCCTCACAACTTCCCCACAATTACAGAATACCTATCGTTTCGTCCGAGCACAAGATTAAGGTCCGGCTTTGCAGATGAGGTAAGACCTAGATTCCCCTAGGCCCATAGACTAAGCAACAGGTACTAATAGACTCGGTACATGTAGTTTTGATAGGAACCCCTGGGTTGCGGCCCAGGAGCGATACATAGATGGCCTGAGCGACGAGCAAAAAACACTTTACAGAGAGGCTTCTATAGAGAATCTTTTTTATAGCACCAGCGCAGCACAAATCCGCCACGAAAAAAACAGCGGGTCGAGAGCTGCAGCAAAAAGACTCCAACCACTCATTGCCGCCATCAGCCAATATGGTGGGGCTTTGGATGTTCTCTCCAACACTTCAACCCTGTTCTTCACACCCATATGGGGAGGCTTGCGGGTTCTTTTGCATGTATTACTTTGATACCCTGTTTGATCTTTGTTTTTGGGAATAGATTAGTAACTTGCGCTCCACTACCAATCCTAGATAGCAAGCGAGTTTGATAAATATTATTCGAGGCTCATAGATATGCTAGAAAGAATAGGCGATGTGATCCCTCGATTCAAAGCCTACGAACGCCTCTTCCCAACTCACGAACAACTGCTATACTCACTTTCGGTCGTGTATCTCGATATAATTACTTTTTGCGTAGATGCAAAGGCTATCTTTCAAAAATTCAAGAATCGCAAACGATGTAAGACTTATACAGAGATTACCATGAGTTTTACTCTGACTACTTGATATCCAGCTCGATTTTCCTTACCCGGGAGCGGTTTACGAGCTCTGAAAGTGATATGGGAGCCATTCGATGAAGAGTTCGGGAGTAGGATAGAGAGATTCCGCATGCATACCGAGAGAGTAGATATTGAAGCACAGGGGTCTCATATGGCTGAACAAGCCATTGAGAGGAGAAATCAGGGCAATGAGAGGGACGCACAGGCCCTGGAGCGCTGTGCTGCAGAAAAAGAAAGAGAGCGACAACTCCTACTGCACAAAGGTAAACATTATTTACCCTTCGATCACAATTGACTAACATATTTTAATCCTAATTTGATGGTGAATAATAGAAAAGACGCGTGACAATTTATTAAAGAAATTGTCTAAATATGATCCAGAACATAAGCATCGTGTTACGAAAAAGGGGCGAGTTGAGGGAACTGGAAAATGGGTACTAGAGTCTCCTGAGTTTAAAGAATGGTCGTTAGGCTCAAATTCCTCATTATTATGGTGCAACGGGATCCGTAAGCATCCCCCAAAGAGAATACCTTTGATATTCTGCTAATATTTCTTGTGGAATAGCTGGGTCCGGGAAAACGCTTGTGAGGTTGGTCGACCGATTTGCGTATACCTGTTTATCCCAACTGCTCTTGTAAAGCGATACTGATACTAACACTCCCGCTATAGTAGCGTTGTTATCGATTCAATTAGAGATGATCATCAATTTGATGGTAGTTCCTTAATTTGGTTTTATTGCGACTATTCAGAGCTGAAAACGCTTGATCCGTTGGAAATTGTTGGGAGTTTGGTAAAACAGTTACTGAGCATCCGGATTTTGGAAACCTTTGTCGAGTCCAAGTTGGAGAAAATCTATGATAACGATCGTGTTCCGGACTTGGATGAGCTTTTTGATATGCTCTTGCTAGTTATTTCGAATTACCCGAAGATATACATAGTCATTGATGGTCTAGACGAGTGTAAGGAGGCCCATCGAAGGAGTCTATTCCCGTTATTCGAGAAACTAAGAACCACCTCCACGCCCATTGTTAAGGTGTTGATAACGAGCCGGGATGAGGTCGATATTAGAGGATCAATTGGAGATGCCCCTTCAATTCAAACTAGTATATCAAATACTTCTTCAGATATGGTTGTCGTGGTAGGTAAACTAGTCAGGGAGAGGCTAGTAGGACAAAGGGATTGGTTGCACGATGGGCTTCTTGTCCAAGATATAATCGATGCGCTTGTTGAGGGAGCGCAAGGAATGTAAGTACAACATCTAAACCCCAACCCTGCCTGCTACTGGAATTCTTCGTATCTAATTTACTTACGGTTGTCACAGGTTTCTCTGGGTTAAATTTCAATTTGAAGATATCTGCGAAGAACTCTCTGAAGAAGGAGTGCGAGATGCTTTGAAGCGCCTTCCACGCGGATTGGAAGAGACTTTCATTAGAGCGTTGAAAAAAATTGAACTACGGGGAATGGCACAAGTTTCAGCAGCAAGGAGGCTTTTCATGTGGTTAGCTTGTGCCAGGCGGGTGCTTTCGTTGGAGGAGATGCGAGAAGCCGTGTCGATCCTTCCGGACGACACAGATATTCCAAGAAAAAGGCTACCGGATAGTAAACAACTTATCCGGGCATGTGGAAGTCTTATTACCTACGATTCCGAGGAGAACACAATGCAATTTGCACATTATTCTGTGCAGCAGTTCCTTTCCAGCCCCGCTTCGGAGGAGGCTGTTCCCCTCTTTCACTTCTCAGAAGAAGATGCACATACTGTAGCTGGGCGCGTTTGCATGACTTACCTGGAATTTTCGGCTTTCCAGGTCCAAGTTGCGAATTTCAAAAATCTTGCGGATGAGGACACGCAGCTCCTTGAGTCAGCAGCTAAGTGAATACCCCAAATAGCAGGCATCAGCGAAACTCACATGGCCGTATGGAATCTCTTTAGAGGGGAAAGCGGCGCCTCTGCTTCCAAGTGCACTTCCAGCATAGATTTCAACAAGTATCTTCGTCATGTTGAGAAGCCCGGCAAGAATATCATGCATGACTATAAACTGCTCGATTATGTGCGTGAATCTTGGCTTTTTCATACAAGTTTTTTTCTGTTGCCCTGTGACCCCCATGATTCCGAAGAGCTTCGCACTTGGGCGCAATTCGTCGACCTTGCATTTGCCAGGAAACTTTTTTTCCAATTCAGGCCCTGGCAAGAACGTAGTATCAATGACGACGCCCACACCGTACACCTCCAACCGCTGATCTGGGCGCTTAAGAACAACCACATACCATTGGCGTTCTACCTTGTTGATAGGGATTTCCGATATACTTCCCACGAAGCATTTGCCGGTATTGTCGGATACGATGAGAATGCATGGTGTACACTTTTTCAAGCTTTCATGATCTCTAGACCCTTTGAGGGGTCTGGCTCCACGAGGGCCGTCCTCGGTATACTTTTACGGGACCGCCCGTCCTTCCTAGAGACACATGTAAAAGCTATCATACTAGCTATTGAGACAGGACTCCAGGATGCGGCCGATATACTTTGCGATAAGGATATGTTGATTAGTTGGAATCTCACAGATACGGAGCTGCTGTACTATGGGCCCGTATCAAAGCTTGCACTTGATCGGGGTTATGTAGAGATGACACTGGTATTTAGTGGATTAATGATTGAAAAAAGACGAGGTAAGAACAGATCTCTTTACTAGTGGCATATACATCCGCCTTCACCTAACTATTTCTAAGTTTATACTGACCAGCTCCAGAACCCGCGCCAGTGATATCCACGGCCTAACAAGCCCCCCTGAATCCGCCCTATGTTCAAGTAGTGTCACGGTAATTGCCTTCGTAAAGAACACACCTAGTCAACATGAAGTCACAACTATGAGTCAAGACTCACTCCTGTCTTTAATAATATCATATCATCTTTCCAATGCACTGTTGAACCTCTGCTCTGTTAGATATCTCCTCTCTCTCGCGCTTCGTGAATGCCTTACTTCCGGTAGAATCAATGGAAGTGAACTTTTTTTTTTCGTGGCCCGGTAGCCCTATCGGCCCTTAGACCAATTTTTGTAGTGAGCACGGACCAATCATTCTACTCTACCGGAAACTGTAGAAGCGCGAATACACTCGCCCGAAAAGCATGTCTACTGACATTCTGCGTGATAACCGCAATATTTGGCAGGTCAAATCATTAATGGTATTGAGAGGCAAACCCTAGTGAGGGAACGAAGGAAGTGCCAACAGTATTTAGGTTTATAGTGGTAGGGGATACTAATCACATAAATGAGGGAACGGATTTCAAAGTCTTGATCGAAACATTCCATTTCTCTCTCCCGAACAGCACCTATGGAATGCCGGATATCTCTTTCCCACTCCTTTCTCTATATCTGCCATGCCATCACAACATCCTCCATTCACCTCATACCGATTCATAAGTAATACTAATCCGCTCAATGAAAGGAAAAACAAAACATGATACCCCCCGTTCCCAGCGAAAAAGGGAAAAAAAAATAGTGACACAGGACAGACAAAGGAAAAGACCAAAGAAAGTAGAAAAGAAAAACTGATCTCTTTTAAATTGGACCCCCAGCAGAAGACGAAAAAAAAGAATAGATGAGTTACGATAATAAAATAGGAAAGAACCCAAACCCAGAGAAGAGAGAAATGAAAAAATATCATCCCAAACGTTGCCTTTTCGACCCTGGTCTCGAGACATGAAGAATCAAATGTGGAAAAGAGGAAGGAGTAAAAAAATTACAGGAACCGGTCAGCACTCATACAGCTCTACTGCTCTAAAACTTGGAATGGGGCTTGGTGTCGAAGCCGTGGATCTCCCTGGTCGGGCTGCCGGCAGGGGAGTGCTCCGATGCGGGATTGTACATCTTGGTCCGAATGTAGGTACCAAGGTCGGCATCGCTCAACCATTGAAGGGCCTTGTTCTTGTCCAAGTTCTCGGCCTGGGAGGCGCGGATGACAGCACGAGCAACGGAGACGGAGATATCACGGATCCTGTCGAGGCTAGGGTAGAGCCAGCCCTTGGCTCTCTCCTCCTCGGTCAGGGAATCCGCAAGACCAACGGCAGAAGCATAGATCATCTCCTGGGTGACGTGCACCGACTCGCAGAGAACAGTTCCGAGACCAATTCCGGGGAAGACGTACATATTGTTACCCTGGCCGGGGTAGTAGGTGACACCGTCAACCTCAACCTCGGGGAAGGGAGATCCGGAGGCAAAGATAGCCTTGTTGTCGGTAAACTCCATAGCCTGAGCGAAGGTGCACTCAGACTTGCTTGAAGGGTTTGACAAGGGGAAAATGATGGGGCGCTCGTTCCATGACGCCATCTTCTTCAGAATGGACTCGGTGAAGACACCGCCAATAGTACACAAACCCATTAGACCAGTAGGGCGGACAAGATCAACGACCTCCTCAAGGGACTTGTACTGTTGGCCCTCATTATCATCGCGAGAGAAGTAAACTTTGTGCTCCTGGAGCTTGTCGCCACGGTCGTTGGTAACCAATCCCTGTGATATGTTAACATCTAGATAAATTCATCACAATGAGGAAACAAACCTTGGAGTCAACAAGCCAAAACATCCTGCGGGCATCGTCTTCGGAGACACCGTTCTTGACGAACAACTGCACGATCTGCTTTGCTACACCAACTGCGGCGGAACCTGCCCCCATAAATACCAAGCGCTGATCCTTAAATGGGATGCCAGTGAGCTTGAGGGCATTGATCATACCGCCCAAAATCACAGCGCCGGTACCCTGGATGTCGTCGTTGAAACAGGTGTATGTACTCCTGTATCTCTCGAGGGATGGGAATGGGTTCTTGAAGTCCTCAAATTGGACAACAAGGCCGGGCCACTTGTCGTTCAGCGCAATCATCATCTCGTCCAAGAATTCGAGGGATTCGGCCTCAGTGACACGGTGCATCTTGGCACCAAGGTAAAGAGGGTCCTTCAAGTTCTCTTCATTCTCCGTTCCAAGATCCAGGGTGATTGGGAGGGTACGTTCAGGGTGGATACCGGCACATCCGGTGTAGAGAGCGAGCTTTCCGACAGGAATTCCCATTCCGTTGACACCGAGATCGCCGAGCCCGAGAATACGGGATCCATCGGTGACGACAGTGATGTCCACCTTCTCAGCCGGCCAGTTGTCCAGAATGGCACGGAGATTTCCGCGATCGGCATACGAAAGGTAGAGCCCTGCAAAATTGTCAGCATGTGTTGCTTAGGTTCCGACCCCAGTAAAACGGTAGCAGCAGGGGCAAGGTGCTTAGCATTGGGAGGTTCATGGAGTGGGGTAAATGTATTTGCGCATGGCGGATATCCTACCTTCAGGCTGGGTGTAGATGTGCGACCACTTGAGGCATGCCTCTCCAACAACGGGGGTGTAGACAAGTGGAGTAATTTCCTAAAATCCCCGATAGTTAGGTCTCGTGCTCTCTAGATCCTTATTTTTCTCCCTCCATCCATGCAGACTCCGCAAAAAGCACGCCGTACCGGGGGTCTGGCTCCGCCGAGTGCATATACGTCTAGAGCAGACCCCCGGACGCTCACCTCTGTAGCAAGGAGTGGATACCACAGAAAAAACTAGGAATAGGCTGCGGATAAGATTTTATGCGGACTGTACGAACCTTCATGTTGTCCATCAACAAACGGTAGAATAGGTTGGTGTTGGTATTACGGAGGTTGGACAAGTAAGTGTACTTGTCAATGGGGTTAGTCTTTTGCGCAATTTGCTCGAGGCCTTCATAGTCACGAAAACATCGTTAGTATCACATAATTGTAACACTGCAATAGCACTTGCTGACATCGAATGGTGGGGGAGATGGGCAAAAAAAAAGAAAGGGAGGAAAAGGAAAGAAAAACGCTGATTCCCCACTCCAGTTGCGGCTGAAAGTCACGCCCCCCCCAGTAAAAAAGATGAACAGGGATGTGAGTACCAGGGTTGTGACACAAGCAGGATAGGCGCAGAACAAAAAAATAAACCATACGCGAAAGAGAAACAAAATGACAAAGGCCGAAACATAGCAGCTCCAAAACCAAGGAAGTAACTGAAGCAAGGTAAAGAGAATCGGTTGGAACTTACATCTAGCCTTTTGGAGCTCAAAGCTCTCAACGTGGGGAGGAAGGAGCCCGCGGACCTTGAGCTGGGCGCGGAGACCATCGTCGTAGGAGGTATCAAAGTCAGAGGGGGAGTGAGCTCGGGAGTGAACCGCGGAGTGAATAGCAGAGTGGATGTTTGAAGTAGAGCCACTGCAGAGAGGAGCTCGGGGGTCAGTATAAGAGCTTTGAAGCAGGTAGAGATGAAAGCATCAGCACCAGGTGATCAATCATGATGGGAGCAGATTGTTCTGGAGCTGGAGGTGGACTCACTTCTGGCTGGGGGTGGAAGATCTGAACATAGGCATAGTTGATGATGTTGTTGCTAAAGATTTGTCCTGACCAAGGAATTTTGTGTTCGCCCTTGCGAAATTGTAGTTGAAGTTACTGGAGTGTAGGAGTAGCGAAGACGCAGAAGCAGGTAAAAGCTGTGATCTCGGTAGAGAGGATCGGGCTGGAAAGCAAGCTGATGATAACTGGCGAAGCTGGATGGCAGATAGAATGGATTGTGAACGTTGTCGAGGAAGAGACCGTAGAATTTGGGGAGAGGCCATGACTATATATATAATTCTACGCTAATAATACCTCACACTTTGATGGGGGGGTAGGAGGGGCTGAACGGTGAGGGTGCACAGGTACTCAGACAGAAGGGGAACAACGGGTGTGTGTGTGATTATGGGAGGAATATGAGGGGGGGAGGGGGCTTGTCTCCGCCGCTGAATACCTACTATCCAACCAGCCAACAATAATAATAATAACAGTGGTGCAGCTCTCTGTTCCCTGCGAGAGAGAGTTTGTCGTGTGCCTCCCTAAATAATGAATATATGCAGACCGTGGTGTGTGTGTATGAACTTGAGTCCGTGAGCTTAGTTGATAAGTTATGGGAGCAAAGAAGGCGCTAGTGTAGTTATGCTTTCCGAGTCTCCGATTCTCGGACAACCAAAGAGTCGGGGATGGCTTTTTGTTTTGTTACAGTTACACCCTCAAACCACCAGGGAAAAAAAAAAAGAAATATATGGTAGGGAAAAAAAGAAAAGAAAGGGTAAAAACCACAAAAGTCCTATCTTCCTTCGGAATCCTTCCCGTAACGATCACAAAAGAGCTTGTTGAGATGGAAGCTGTTCGTGTTTTCGCTTCGCTTGTGGTATTTTCAGATGCCAGTGATGTCTATCGAGGTTTCTCGAAATAAAAAAGATATCGGGTTGTTTCGGGATTGTCAATTCCCCCCAGTTGCTTTCCTACGCTCTCTTTATGTAGAGGTATGCATACATACACCACCCTCCTTCCCCATTCCTCATGGGTTCGAGAATAACGGGTCCCCCCCCTGTCGCGGATTATTTTCCAGACGCTCTCCCCAGCTAGTAAGCTCTGTCAGCAGCGACTCTAGCTGCCGCGCGGTGGCAGCCCGGCTCTCTTCACACTCCAGGCCTTCATTGGGGCCATGCTAGGATTCTCCTCTAGCATGGACTCGCTCACGCTCATGAGACATCAACACGGATCTCCTGCTAGTAGTATTCTGCACTATCATGTGTATGTACAGTCACGCAACCTCACCCTCCTCAGTGTCCTCACTATACTGTCAAAGCTCTCCTCCTGTCCAGTGCACCGGCGATAATCTTCTAGAGTTTTCGGATCTGGGTCTCGTCCATGTTGATCACTCAATTTGCGTCTTTTTTTCCTTCCCCCCATCCTCTCTTTTCTTCTGGAACCCTGAACAAAAAAAAAAAAAAAAAAATTTAAACGGGGGACCCAAATTTGATATTGTGACATTTGAGGTACTTTTTTCCTACACTCCCGACCCTAACCCCCCGCCCGTTCCCTGTTGGGCAGGGCACTTTCGCTAGGACCAGTCTTAGGCAGCATCATCAATCAATAATCAACATCATCGCCGTCAGGGATGGGCAAGGGTCTGCATTACTATATCAGAGGGCCGGAACTTTACAAGCAGCTAAAAGGAAAATAACTTTGCAATATGGAGGTAGACGTCCAATATGCATGTAGGTACAGAGCGAGCGCCCAGTACTGCACGATATCAACAAAATTTAATTTCAGAACATGGCGGCAGTGCATTTCTACTCTACTCTACGCTTCTAGGGTGCCTGCCATGCCATGAGCGGCAGCAGCAGCAACAACAACAGGAGCATCTTTCTCATGAACATACTCATCATGATCACCGTGCGGGCTTCCTCAACTAGGAAGCCCTCTCCACTCAGAAACCTCAGTTCCTGTTCAGTAAGCTGCATAACTACTACGGAGAGCGAGGAAGAAGCCGTCGTTTCGGTTATCCCTACTCTACTTCCTCCCCACATATGAAGTATTACAATACTGTGTTCTTTCTCTTCCCTTCCCTTGCTGGCTGATTCGTATGTCCGGGATCATTGCCCAGGGTCCTTTCCAAATTATTCGGTCTTTGTTTCCCTCACGGTAAGGATTGGTCCTTTCTTCACCGTTGCCGGGATTGATAATGGCAGAAGGGATGTGTATACTATTTCATGTTTCCTGTGTAGGTACATACAGGTAGGTACATGTACATGTACTTACTCTGTGTGTAGCCCTCGCAGCTAGCACACATACATTTATTGTCCGTAACTTATTACACCTGGGGCGGCGTCCTGGGCCTTCGTTTTATTTATTGTTATTATTATAATTGTTATATCTTACTTTACACGGGTTCCACCAACAGCGGTTTCATCGCGCAAGTCGCTCATGATGGAACGACAATGTCCTTTTTCGCATATGTGTGTTTCCATCTCGTTTTGGTTGTGTGGGAACTTTTTTTTTTGTTTCGCGCAGGCGAACCGCCGAGGCGAGGATGCGAGACAGAGGGGAGAGAGAGACCATGGCTGGCCCATCCTTTCTTTCTTTTCTTCTTTTCCAGTTCTCTCCGAGCTCCTCCTCCTCGCCGCTATCATCCGATATTTTGTTTCCTTTTTCCGCAGGAACCAAGCCAGCCTGCGATCGGAGTGTAAGAGGTGAAAGACATCCAAAAGGAAAAAAAAAATAACTAGGGCAAACAAAGCAAAACAAGGTAAAAAAAAAAAACGCAATGCAAAACCATCATGACCAAAATTTAGTAATGATCTCAAGTATAACATCATCGCGGGCCCCTTCCTTTGCTCGTGCCCACCCCACGATTGTGTGGTGAGGATTGCAATTGACCCCCCCCCCCCCCCCAAACTACACACCCTCTTCCCCGGGGGGAAGAAGCCATCGCGGGAATGATCTGGTTCCCGAGTACGCATTCGAAGGTGTAATTACGCTGTGTAGATAGACCAGATGTGAATGTAAAGATCCCACCCGAGATCCGCCTCCACGGACAGATTTCAGATTACAGATTTGTAAGATGGATTATCTACATTCATGCGTTTCATCAGATATACCACTGCTTCATCGACGGAGAGGACGACGATGACCGAAGACCAAGAGCACAAAGCAGCGTTGAAAAGAAAATTTTTTTTCTCTTGTCCTACAGGACAACGTCACGGAACAGGAGGGCGGCGCGTTCACCGTTGCTGTTGTTCGTGAAGAGAAAGAATTACCTACTCTACTCCTCTCTGTATAGGTACTTCTCTTCTCAGCATACTCTAGGTACAGGTACAGATAGTACCTACATAGACTACATGCAGCATCTATCTTGACAGTACCACGAGACCTCACCGGTTCAGATTCAGGAAAAGCGCTTCTTCTCCTCCTTCCTCCTCCTCCCGAGTTCCCCAGCTTTCGCTAATTTTGCAGCTTGAGGAAAGGATCCTGCAAAGCCAACACACGACAACGACGCTACTCTCCGCTGCAACAGCCCTCCCTGAATTATCCCCCAGCCGAGACGGCGGATCAGGAATGAACTACCGACGGTGGCGTTATACGTGGCTGAGTATTGTAGTTGTAGTGGTCAAGCTTTTTTTTTCTTTTCCCTTTACCCCAACCAGCCGCCCAGCTCACCGCAGCCCAACCACCATTACCATCGCCGCCGCCGCGCCGGGGGTGGGTCAATGCGCGGGGCAGAGATGTGGCGTGTGTGATTGGGTCTACAGCAGCCAGAGATGAGATATACTCTACACACGGAATTAACCTTACTTTAGATTGCTGTCGAACGAACGAAACAGCGTTGCCTGTTTCATGTCACGTCGCGCTGCTCCGATGTTTCCCGCTAATAGTGTAGTACATCATGTATGTTTCCCCCACCACCACCACCCACAACCACAATCCAACCCTTACCCCGGAGACAGCATCGAGAGATAACCGAGGACAAACCGCTCAAATCATCAGACATCTATGTATCCGGACAAGATCGAAAAGCTTAACCAGACCTCCAGCTCCATGTGATGCTCCGATGTTTCCCGGCATATGCCCTAGGACTTATGCATGCTTGTATGCCATGCGGATGATCTTGCACACCCATCATCTCTACTCTCGCGGGGAAAAGGCGGGGATGGAAAAACACATCAGAATATGTCTGCACAGGGCTGGACCGGGTATGCGCAATGGAGGCAGAATAAGATTGTTGGAACGACACGGCATGCAAGCCAGTGCCGTAACAGAAGCACATATTGCTCAGTTATTCATTCCATCATCTCTGAGATCAGCGCAGTAGGAATAATTTCTACCCGCCAAACACCCGAGGAAATAAAGTTTTGCGGGGTGAAATCTCGCATACAGTGTATCAATCCAATTACCCCCCAGAGAAAAAAAAAGGTCTCTCTCTACACACTGCACCGCGGGCCGAGGAATGCCGCAACGCAAATATCTAAGCACACACATGGGCCCTGACTGACTTATGCCACACGCCTAAGGCCAGCCAATTACCGAGAAACTCCCGAGATGGCACCCCCCTCCCGAGATCTGCCAAGAGATCTCCCCTTTTCACATGTGGCCGGAGATATGGAGCGCACGTTTTTTTTAACTGCCTTATTGCGGGTAATTGGGCGGTTGTGCCGCTAGTTGGTGGCCTAGCTACATGTATGTATGTTTGAGAAGAGTATAGATATAGATGTCTCTAGTTTGCATCTAGAGGTTTGGGGACGGTGTGAGTCATGCCATGAATTGTGGGGTTCTTGGTGGACCGTGGGCCATGGTGAAATTTATGCATGGTGATGCTTTTTTCTCTACATGCTCTGCTGGACTGCAGCTGGCTACTGCATAGGGCGATAGAATGTTAACCTCGGGATATAGGGCAGCTACTAGAGTGGTTTAATTAATCGAAAATGTTTTACCTTTTTAGATCACTACTGAAACTTCCGGTGCCTAAGCTTATGTGGTGACGCTTGATAGTAGAGTAGAGTTACCGGAGCCAGGTATAGATGGGTAGAGCGGGTAATTCCGGAGTATGCTTTGGAGTAAAAGGTCCAGTGTCTTTAGAGGATTATGAGTCATTGGCCTTTGGACCGGATCCATAATATTTGGTATCAGAGAAGCCTAGAGTGTGAAGCCCAGGTAGAGTGCTTTCTAGCGAGTCGATATGTCCGTTCTACGTGATGGTTTGCTTCTGGTTCTCAGCTCCTCCGGTGCTTGATGAGTGCAAACATTCAGGGTTCCCTCTGTTATCTTCTCCTGCAAGTAATTGATAGCAACCTACTCTGCCAATGATTGACTACTCATCCGAATATCCATCTCCCATCAATCCTACCTCCAATAGCTCTCTAACAGCCTACTATCCCATCTCAGCTTACGTATGCCCACTATTCCAAACTCAACCTCCCTAGACTACTAAGCTTCAAGAAGAAATTCTAGCCTCCTCCACCGAAATTTTAGCTTCACCTACTGAAATTCAAGCTTCGCCCAAGGCATAGAGTACATCAGTTAGCAAAACCTTCCGCCAGTCTCATCCCTTGCGCGTCCACTGCTCCAATAACGCCCCCGGATTCATGATGCAGATAATGTCTTAGATGCCGGATCGTGTCGGATCGGTTCGCCGCCTTCTTCTACTCTGTTCTACTCAGGGACATGCTCACCAAAGCTTACTCTGTCCTTTTGCAAAATGCACTTGTACATCCAGGGTATTCCTCGCTGAAAGTCTTACTTACGAGCTGGTATATGCGTTCAGATCCAGTACATACCCCCTCCTGGGGGTGGGAATATTACTTTGGCCTCCTCAATGTTAACGCCGGCCATGTTCCAGAGTACATACCTGAGTACAACCCTCAGGAATGTGAAGGTACAGAGTAAGCCTTCCGCCCAATCTCCAACTCAGCCAAAAGCCGTGCTCAAGTACGTGGGCGGTCTAATTGGTGGTACTCCCATATCCACCAATGACAGCCCATGCAGTACTCCAGAGCTCTTCCCCGAGACACGAGACCCCAGGTACCCCTCTCTCTTTTTTCCCAAAGGTCCTCAAAGCTTCCCCAGCCCTTTCCTTCTGGATATCATCGATATATATCAACTCCGGAAATCTCTCGGCACTCACTCGGCTGTTTCACAGATGATCCGACACCTGCATATCTCCGACCCCGACCCTGGCTTTTCCCTCCCAGCCCAAACCAACTACCCGGGTCCACCTCCAACCAGGATACAGCACTGACATCTGCACCCGGGGAAACTTCAGGGTAAAATAGAGTTTCTGGCGGGGAGGATCACCCGCAGGGTTATGGTTGAAATGTCGCACAAGGGTTAGGGCTGTTGTGTGCTGAGGTTGGTGCCGCGTTTTGGTTTTGCTTGGCGGTGTGGGTGGTAATATGCAGGTCATATGCATGTTCATGGTGAGGATTTTATTTTGCACCACCAGGATGATGTTTATTTTGTGAGGCACCGTTTTCGTGCCCAGTGAAATATGTTGCGATCTGGACTATCATATCTAAGCTTTGTCACATGGTCGGTTCCGAGGGGTAGTTTATGCATGTGTGTTTTCGTCCATTATTTATTCTGACCGGTTAATATCGAGCAGAGTGTAGAGATAAGGCACAGATGAGTGGAACGGTGGGCTTATCGTGTGGCCAATGGGGGCCGGTGGGTGGCGCACGTGCAAATACCTACTGATCCCCCTCCTGCTGAAATAAAAAAAACTCCGGAGTTTGACTGTGGCTGGAGCTGCGGAGAGGATACCATATGACAGAGGGGTCATGGTACATCACTCGGTTTGTGGTTTCTTTTTGGCCTTTGGAGCTAGCCGGGTTGTATGTATATATCTGCATGAAGTTAGAAATGGGTTAGCTCCTCGTTAGGGCATTCTGTGCATGTTTCAACGGTGTGCCTACATGCATATTCGCTCGACTTGGCTAATATAAAGAAGCAAGAGATCACGTTAACTCGACTAGTTTGGTTCGGGCCATCAGGTGCAAATGTTCTTGCAGGGGTATATATGGAGGTGCAGTTGGGATTTGCTAGAAGCGGTGAAGGTGAATTTCGGCATCTTTTAATTAGTGGAGTTTCCGTGTAGGGCTGCTCTCTGTCAACGGTGCTGTTTTGTCGTGGGTTGCTAGGTGGCACCAGAAACTGACCGCATTGGTGGGCACTTTTGTGACCTTTGTCCAGGAGTTAGCTTACGTGCTGGGGGTGAATATGACGAAAGAGGGATTAACTACATTGTACATGTAAGTAGGTCTTTATTCCTTGTGTTGACCTGGCTGGTCTGTATGATAAAATATATATTCTCCTTCCCACGCCTTGAGAGTAGGGAATTTTTGGGTGGTAGTATCCTCACCTCCGTATTAATTGATGTCACCACCTGTGCCCAGATGTGATGTTCTGTAAACTGTACGAAAATTTCGGGGGCGCGAGTTCTTTGAACAAAAAGAAGGATAATTCCCTTTTGATCTTTCTTATCGAACGAATACTTTGAGTCTAGAAGACGCATGAAATGTAACTCGTCGCGCCACCTAGTATACAACCGATCATAGAGCTAGAGGCAAGGACGTAATACTACCGGTATCTAACCTTCAGTCAGCCTTGGGTAACTAGTGTATGTAAGTGAAGGTCGCTTCTTGTATTTGCTTGTCTACTAAGATGTGAGTATCGGTGATGATAAACTGCAGTTTATTATTTGACAATCCTGTGCCAAAATCCATAGTTAATACAGGGGGATATTAAGGGTTATACTATTTTACCTTGTTTAGGTATGTGTGCGTTTGAGTGGGCTTGGGCAGTAGGAATATGAAAGTGATGCATCATAGGTTATCGCTCGGCATGCGTCTGACAGCTCGAGGGAGTTTATGCTCGTTTTGTTTAAAATGGTAATGGTGGCTATGACATGGTCTGGTGTTCAATAACTAATTAAGGTTGTACGATACGTACTATGACCTGCGTGGGCGAAGTTATGAATTCCATGATCTGGTTTTGCTACGACCGCGCGGGGGTGTGTATGTTGTAGTCAACCATATCCATTGAGTATGTGAAGGACTCCTTAATTATGGCTGGCCGTTAACAGTATAGATCTTTCGTCTTTAGACAGACTGTTTGCGCTATAGGATATCAAGGCTTCGAAGAATGATTTTTGTTAGCTTTGGGTGATCTAGAGGCATGGCGTGTTGCGCAACTGCCGATGGTTCTCCTTATCTCTGTTCCTTGGAGCTATAATCTCCAATATAGCACCTATTTGCCATATAATCCTGTTGGGTTTCGTGCGTGCGTGGCTTCGGTTGCGTGTCCCTCGGGGTGGAACAACGGCAACTAAACATTTCCTTCATAACCTATCACTCGGTGGTTCTTGTCACAAGTACTTTTTTTTTTGTTTAATCCATTAATTGTGGGCAACACGGGTACGTTGTTAATTCATAAGATATACTCAAAACGACTCGCTATAGCTTCCTCGGTGGCTATATTAGGAGGGGGGTGTTTGCTTTTTTTTCTTTTTTCGTTTTGTTGAGGTTGGGGTGCGCGGCGGTGGTGAGTGTTTGTGGTCGGCCGGTTTGGCAAAAGCTTTACAGGTGGCCATATAGTAGAACTGCTGATATACATACCAGCAGTTCTAAGAGTAGTATATGTTTCCGAGAGTTTCACGCTCCCAAATTCCAAAGAATCGGTGGGGTATGAATGAAGGCCGGCGACTGGGCATCCCGGTGAGGATCGAGAGCACAGGAATTTCGACCTCATACCAACACAAATTACGAGTATAAATGCGTGTTTGCCAGCCGATGCAGTCGGGCTGACCCATCACACATTGGCTATGCATCATCAGTGACGGCGTACTGAGGAAAAATGTAGTGCTGATATGTTTTTCGTTTGTGTGTTTGGTTAAAGTACCAATATCTGTGCAGTATGACAGTTTTCTTAGTAGTTGGAACTTGAAGGTTCTGGTAGAAATTATAATCATACAATATCACTCGGGTCTCCGATAAGTTAGCATATCGGTGCATGTAAGATAGTGGGGGCAAGATGCTGTATTCTCGCTTGAATCATCGATAGGAGAATTCATATATAGATATATCTTACCTCGAGATATATATCAAAAGGTGGAAATAGACTCTGTTTCAAAAGAAGAAAAAACGGGACTCGGCCCGTACCATACCTAGCAGCCGCCGGAGATATTATAGGTTTATATGAAAGACCACAAGACTCTTGAGAAGATGCGGATTGTTTATGTCGCGATCTGGGGCGACTCCGTGGGGCGCCGGAGCTCTAACCAAGCCGCACCCCGTACGCCGGCAAAATATTTTCCAGCATTTCCCAGAACCGTAGCCTCTATTCCCTGTGAAAAACTCCGGTAGTTACTTATAAGATCTCAGGGATAAACGAACTCCGGAAAATGCAAAACCGCATAAATTAAACCTAGGAAGAGTCAGTGTCCCTTATGGAGAGCTCACCTGAACATTTCGATGAAAAAAATATAATTACCTAGCTTACATTATATAAGGATCCAATGAAAACTTGCTCCAGTATTAACTATGGATAGGGTTGAGGGGAGTATTTTCGGCGCTACAGGAACAATAGACGTGATTACTCTGAATAGTGCCTGGGCCGGCCGAAAGATCACGCCCCGAGAATCCCAACAAGACATCGTGGCCGAGTGGTTAAGGTGGTGGGTCGGGGGTCTGTTTCGTCCGCGAGCGTACGTTTAAGTCATGCCGATGGCATTCTAGGCTATCTTTAATATAACGCTATATTGCATTTCATGCAATTATCGTGATGTCATCTTTTTTTTTGAGGGGGAGGGGGGTATTGGGGCTCGCTCATTGTCTGCTGAATATGAAAATCCGGTTGTCTCTGAACTTTTGAGTCTGTCTCCGGAGGGTTTAGGTATTCAGAAATACCGAATCGATGGCTACATGTAGCTCTCTGTCGGATGGTCCTAGAATCCAATAGCCCGAGGCGCCTTTGGGACTATAAGATATTATTGGGTAAAAAGGGCCTATCCCTCCAAACTTTTACTGTTATCAGCACATCAGTGGTGGAAATTTGACTGCAAGGTCGGTGAAAATTTGCGTTATGGCTACACGATGCCCACGCCAGCGGCATAGCTACTAATAGTCGTTCCTGTAGGTTATGTGAAGCCGGCTGTAAGAACTGCACAAGCGCTGCATCAACCATGAGGTGGTCTTGGGGTCGCTCTCTGTAAGGCGTAAGGGGGCAACTCAGGCTCACTTGAGACAGGAAGGCCTGTTTGCTCTTTTTTCTTTCTCTGCCGGATATATTTGATGTCTCTCTACCATGATATCCATGCGGTTGACTTCGAATCCGAAGGTAGAAACAATGGTGCATGGTATAAAGAGATCCCACAACTGAGCAGAAGAGACGTCGATGGTGAGCGTGGGGGCCGAAGCACAAATTTTTGTCAGCAGGTAAGCTGCTCTGTGAGATGATAACGCTTTTAACGTAGGGGTTGTGCGATGGCTCTCAGTGACCTGCATGTGTGTATATGGTCGTTGGTCGCAAGTATGTGGACTTCGTGCTCACGGGCCCGGGGGTGTGGGGATACCAAGTATGTATATGGTTGATTGATGCATGCAGCCCAAGGGCTATGGCAGGGCCTTTCCGGGGGCATGGAACAATTTTCCTCGTCAATGGGGAGATAAAAGAAAAGAGAAAAACGAAAAGAAATCTATAACTATTGTTGGTTGTCAAAATTACCCGGACGCCTGGTACATGGTGCAAGGCGAGCCTCCAACAAAAAACAACAAAGCTTTATTACAAGACCGTCAAGCTGAAAACCGGTATTAACTAAGCTAGCGAGTATTTCTTAAATTTCTTGCAAAAGTTTGGGGCTGTTTGTGGCTTATTTTTGGGCTGTTAAACCGCAGCATCATACCCGTTGCGTCCGGATAATTTTGACAACCACAATATCTCCCGGTATCAGTACAGTACGTTCGTACGTCGTTCCCTAATATAAAATGTCCCCTTCCAAATCCCCCAACCGTACGGCATTTCTCTCCCCTCCTCTCTGCTTCTTCTTCCCCTTCTGTGCCTCGGGAGTCTACTCAAGATATTGAGGCTTTTCGGTACGCCATCCACTGTCCACAGAATGCTTTTTATATTCGTGCTATTTAGAAGGACGTGGGATCTGATGGCTATCGTGTATTTGCATACCAGGGGATATATGATTTGTTTCCTAGCTTTCACAAAGACTACTAAATTTATAAACAACTAGGTCCGAAATATCACACGAGATTTGAGTAGTTCATCCTCTTGAATAATAAGTTGATTTCGGTACTTCCCACGTTGAAATAGAAATCCCCACACCCCCGTGGCATCTATTACCGCACGGCGGGTACCAATTTTTGCTAGTTATTTTGTACTTTGCAGTTTGTCTAAGCTTGCTTTAAGTTAACAGTCAATGTGCTTATACTGTATTTTATCGACACCCGTTTCTATCTCTTCACCATACTTGTGGTAGGAGAGAACTTTGCTCTTCTGCCGGCATACGGGGAGTAGAACACTCGAGCTAATCACACAGT
This sequence comes from Morchella sp. 2018-W16, assembly GCA_024713755.1. Lineage (NCBI taxonomy): Eukaryota > Fungi > Ascomycota > Pezizomycetes > Pezizales > Morchellaceae > Morchella > Morchella sp. 2018-W16. The sequence continues at coordinate 1,999,495 of JAMGYY010000009.1, read as the reverse complement.
CTGAATTGAATGTATCCTCCCTACGAATGCATGCTCTATAAAACTGGAGGAATTGCTCTAGAGCGGGAAAGCTGACCAGACAAATCTTGATGCTTATATCACGGTTCAACAACGGGCTTACCATATCAGGTAGCCCTCCAGTGCTGCAAGAAGATGAGTATGGAAATAGCTAACAGTTCAGGTTTCCCAACCCCATCACTAGTATCACTTGACACAAGCCGCGAGGGCTATACATCCATTTTCTATGGCAGCGGGGCAAGAAGAATGAAGGTGTGTAACCTTTTCATTTTTTTTATCAAACCCCAACCAGCCCCCCATTTCCTCCCACTCCCCCAACGGTCCAGCCTAGCCACAAACCAGCCAGCTAAACCGCACTTACAAGCACACATTGCCGCCTGAGCGATCAGCGGCCTCCTCCCTGCGATGGCGCAGCACCATATCCACCATTGTCCTGATGAGCTCCTTCTCGGCGAGGTACTTGAGCCTGACCTCGTCCAGGTCGGCCCAGATGGCGATGCGCTGGCTCATGTAGATGTAGTAGCGGTCGCTGGAGACGTCGTACTGGTCTAGCTGGTCCATGAGTTGCTCGACGTACCTGTCGGCGAGCTCGAGGTCCGCGATGCGTTCCCGGTAGCGCTGGCAGTTGACGCGCGAGATCTTGATGCGCAGCCTCGTTGGCAGGGATGCGGTGAAGGCACTCCGGGACATGAATGCGTGTTGGGTGGTGCTTGATGCCGAGAAGGATTCGTGTACTGTGTACTGGCTAGAATCGGGAACGGGATGGGTTAGGGTTATGTGTCTTTTTTTTTTTTGAGTGGTGGATGGGACGGAGATGCACTTACTACGTTCGGGGTTGAAGATACTGGTGTCTATGTGCGTTATGAATCCGTGGAGGGGGAAGGAGGAGAAAGGGGGGAGAGGAGGTATTCGGAAGTCTAAATAGGGCGGGAAAATATCAAGAGCCCCCCTTCTTCATGATGGATGAAGCTAGCTAGATTAATCGAAAATAATCCTGGAAAGTCCCAAAAACCTGATATTGCATAGCCACGGTTTCAGTAGCACACTGTAAACGTGTTTTCAAGTACAATGGGCCATTGTTAATTGCGAATGTTCATAAATACAGAGTAAAAAAAGTCGTCAGGATGCGCGCATCGCAAAAAGACAAGATTAAAGAAAGATTGCTAATTCAGAAAGCCCAACCCCTTATGCGGTCCCGCCGCGGCACTCCCCACGCCCTGATTAGAGGCTAACTAAGACGAGGTTAGAATCATCATCAAAAAATGGGACTACATAGCAAGTTCAACATACCCATATATCTGTACAATGTACCTAACACTCGACCTCACCATCGCTCTCCCCACTCCCGGAGTCCTCCTCGCCCAAATCGATCTCCTCCTCCTCCTCCTCCTCATCGCCCAGTAACAATATCCGCGCCTCCTCTTCCTCAATCTGCCACCTCTCGACCTGCGAGAACCCCAGCCAGGCCTTCAGCAGTAGTAGAACATGGGCAGGTGTGTCGAGGAGCTTGTTGAGTTTCTTTTTCTCCTCGACCACGGGCTCTGGGGAGCCGTGCTCCATCAGCGGCGCGAGCTCGGGGGTGAGCGGGATGGGCGTATAAGTCGTTGTAGAGTCGGCGTGAGACATTGCAAAAAAAGAAGAAAAAAATGCGGGTATTATATAAATATTTTTTTATAAATGTAGATGAGAACAGCTGAAACTCTGATGGTCAACCTCAGGCTTAAGCTCCCCTTCCAAATTGCTTCCACAGGCGCTTTTATTTACCTCTTCTCAAGCAAGCATCCGGTGTGATGCCAAGACCGAGTGACTTTCTGTGACCACTCTGGCCGGGAAGAGACAGGGGTGGTCATGGGTGCCGGTGAGTGTGACGCCCCCACCGGGAAACAATGGGTTGTTTTTGTGAGAGGAGACAATGCTATTGACCAACGGACCGTCAGTGGGGTAGCGATCGGTGAAGTTGAGAGTTGAAGGGAGATGAAGGTCTGGTGCATGCATTGGGGGGGGGGGGGGTCTTGGGTGAGTTTGTCAGGTCGGAGAGGTAAGTAATAGCTAGGTGTAGATCGTACCTGGTATATACCGGAGCTGTTGACGTGTTAAGGGTTCTCCTCGCTCGGCGGAATGAAGGTTCGACTTTTTACTGTAGGTTTATTCACCTTCATCTTTAATTCGAGGTTAGTGATACATATAGTTCCGTATATGTGGCAAGCCTCTCAGACTCCCTCAAAGTGAATAAATGATGATCTCTTTCCTTCTGCTCTCTCGGGGGGCTTCCACAGCACTGTTTGTCAAAAAAAAAAAAAGATCAAAAAAAGAAAAGAAACATAGGCAGCCAAGACCTAGCTTATTCCAAACGTCTCTCGGATAGGAAAGGTAACGAACTACCCCACGTGACAAGGAAAACACCACTGACCGCCCAAGTATCACCCTTTTTTTGAAGACCCTTTTTTTCGACAAACGGTGCTGTGGTAGAAAAGTTCTCCGCTAACCAAAGCAACCGACCCCACCCAAGGCCGCCTTCCCCGCCAAATTCTCTCATCGAGGGGGTTGCATTGCTAGGGGCTGGTCAATCTCTAAGGGTGGGAACATGACAGCGGCCTTTCCCGCAGCGGGGTTTTGAACCATCACTTCTGCTCTGAGACATCCGGTTTTACTGTCGCCACCATGGCCAAAACTGCAAAAAAAAAAAACATGGTTTACTGGTTTTGGTGAAAAGGACTAAAGCAATGCGGAATGGTGCTTTTAGATTTGAAGCTCTATATCTACTATACCCAAGCAAGGAGGTAATAACATATACATAGCGTGCCCTGATTTCTGGTATATAATCCTGGCTGCACATCTGCCAATATCTGAACTCTTGATAACTACAAAACCTCTAGCGTCAGGGCCGGAGAAGATACTCCAGCGCAATGTACTAGCTCTAGTAATGATACCCAGATTCCAGCTTCTCCGTGAACCGCGCAACATGACAGCCCTAGGTAGCCATGACATCCGCCTCCAATACCATCTCCTTCTCATCCCTCTCCTCCGGCGGCCGCGTTAGTCGGGTCAGCAAACTCAAGTCGCTGCCCCTATCGTGCCTCTCTATATCTTGCAGCAATCTTTCGGCATAGCAGCCGTGCGGTGTGGTTGGTGGAGACACCACAGCCTTGGGGCGCTGGGTAGCGCGCACTCGTTGCTGCGGTTTCGAATATGAGCTGGTGGGGCGTGGGGTAGTTACGACGCAATAACCGTCGAGCGGAAAAGTATCTCGATTTTTAAAATTGGCTTTGTAGTTCTAGGAGAAGCACAAGCGCGTTGAACGGGGCGCCGACGAGGATGCCCTCCGGGACGGTCACTGATGGCCGGGTCAAACATATTGGGATGCGCCAAACTAGGTTCTGGGCGGGCATCCTTCAAGCGAGATTGGTGCTGTATGGGTGGCCCGTAACGATGAAACGATAACTGCCGCGGCGGAGACAAAACCGGCGGAGACTACTAGAGCGATTGATGATGCCTTGGTTGTGGCCAACCATCGAATGAGTGGGGGTACTGGTAAGGCCGGGGGTGCGTCCGCCCTAGAATTAAGGGGAAAGCCCTATTACGAAGATGGAGAGAGCTACGAAAACCCCACTATTCTGGGCGTGGGTATGGCGTAAGTAGGCGGGCACGAGCATGGGGTGGCGTGTTGTCGGGGGTGGGATGGATGCGGCCCGGGTCCTGCTCGACACCGTGTACAGCGCTGAGGTGCCCGGTTGCTGTGGGGGCGTGATCAAATAGGCACTGGGGTAAGTTTGATCGCAGACAACTTTCTCGTCGCCCTTAAGCTTGTGGTTCATCGTGTGGCTCCGTGGGAGCGGGGGAGATACGCTCTCTCTTGTACCTATAGCTAGAGTGTTAGAAAGTGGTGTACAGTGTTGAAGAACGCGGTGGTGGGGGAAGACGGCGGTTATCTGAATATTGAAGGGGCGGGGTATGGTATTGCAATTGAGTACATGCACACGCACCGCGTAGCGTTTTGTTCTTTTTTATTAATTCATTAATTGCATATAGCCTCTGTGCTATGAAAATATTTTTAAAAAAAAAGGGGTAGCTGGGGGTATAAGACATTTATCACTTACTCCCATCAAAAAAGCTGGAGAAAACCATGCATTTCCCTCTAGCTAAAATTCAATATCGCCGATTCTTCATGTTCCCTTACCTAGCACCCCCCCCGGCTCCTGATCCCCTCTTCTTAGCTCCCGTACTTCTCGCCGCATAGCATTCGTTCGTGGAGAGAAAGGGGGGCTGGTGGCGGTGATAGTGGTGATATAGGGATAATTGTACTGTGCACCACACTTACAGGGTGGGTTGGTTGGCTGGGAAAAACTTTGTTACCGCCAAGACCTGTTTTACAGGGGGTAAAGCCGAGTGATACGTCATGATCCCCGAAGCGCAACCTCTATAACTGTGACAAAAATGAAGACAAGAGATGGTGGAAGTTGCTTTTCTGGCCTATTGAATACACGAATTGCGAATTAGCAGTTCATTCTAAGCCGCGACTCATGGTTGTTGGGTTGTGGGATGTGGGGACCCGGTCGTGGGTTCAACCTCGAGTGAGATCTAGCGAAGTTTACGATCCATGGGGTAAAAGCAACTCTATAAAGAGATATCTATCGGGGGCTCGATAAAACTGGGGAGGGTCTATCTCATGCGTTGGGTCTGTAAATCAGTACTTACTACTTTATGTATGGAAGACATATTGGAAGTCAACCCGCTGAATCGCGCCGATAGAAACGTATTAGGGTTAGGATAGGAGGAGATATGAATGTGTTTCACGCGGTGAATTTAGCTTCATGATAGCTAAGTACATGTTTTCACCCGTGGCGTATGGTTATCGGCGATAAGGTGATATGGAAATGTTTTATGCCGAGTGTTCCTATACTAGTGGGCCAAAACTTGTTACATTCCGGACGAAAGTAATGTTTTTAAAGACACTGGAGATCGCCACACGAAATCAGGTCTTGAATTGCAATTCAATATTTAGAAAATGAAGATACTCTGCAATGACTATGGCCGGGGGTGATATCCGGATGTGAATTTTTTTTGGTGTGTGTGGCAGGCGCGCACTTTTGGCGCTTCGGCAGCGAATTGCGGAATATGGACTCGTGATCATTGACCCTGCCGTGTTCGGTCATAGAACGATGAAAATGGGGCATCCCGTCCGCTCTGCCATACCCAATCATCGTATCGCCCGGTTAGTACTACAGTGGGTGACCATGTGGGAATCCCGGGTACCGAACTCCTTTATCCTTTTCTTTTTGCTAATTGTGGAGGGGTGGTGGCGGCGACGTTAGGTTGCCCCGCTTCCTGGTACCGGGGAACCAGGAGTGGGAGGAAAAGCCGAGGCTAGTTGTTCTCGTTCCTCCGCTAGTAGAAGGCTTGATGCGTGGTAGCAAGCACGGCATTTTAATTGTTGTATATTATCGAGATTGGGGGGTCGGGGCCCAGCAAATGATTTACAAGAACAGCTAAGTTCCGGAACTATGCCATCCAACAAATGCTAAAAGCTGAGGTAATGCAAGTAGGAGGGCAATCAAAGTGCTTTATCTCCCCTAAGAATTGCAAAGGCATGTTGAGAACAACCTTAAAGCTACCAACACAACCTGCGCGTACCACTACAAAGAATCTACGCAGCGACACAAAAGCAAGGACAAAAAAGATGAGTTCGGTACCCGGGATTCCCACATGGTCACCCACTGCAGTACTAACCGGGCGATACGATGATTGGGTATGGCAGAGCGGACGGGATGCCCCATTTTCATCGTTCTATGACCGAACACGGCAGGGTCAATGATTACGAATACTTGTTTTTAGCGTGGAAGGCTCGTGGTTCGATCTGGGGGTAGGGGAAGCTTGGTGGTGTGGAAGATGGAGGTTGGGAAGGTGGAGAGGGAGGTCGACAGAATACCGGTGGGTTTGGGGGGGTGGTAGGCATTATATGGGTGTGGTACGGGGGGGGGGCGGTTCTATCAAGCAAAATCAGACCTATTGTAGAGTGACAAAAGTTCTCGTGATTTCTGCATAGCAACCAGCATAAACTTCCTAAAAGTCTAACCCGAAAAGCCAGCAATACGGACTTCAGCCTAGATAATATGTTCTATCAACCTTGAGCTCTCTAATAATAATATCTTCTTTATACCTCTTGTGGCCGCAAAGTTATAGTCGGTTCATGACCCACCCTTTTACAAAATCACGGGAACTTTTGTCACCCTACAATACCTATGTCTACATGGTTTTTTCCTTTTGCCACTCGGCCACCATGGATGGAGATGGGGCTCTATCCTCATTTTTCTTCAAGAAGCCCCCAAATAGGCGGTTTTTGCCTTTCGGGTAGAGACCTGTAGGGCGGATTTTACTTTACATATAACAGCAGGTTATACGCTAGTTTATTAAATTTATGAGATTTAATCACAGAATATCACTCGATTATCTAACTACCCAAAAAGAGGGTTTTGGCGCCCTCGTCTTGTAGGAGGGTTGGGTTTTGCGTTTGTTGCTATTGATATTGCTGAATAACCGTCTTGTCTATCATATAATTCGTCTGGTCTCGTCGCTTCACTATTACCTATATCTGGATGATGCTAGTTTTCTGTGTAGTTAGGAACGCATTTTTGTAAGTCATTCCGGTAGGCAAAAAGTAAACTAACTACAACTAACGAGTAGCCGTTATGCGTCAGAAACGTGACATTAGCCCTTCTCCCCCTCGGCTCCGTCCGCTCAGGCCATATGCTCGATTTTACCGCCGGAATGTGTCTCCTTACTACTAGCAAATGCTCGCCTTAGCATTCACTCCTCAGCATCTACCACAAGGTTAATATCGACTAGATACGTTTAGATCCATAAATTCAGGAAACTCGGGGGCTTGGGTGATTCATGAACTATCACTCGGTTGTACACACCATGCAGGTTCTCGTTTCTTTTTTCTTTTTTCGTTTAGCTAATTGTTCTTCTGTGTGGGCTCAATGGTAGTACCATCGTGCCTCCTTCTGCGCAGTCTTCTTGCTCGAGTAATGCGTGGGCTCGTGTTTCATCGGCTGGTAGCATGTGCGGGAATAAAATCTCTCGGACTTAGACTTATTCCTTTGGCCTAAGGGCAAACACACTCAGCTGGTGGTTCTCCTATTGTGGGCGATAGGATATAGCCTCGGGACTGACAGGCAGAAGTGGGGCCAAGGGCCGTAAACCCCACCGGATTGCATTGAAAACGAGCACAGGAACGACAGGTACACAGAACACCCAGCCCCATTACCTCCACATGCCGTTGGGGGAGGGCGGGGCTCGAGAGTGAAGGGAATTGATGGCGGTGTTATCCAATCTAGTTTCTAAGTTTGTGCATATAGTTGAGGATTCTTTTTGCGGGTCGTGATTGTTATGGTCTAACAGGGAGCTAGCGGGATAAATAAGGGCTTGTGGATCGAGCATATGGGTTATTTTCTAACTCGTTTTCCTTTGGGGGCTTTTGGTAGGTGAGCTAACTGTAGGCCTGAACTCGGATGTCATTATTGGTAGTCTGGTATCGGGAGGATATATAGGCGGCGTGGAGACCGACCCTCCATGTTCCACCTAAAACGAAGGTCAGTGTCACATCTGAAACCGCCACTAGAACAGTGTTTGTGTTTATGCGTGCATGCAGAGGGGCGGGGGACGGGCGATACGTACATCTAGCTAGAGTTTGTGTGGGTTTGATTGATTCCAGACATTCAGGAAAGTCATAAAAATCATTGAACGCCCTTTGGGATCACCGGATGGAAATTTCAAAATAGCGATACCAAAGGCCGCGGGGTTATGGGTATAAGGTACGGCTCAAAACCTAACTACATGGGCATAAGGCCGGGGCGCTCACCCAGCTATATACATGCATGGGGGTAGGCTTCAGCCCGCCCTCATCACAGTATTAACACCACTCCGCCACCAGCAAAGATAAGGGCACCATCTCACCAGCCGTAGGTCCAAAGCTCAAACAAATCACCTTTGAAACAGACCCAGCAGATTTAACGCCTCCACCGGTCACGGAAATGCCGCCCACTGCGTCCAGGATCTGGGGCCTAGCGTCGTCGTTCCCATTATTTGCGACGGTGTGCTGCTAAGATGTTTTCCTAGATGAAGAAGGTGCGCTGCTGGAGTGCTTTTCCTAGATGAAGGCGGCGCTGACACGTCTTGTTTTAGTTTTTTGGCCATGTAGTTACCTACGCCGCCACCTGTACACCACATTAATACTGTCATCGGGCTGTACTCCCTCTAGGTTGTTTGGCGGCCGAAGGTCCACTTTCCCGCATACACCGGCACCAACCATATAGGTGCTCCTTACGGCCCGGCTCTTTCCACAGACTTCCCACGATCAGTGGCCATCCACGGTAGAAGCAATTCATTCAGCGCCGGAGATGAGGATGCTAGCTAGGGTTTTTTGCTACCGCTACAGCGGTAGCACCGGTTTATAGGCCAGCAGCGAAAGAAAGAAAAGATCGGCAGTGGGGTTCAGCCTTCGCTCGGTGTGGAACCTAGGTATGGATTCGAGGGCGAGAATAGATGCGGTGGGCAGCCGCGGGCGAGGGAAGAAATAAAGCATCTGGTAACGGTGTCTAAGATATGGCAGGACTTAATCGGCGATCTTGCACAGGTTTAATATTAACGCTCCCTAGAAACAATAAGTGCTTTTGTGTATACTCCGGGCTCACTGGGCTGCCAATTCAGCTACCAGGAGGCCTGAGGTATGATGTTTCAGTACAAGAACCTTTGAAGGAACCGTCTCCAACTAGATAACTAAGGAGCCGAAGTATGTTAGCGGGTATTATCGTCGTCTTAAAGGAGCTTTGGAGGCGAGAGGGGGGACCTTTAGCTAGAGGCTAGATATTGTTAATTTAGCCCTGACGACTTTTGTTTTCGGTGTGAGCTTGGAGAAAGATAACTAAAGGATGATTAAGAAGATGTCTTTCGAGCTTAGGGGTTCTACCTTATCCATTTCTAAGTGAGTATGATATAGGTCTCTCCCAAAACAATGGGATAAAGAGATGGGGAGCTGACTTTGCGTTAGACTCCATCTCGGGGGGCAAAATGGCGATATTTTGTATCAGTCTGAGTGCACGACTCAGCGTGTAAACGGAGAAAGAAAAAGGGTTCAGGATTCAAATGTGTTCGTTCCCCAGGCTACAAGCAGGCGTCCAGGTCTCGCCAGCTCCAGCAGGCGGAGGATGACGTTTAGTACGCGCATGCAGGTCTGCCCGGCTGTATTATGACCCGGAGGTCGGTGGGTTTGTGGGGGCAAAAATAGCAGTGTCATTGAGGTCTTGTCTGGTTTTCCTAGACGAGCATTGCGGTTAGTTTTTCTTCAGAATCCTGGTTTGCTGCCTGCAAGATTTGGCCCTCGATCGTTTGATCGTTGAACATTTTCGGGTGAGAAGAGCGAGAAAGATGTTTTTTGTGGAAAAGGATCTGGTGCTAAACCAAAGAAATAAAGAGCAGAAGAAAGCGGACCTTGAACAATATAGGGCCCTGAACATCGAAGGGGTGGAAGAATTAAGGTGCTAAGATGAGCTAGTTCAGACTCTAGAGTTCAGCCTGGATAAATGCTGTCACCGATGAAGGTATTAGTGCTGTAGTCTGGAGCAAGGGGGTAATCGTATTGTATGATGAGGCCTACGTCGAGGAAGGAGAGAGGAGTAGACTATGACTACCATCACTGAAAGCTCGCCTGCGTTGAAGGAGCTCCCAGGATGCAATGAATAGGACCCACAATCTTCCGCGAGTGGATAAAAGATTGTACTCGTTTTGCAGACTGGACTCGGGGGTCTTTGTGTTGTGCCTGTGTGGTTATTTCCACTTAGCGGGATCGGCTGGCTGTGGTTATCGGGCGTTTCGTATCGAGTGGGTAGGTGTGTGTGGGCGGGTTACAGAGTGGTGAAGATATTGGAAAGAGATGAGGACGCTCGTTAATACCTGTGGTACTGGCTGGAGTTGTTTTTGCGATGGGTGCTTGTGCAACTGGCAGGCTTGGCACCGAGTGATAATGTGTGTAACAGCGCCCGCTAAGAAAAGAAAAATAGCAAGGGGCAAAACAAGATACATCATATGGATGGATGTACACGCGACTCCGTTCCCCCAAACCGCACCGCACCGTCCACGCAACCCCTCTAGAGGATGTGAGAAATGGTGTCAGAGGCTTCCTCCAAGAGCGGTGCCAAGTGTTCGAGCACTACGCCGACATTGTGTGCCCAAAACGCCGCTATCATTCTTGACAGAAAAAGCCCAACATCCGCCCATCGTCAACATACAAGATGAGGGCCTGCCACAAACGTCTTCCTAAACTCATCCAGGATCGGCTTTCCGGGAAAGAGTCAGCATCGCTCCCCGAGGGCGCGCGTAAATGAAGCTGGGCTCAGGAATCAACAACAAAGCGACGCATTCGTGGTGCAGAGGCGCTTGATTATCCTTTGGCTTGGGAGCTCGAGCTTCCACTTCATACACAAGATGGTATTGTGCCTAACCCTCCCCTTACGTACACTCTCACATCTAATTTATCAATAGGTTTCCGACAGTGATAGTCTGAAGCGGCAGGATATGACGAGCCGCCTTAACTGCATTTATCATTCGCGCCTTGCCGACATTAGGAGGAGATGGGGAGCTGGGAAGTGGAGCATGAGCGGTTAGTTGCCCCGCCTAGCGGCTCCTTTTGCAATTTTTGCCGCTGATGGTATGTTTACCAGAGTGCTATTCAGGGTGTACTAAGCTAATGAACTATGCTTTTGTTGGGCGCAGATGCTATGTTTTCATTTCTTGGAGCCGGCGGTTATTCCTAGAGGATCGCATGGTTATACTTGCCGTTGGTGAATCTCATGTTGCTTTGCTGCTGAAGATTTGGGACAACTATTAGGGGAAGAATAGTCTAGGAGAATAGATATCTGATACGGCTAGAATTCGAGGTAGCTTTGGAGCCTCTGGGGCCTGCGTTGCTCAGCGTCGGCGAGGCGGTAGGCTGTTTGTATGGCAGGAGCACCTACGAGAAGGCATTGGGTTCGTTATTGGAAGAGTTTGGTGTCGAAAAAAGGTGGAACTGGGGGATGCTGATGGTTTTTAGTAAGTATGAAGATGCCTACAACCCCGCTCCGTCCCTATCGGTGGTCTATGCCTCTCTCCAGAATTCTTGGGGAACTGAACTGCAGCTGATGCCACATAGGGGGCTTGTAATCAGGTTCTTTCATTAGATGCAGGCCTACATATGGGTTTTGTGGGGTTATAAAGCGCCTGGTGGATAAAGAAGGAAGGACAGTCCAATATTCATCACAACATCTTGCCTCATTTCCTCCGTTCTATCGGTCACAGTCCGCAGTAGGGGAAGAGAAGTTGCTTCTACGTGCATGAATGTTTTTGCAGGGGGAGGGGGTGGGGGATGAAGATTGAGACTTTGGTGAATACAAGCCTCTGCCGTATGGCCGTAGGTGCGTTTTTCTTTTGCGCATCAGCACATCAGCTCTCTTCATGTTTTCTACCGCTCTCCCTCAACGGATGACCAAGACTTACAGTATTAGTGTTGCATGTTCAAGTCTAAGCCGCAGCTGGTCGAAACAAAATATCTGCCGTGTTGCAGAACCGAAGGAGAAATGGGTAGGGCACAAGCAGAGTTAACAGTAGAGAGACCTTCAGCAGCAGAAGAAGAAGGCACGGCCGCAAACGATAAGTAATTCCAGGACGCGGTATAGGTTTTTAGGGCGAGCTTTTGTGACAAGAAGAAACCCTCGCTCAATTATCATAAAGCCCCCACTGTTCACCGATCTCCCGCCACTCGTAACCGCAGCTCTTAGGGTCGCTCGCCGCCCGGTGCTGGGGCCTTATCCTGCGGAGGTGCAGATGTTCGCGCAGGCGCTGCAACTACGTAACTAAACCCCACCACTGAGACCCTCCCCTTGCCCAGCACTGGCTAATGATAAAGGCGGTAATAAGGTCGCGGCAGCGCTTGAGTCTTGGTGCCGGCTCCTCTAGGACGTTTTCTTTAGCGTTGAGATTCTGAGGTGAGGGCCGAGGTGGAACGCCGGGGGAGTGGTGGTCGGTGTGTGTGTGTGTGTGGGGGGGGTAAAAGCTGTGTACACGACGCGGGCATAAGAGAATAGGGATTATGTGGGGATGGGGGGTGGTGTGAAAGAAAGTGACGAGGCTGCGATGCGCTTTCCTCGTATGTCTCGACTCGTGGCGTTTGGTTTTGGTGGGGTATTGGAAGGCACCAACGGCTGTTACATATAGCGGGACTTGCAGGTTAAGGGCTAATGTGTCAGATGGGCGGTAGAATGGGAATAGACGTTTGGCTGAGTAGACAAAATTTACATAGCCTTAGGTTACTAAGAAAACGTTCGAATTACGGCGATTGTTCTCATGTTGGGTGGGCTAGGCCGGACATTTCGGTTTAGCAAAGAAATGGCGTGGTGTATATACTGTACGGCTGGACTATTGCAGTGTTTCTCCTTGAATTTTTGCTCGCGCAGCACTACTGGGAGGATGTCAGAGGGGTTATTTACCGTCCTCCACAGCTGTTATTGTTGGCCTACGCTCCCCTGGTATACCGTAGAAGCTGAGACCTATGAGCTAAGGCTGGAGATACAAGCTTGAATCAACTACATATCTGGCGGTTGAGCATACCATTTTTCGTCCCAAACTAGACTAGAGTAGAGTAATCTGCTACGGAATCAACGTCAATCAAAGGGGCTTTGCGCCCGTGACATGCGTGGTAGGTGCGTGCAGATACTTGATCTTCTTCTGTTACATTTGGTGGCGCAGCTCCTCTTACTACGGCGCCACTCAGGGGGGGGGGGGGGGGGGGTGGTACCAGGCACATACACCAATGGTCTATGGAAAATTATTCAAATCTTGGGGAGGTAGAAACTTCTTAAATGGGGTCTTCATTGCTACGCAACATTCAATGGCCCCGACCACCCCCGAAAGTTACCCCACTCGACAACAAAAGGGCTACCATGGGTTGTCGTCGGCGCCGTGGACGAGATGGACTACTAGAGTGATGTTTAGGAGCTACCTCGAGAAGTATACCCGTCAGGAGGAGATAAGGGATATATCGTGCTTGGTGGGGTGCCTGAGCCTCTACTGCGGGAGTTTCGTGGGTGAGTGGCTCTTTCGTGTGTTTCCCTAGATTTAACTTTTGCAGTTTTCTTGCTTTACTGGGAGTGGGATGGGAGACATGGAGTTGTCGGTGCGGAGCATGAGGAGGTGTGAGCTGGGATGTTGATGTTGGGGGAGTTGGGGTGGGAACTTAGAGGGGTGGGATATGGATGGTGTCTTAAGGGATGAGTTGCGCCTCAAAGAAATTATCGGATCAAGCGCACGGATCATACTTGGTCACTCGGCGCCAAGCCGACGCGGCTCTGCAAGCAATACAACCTGTCGAGAACATACCTCTCCATGCTATTTGAATGGGTAGATGACAAGCACCGAAAATCATTTCTCGTTAGGCGGATATGGCTAAGACTCGGTGGTACGACGCTGTAGATGAGAGGGAGACAGTAAGGATTTTGCAATTAAAGGTTAGTGCAGTTGGGGTCGGCGCAGCCTGGATGTTTGGCTCCGTCACTAACGAATTTCTGTATTGAGGATACATGTAGTTTCTACGATAAATCGGGCCTACCAGGGATGCGTTTGGGTCCGGAGGCGTGGATGGCGGCGACTTACATGAACCCTGACCAGGAGAACGGGGGTGACTGATTGTGCTGGTTTCGGAGCGCAATGTCCCGTAAAAGTGGAGAGTCTGTGGAATGGGGTAGGGGGCCGGCCTGGGGGGGCGGTGGGTGATATCCTCAAAGGGATTCCCTCGGAGTCTCAATAGCTTTCAGGTCAGCGAGTTGCCCGCCCTGCAGTCGCTGCTTACCGCTGCCTATCCTCTCGTGTTCTAGCAAGCGTCTTAATTTGTGCTGGTCATTCTTCTGGTTCTGGAGCTCATGGGGAAGCAAACTCGAGTGAGGGATTCATTTCGGCGGCATTTACTACACGGCTACAGATACACTTATAGACGCTAGTATGTCTGTCCTAGGTGGGGAGACCAAAGAAAACGGTTGACGCCGATTGGGGATAGGCAACGAAAGGATTACTAGTAAGTACTTCTTAGCAAGTGCAGTGGTATAATTAGGTTTGGTGTGTCGGCCATATGGAAAGGGAATAATAGTAACATAATCCTGTGTATATCAAGGGAACAGATTTTGAAAGAAGTTTGCTGGTTTTTCTTGCGTGCAAGGCCGGGGGAAGGTATACCTCACTTGACTGCTTGATTCCTAGCAATGCAGCGCTTACCACGTCCGATAAGGGTGATGAGCTACGGGTTATACCTTCTCGGACGCGCTGCACCCCACCCTCCAACATTTGGTGGAGAGGCACAAATATCAACTAACTATAGAAGATGTGTTGCTCCTACTAACTTGCTGAGATAATAACATGTGCTTGGAGATGTATTAGTCGTGAGTTGCAGGTTGCTCGGCGGTAGGAGGGCTGCAGCAGCGGGTACGGAGGGAATTGTAGGATTCGGTCTCTAATTGGCAAAAGCTATAAGGACAGGGGATTGAGATATACAAGTATCTCCGGAGACGCTAGAGTTAGCGGTTATTCTGGTTATTGTACGCGGCGATATGTAAGCGGAACAGCGTAGGGGTACCTAACAAGCTCGTAAAGATTAAAGGGCGCAGATTTGAGATATGGGATATAGGCCGGGGCTCGGGCGAGGCAAAGTCGTGTGGTGAGGAACTGTAGAGTATGGTGATGGATGAGATCATGCGCAAAGAAGAGAGGTTGGGAAAGGAAAGGATAAAAGGCTTGTACCAAGAAACAACACCACCGCCCAGCCAGATCTCACTGTGAACAACACCGAATCAAGCCCAGCCCAATACTGAACCAAGTCCCATCCGATACCAGGGGCAGGGGCGGACCACCACACCCACACGTACCGAAAAACAAGCACAGAATCAAAAAACGAGTACAATGACACCTCCCCCCCAAAGCAATGCGGCCGGCGACGGGGCCGGTCCATTGACAAGACCAAATCTATCTCCTTTGCTTTATCAAGATGATATCAGATTCTTTAATTCACCCATTCCGGGGGGAATGGAGCTAACAGGCGCCTCCGTGCTTTAGGATCTTCCGTGTTTTTTTAGATGGTGGGGCGGTGGGGGATCCAGCCCTGCAAAAAAGTAAGGTTTGCTGGCGGGCCGCCAAGATCTGATGCTTTACGCACCAACAGGAAGCTAAAACTGTCGCACCACGGCATCAGGGCCGTGGTCTAGTCGCTGACACCTCATCTCATATCACATCTGCAGGAGGAGTCGGTAGTAAATGAGGAAGGTTCGGGCTGACAGGGGGAATGTTAAGGCTGTTTGTTTAGTAATTCCACATCTACAAGCAAGCAAGCGATGGGGCTGTATTCCACCACCCATTACACACTGGGTAAAGAGGCTTGATAGAGTGTTATTCAACCCTGCCGCCACTCACTACATGCGGGAGATAACGAGGAAGTGAAGGTTTTATTCAATACACCTGTCATCCACTACACACTGCCACCTACTACATATTGGAGACAACAAGTAAGTGAAAGTGTCATTCAACTCTGCCATCAACTTTCTATCATGCAATTCTTTCATATGACGGTGTGATACGATATCGACTGCTGTTGCAGGAAACATGATTAGTCAAGGTTTCTCTTATGTTCTATGGGTTTCAGTTGCATGGGTTCTATTAGTCAACTTTCATGGATGCACTAGGGATGGAGGACTGGAGGGATTGGCGAAGTTGGGATTATTCTAAGTGCGGGGGCGGGGGGTGAGTCAGGATACGTTCTATGGGTTTCTGTTACACGAAGGAATGAGTCATAGTAGGGGTTACGCGGGGTTATGAGTCAGGCTTGGCTGAGGATTGGTGGCTATATAAGGAAGGCAACGGCGCCTCCTCCTGTACTTTCTTTCTCTTCCCTTTTCTCTTCACGCAACGTCTTCTGTCTTTAGTATATAAATACATTATAGTTCCTAATTAAAACTAGTGACTATCGCCGCCCCTTTACTCCTCCACCTACATACTCCCTCCTTGGAAGTATCGCTGTTACTACTACGTACCCTGTAGAACGAAGCCTTACCCTCTGACGCCCCCTTGAGATCAACAGTATCGATATATTTTTATTGTAGGATTTCCTTGAGGTTTTAAAGACTTCTATGAAATGAGTATGATATCACGGTGCTAAGCGAAGACAGGGACTAAACGAGCCAAGGTGAACCACCAAGGCGGAGCTGGGACAAGGGGGTGTGTGGAGACGAGACGAGCGGTGGGGTTGTTGGGGGAACTGAGAGGTGGGTTCGAGGTGAAGGTGCGAAGAGGTGGTCCTGTCGTCCCCATGGGGGCAGCACAACCGACGGGACTATGGCTAAGAGAGAGAGAATATATTCTAGACGAGAGAAGACTAAAGACGCCTAAGATGACAGGAAGGTTAAGAAGAAAGGAGAAGAAGAGAAGTCCTACAAATGAACGAGCCCTATATATAGCCCTGAAAACCCCTCGCTGACTCATCCCATAGAAACCTGTAGAACCCCAAGGAAATCCATCATTACAAATACCTGCATGCCGTTGACTCATAGAACCCTGCAACTGAAACCTATAGAACATAAGAGAAACCCTGACTAATCCTTTTCTCTCAAGAATCAGCATCGACATCGTGATCACGCCGTGATAGATATTAGGTCCTCTGAGGCCTAAGTCCTCTTAGGCTTACGTGGGTAGCGTTCGTGGAAGTCTTTCACTAATTCGGGGGAGTTGTCCAAGTCGTCACAAGGTTGCCATGAAGATTCCATACCCTATCGATTTGGACGGTACTCAGTCGTCCTCTTCGTTTATGGTAGAGTCTAGGATCGATCGACCTCCCATTCCTGTTCTCCTTCTATCTCGACAGGTGGTGGCGGAGGCTGTAGTTGTCCTGACGGGTCGTGGGTCATGGGGACAGTAGATACACGTGGAAGACTGGGTGGACTTTCATTGATGGGGGTAAGGTGAGTTCAGAAAGATAGGGGCTCACGACACGGGATATGCAGACGGGCCAACTTGTTTCCAGTCTAACTTCTTCGATGGTCTTTTGGTTAATAGGTTTCGTGGACAGCCAGACCTTATCTCCAATGGCATAGCGGGGCGGGTTCTGTTGGCATTTGCTGACTCTTCCATAATCCGTTGAGCTCTGAACATCTCGCTCGGAGGAAGTCAAACACTTCTGACATGTCTCTACCATGGTGTTGGCCTGATCTTCGCTGGTAGTCGCCATGTCAGAGTGGGGCCAAAGGTCATTCGGGGGTGTCTGCCATAGTTGGCTTCGAAGGGGGAGAGCTTGGTGGATTCTGATACATGGTTGTTAGTTGCGAATTCCGCCATTGGTAGGTAGGTAGCCCAATTGTCCTGTTGATAGTCGACGTAGCTGCGGAGGTACTGTTCCATGATGGCGTTGATTCTCTGTCTGGCCATCAGTCTGGGGTGGAAGGCGGTGGAGAAGCGGGGGGAGATTTCTAGTCTGTCGCAGAGGGATTTCCAAAAGTCTGAAGTGAATTGGGTGCCCCGGTCTGATACAATCTTTTCTGGGAGGCCATGGAGTTTCCATACATTCTCCAGATACATTCTAGCGACGTCTCTGGCTCCTGATTCTTCAGTGCATGGGATGAAGTGTCTCATTTTTGTAAGGCGGTCAACGCATTTACGGCAGGATCGCCAGAAGTTGTTGCTGAGGGGAAGGCCGGTCACAAAGTCCATTGATACGTCTGACCATGGTAGTTTGGGTACTGAAAGAGGGCGGAGGACTCCCTGAGGTGCGTTGCGGTTTGCTTTGCTTCTTCGGCAGGTATGACAATTCATAACGTAGCGGTCGGTATACTTCCGCATGTTTGGCCAATAGTATTCGCGGCTGAGGAGTTCAAGTGTTTTAGCTCTTCCTGGATGCCCTGCTGATGGTTTATCATGGTATTCTTGTAGGAGTTTAATTTGTAGCTCCTCATGTTCTGGTACAAAGAGTTTTCGGCGGTACAGGAGAAGCCGCCCTCGCTTTGCCAAGATTCGCTAATCTAAATTTGTTTTGATTGTTTGGTGCCGCCTTAGCATGGTGAGAACTTTGTTTTAAACTGTCTTCTTGGTAAGCAATTAAAAATAACTCCTGAATGGTGGGCTCCTTCAGCGGATTCATTTATCAAAGAACCCGCGAACAAACTTAGCTTAGAATCCAAATTTTCTTTCTTCAATATGGTCTGGTACTGGTACGCAAGGCGTTCATCCTCCTCAGGTAGATCTCCGATCTCCTAGTCAATGCATCTGGTTTCTCCTTGTTTCCTGGTCGGAATTGTATAACTAAATTGAACCGATAGGAACTCTGACCAACGTGTTTGTCGCCGGTTTAATAGTTTCGCTGACATAAAGTACTCAAGGTTCCTGTGATCTGTTAGGACCTTGATGGGGAAGGAGGCTGTTTCAAGAAGTATCTCCACCTCTAATCTCGGATGATTGCTAGTAGCTCCTTGTCGTAGATTTCATAGTTGCATTCTGCCGGCGTGTGTTTTTTCGAGAAGAAGGCCACTGGTTGTAGTATCCTTCATCATCTCTTTGTGACATAATGGCAGCTGAGACGAGTCCGACGCGTCCTGTTTCTACTATGATTTCGCGATCGGGAAGTGTCTGAGTATGGGTGCCGTGGTAAATGCTATTTTCAAGTCTTCGAACGCCTTCCGAGTTTTCTCGGTCCATTCAAACTTTACCCCCGTCTTAGTCAGAGCCGTTGGAGGGGAAACAACTCTGGAGTATGCATAGATGAATCTTCGGTAGAAATTGACGGCCTAGGAACTCCTGTACATCTTTCAGACAGGTTGGTGTTTCCCAATCCCTAATAGTGGCGACCTTCTTCTCGTCCCATCTTGATTCCTTCCGGGTGAGTCCGAATCCTAGACATTGTTTCTTCGACGCCATTCACATTTCTCGGGTTTCAAGTGCATTTCGCTGATCCAGAATTTGGAGGATCTTGTCGACGTGGACTTTGTGTTCTTCCAGTGTAGCGGAGTAGATGAGTATATCATCCAAGCAAAGAAGAAAGTGGGCGAGGTATGGGCGTGTCATATCGACGTGAAGAGGGCGATTGGTGAGGCCGAATGGCATGACTGTGTATTCGAAATGGCCATACCTGGTTCTGAATGTTGTTTTCCATTCGTCCCCTTCTTTGATTCTCAATTGATGGTAGCCGCGTAGATCTAGCTTGGTGAAGTATTTACGCAGAGATACCCATAAACGTTTCCGGAGTTAGTGGTAATGGGTGGCGGTTCTTGACCGTTACTGCATTCAACTTTCTATAGTCGACGCAGAGTCGGAGAACCATCCGCTTTCTTGACAAACAGTACTGGTGAGCCTGCTGGGGACGTGCTGTGTCGGATCTTCCCACTGGAGAGGTCTTCCGCTAGGTAGTCCCTGAGTGCCTGTAGTTCTAATCGCGTATTCCATACATAGGTCCAGGTGCTGTCTTGCCTTCTTGGATGTCGATGGAAAGGTCGTACTCGGGTCGGCGAGGTGGAAGTTTCGCGGCATCTGGTTCATTGAGGAGGTGGAGGAAGTTGTGGTGTTTGGCTGGTACGAGGTTACGGGGGTCCTTTGGCGATTGGGTCAGGAGGTCGTCGAGGGCTTTGAGGGTGGTTGAGTATAATCGCATTCCCTTTCTTTGTTTGTTGAGTAGTCTGTGGAATGCGTATGATGTGATAACGGAGATGTTGGTGGTTGGTTTGGTGGGGGGTTCAATAGAGATGCCCCGGGCGGTGACTCGGTTATGGTTGAGGGAACAATATTTTATACAGTATGACGAGTTGAATTGTATTTCGTTATCGGCGGGGAGGATTGTTGTTGCGTGTCTGCGCATCCATGGGAGGCCCAGGACTATTGGGTAGTGTCCTAGCTGGGTGACAAAGAAGGGCGCTTCCTCCTTGTGTCCGTTGATGTCTAGGCTGAGGATGACTTTGTTGGTGACCTTTCCTGATTCAATAGGTCTACCGTCTATTACGTCTATGTGTCGGGGAAGAATGAGTGGAATTGTTTTGAGTTTATGGTGGCATACGAAATTTTTATCTATGAAAGCGTATCCTGAGGCGCCAGTATCAATGAGGGCATACGATGGGATGAAAGAATCTTTATTTGAGAAACAAGTTACTATCTAATTGATTCCCATCCATATCCTTCTGAAACCGAAAACCCGAAACCGAAATCCTAGAAAAATCTTAACCGCCCCTGAGTGAGCCACTCAGTCCAGGAAAAATCTTTAACGCCTATCGCCGAGGCTCCTTCTTTTTTTCTTCATTCCTAATATCTGCCCTGGCCCCTCATCCTGGGGCTTTTCGGGCGGCGCCTGTGGGAGTCCTGATGAGGTGTCCTACACCTCCACAATAGTAGCATTCTGTTCTACCGGCGGGCCTCTCTTTCCTGAGGGTCCGGGCGGCCTCGACCAGTTGACAGGTCCATGGGACTGTTCCTCCGCATGGGACGGGTGGGGCGGCTAGCGACAGGGGGTTGCGCGGGTGGTATATCGGTGCGAGGAGCGGGAGCAGAGCGGGGGTGGGAGCTGGTAGCGAATGGCGGCGGAGCTGTATAGCGAGGGCAGGACGCGGGCGCGGAAGACGGGTAGCGGAAGCGGGCGTTGAGGATCTGTTGTTTGTTGTCCAACCTTTGAAGGATGGCAGCGAAGTTCGGCGACCGTGGCGGGGTGTCGCGACCATCAGCCTGGTCAGTTCTTCGCTTAGTCCCGCCAGAGACTTTTCCACGCCAGCTTCCCTAATCCGCATCGGGCATAGCGTTGAACTCGAAATAGTCCGAGAACGATCGTCATACTGGCGGATGTTTCTGAGTTTTGTGCGGGCCGTTCCCACTCAAGTCCGGTCCCCAAAGGCTGTGGTCAATATTTCAAAACCTTTCCATGGAGGGGAGGTTAACCCCTGTGTTGGTCAGGTATGGCATGAATTGGTCGGCAGCGGGGCCTTCCAGGCGAGAGATGGCGAGGTGAGTTGGTTCTGTAGGGTGGGTACCGGTCGGCATTACCCAAGAGCTTGAGTTTCAGCATGTGTTGAAGAGGGAAGTTCCTCCGAGGCCATTGAACTGCTTGGGGTCCGGGAGCTTCTCCGACTTCTCCATTCTTGCTTCTGGGTGTGTTGTTGCTAAGCCCTGGAGGAATCGGTTGGGGCGACGAAGAGGCGGTGCGGGCGGTGCTGGTTGTTCTGCTCGGTGGTGGGGGCCTGGTTGCAAGTGCTTCCTGGGCGGCTAGGGTTTCTTGTTGAGGCGACTGCTTGGAGGTGACCTGGGCTTGGAGCTTTGTGGTGTTTGCTTCTTCCTTTTCCAAGTCTTGCCCCAGTTCGGTGATCCTTTGTTTCCATATCTCCGTTGCTTCATCTGCCTCCTGTTGGGTCAGTCATGACTTGTTCTTGTGACATGTCGGCGGAGTTGTGGTTCGGGTTGGCGTTGGAGACGGAGTATCAATTTAAGCGACAGGACTAAACGAGCCAAGGTGAACCACCAAGGCGGAGCTGGGACAAGGGGGTGTGCGGAGACGAGACGAGCGGTGGGGTTGTTGGGAACTGAGAGGTGGGTTCAAGGTGAAGGCGAAGAGTGGTCCTGTTTTAGCAGCACAACCGACTATGGCTAGAGAGAAGAATATATTCTCGAGAGAAGACTGACTCAAGATGCATTCTGAAGAAGAAAAAGAAAGAAGTCCCTGCAACTGCATCCTATCGTGAACCGCGATATGAGAATCATCAAGAAACTACCTTTTATGTTTGAGTTCCTAAGTAGTATCACGGCATACGATATTGGGTACTGTTACTCAAGAAGGATTAGTCAGGTTTCTATAGGTTGCTCTTTTCTATACTTCTGATACAGATTTGTAATAATGGATTTCTTTTTTTGTGTTATGAGTCAGCGATGGATTTCCTAGGCTATTATATAGAGAGCTCTTTCCCTCGCTTGTAGGACTTCTCTTCTTCTCCTTTCTTCTTCACGCAACCTTCCTGTTATCCTAGGCGTCCTTCAGTCTTCGCGAATCTAGAATATATTCTCTCTCTCTTTCTCTCTCTCTCTCTTAGCCATAGTCCCGTAGGTTGTGCTACCCCCACGTGGTTCTCAGGACCAACCCCTCTCGCCTTTGCCTAAAAGCCCACTCCCTTAGCCTCTCCGTCCCCTCTCCCGCCTCGCTCCCACACCTGCACCTTCCCAGGTCCCGCCTTGTTGGTTTACCTTGGCTTGTTTAGCTCTAGCCTTCGCTTAGCACCGTGATAGCTATATATAGGGAGCTCTCTCCCTCGCTTGTAGGACTTCTCTTCTTCTCCTTTCTTCTTCACGCAACCTTCCTGTCATCTTAGGCGTCTTTAGTCTTCGCTTGCCTCGAATATATATATTTTCTCTCTCTTAGCCATAGTTCCACATGCCGCCTCACAGGAAGTAAGACTCCACCCCACGCCGTGACCTTCGCTTATAGCTCCTCGCCCTCGCTTAGCGTCGTTATAGTTCGCTTATCAGTCCGCCACAGCTCCGCCTTTTGATTGTGTACCTTTTGTTACGGAAGCGAGATTATATCTAAACTAGCCAAGGTTCACAACCGAAAGTAAGACGGACGGCGAGACGAGAGCGAGGCGAGGACGGGCAACGAGGCTTTAACCGGTAAGGTAGTGGGACACAGAGTCCAGATGGCAGTGCGAGCGAAGTGATGTAAGCGAAGATACCAGTAGAGGTGACGCCGCGTCATGAACGAACGACTACAAATGGGACGAAGTACTGCTAAGATGAAGATGACTAAGAGTGATGACGTATTATATTCCAAGAGACGATACTAAGAAACAAGTAACAACTAAGGAACTAGAAACGTAGAGTTGATAACAGGAAGGTTGCGTAGGAAAGGAAAGAAGAGAAAGACAAAGGAAGGGCTTCATAGCCGACTATATATACAACTCCTAATCCCTGTCCAGGGATGACTCATAACCCGTGTAACGGAAACCCATAGAATACCAAGAGAAATCCTAGACCCGAGACCCGATTCCACAATATCCTTTCCTCCGCAGTAGCCCATGGTACGCCGTGATAACCTTGGCTTGTTTAGTCTTCGCCCCTGTCTCACCGTGATAAGTAGTCTCTTGGGTCTCCTGAGAATCTCTTGAAACGGCTGGATTTTTTTTGATTCTCCCGAGGCTCAGTGGATTTCAGGAGACAAATGAAGTCTTGCTGATAATGGATTCTAGGAATTATATACAGAAAACCCTTTCGCTAGCTTGTAGGATTTCTCTTTTTTTCCTTTCTTCTTCATTAATCTTTTTGTCTTTTTAGTCAATATATACTTTATGACTTTTAGCAATTATTGAGATGTTCCTGCTGTATTTCGAGGAATATCAAAAACACTTATAAGTTCCTTCTAGTAGTTAGCTCTCCTTACCTGCCTCTTATCTCTGCCCTGCCTAGTCTATGCCTGTTTTTTATCTCCATCCTGCCTAGTTCTCGGCTGTCTCTTATCTCTGTCCTGCCTAATCCTCATCTCCTTTGCTGCACGCCTTCTACTACAGTTAGCCTAGGTTGTGTAACACTGCTTGTTCAATCCACATACCTGTTTACAACTGTGGATTTCACTATACACCAGATGTTATTAGGGAAAGAAAGAAACTTGATAAAGCATCCACATCAGCAAGCTTTACCATTTGTGACTGAAGTCTCCTGAGTCTCCTAAGACCCCTGTAATCTCCTGAGACTTGTAAAATCTTGCTGATGCATCAAACATCAACTTACTGATTATTCTATCGGAAACTAATACAAGAAAAGTATCTCGCAAGTGAGCAGATTCTCCACCTATAAACATAGATCATATACATTCTAACCAATCAATTCTACATCTCAAACTCCTGTTATTTCCTCTACTTCTTGGAAATCATGGGTTGTGCCTAAATTAATGAGTTTTTGCATTATTCCAGATACATATGGAGTGGTAAATCATGTAGAAAAATATTGTCCTCCTACAATTGTATCAACTGAGAAGAAATCTTTTGGTTTAGGTACTCCTGTCCCTTATTTTGAAAAATAAGAGCATTTCTATAGATAGGTTAATGTTTAGCTTCCAGTAGTTCAAGAGGGTAGGAATTGAACTAAATTAGAAAATGTTTGGCCACCACCGTCTTAAATCTGATTAGAGATAAAGAAACAGGTATTTGAGGAATTGAAATTGAAGCAATTTCTTTCACAAATTGACAAATACGGGAAAACCTATCATGTGGCCTCAATTCTTGTAACACCTTTTATGTCCCATTAGTGAATGCAAATGGTTGGAAGAGGATTATAAACTTATTGAATACTTAAATATCATTTGGGAAAGTATTGATAAGAGGTTCAATAATACAGGATTTACAATTAAGACTTACAATACTAATATAGAAGGTAAGTTGTGGTTTATAAAATATTATTAATATTTTTCTACTCTTAATTTAGTTTCATCCATCAATTTATAAAATACTTGAGCTTATCTTTTCAATACTGAATAGAATCTTTTCCTTAGTACACGTCTTGTTTGGCAATCTGGAACAAACATACCCTACCTATATTTTGATAGTGCTGTTACCGCTTTTAGTTGGCATTTCAAAGACTATCACTGCTATTCTTCAAATACTTTGCTAAATGATGGTTCTAAAATATTCGATGTGATACTCAGTTTGAGTATCAAACTTTTTATTACACATTGTACTGATACGTTATTTCCACTCTCAGTTCGTATTTCTTCATTGACATTACTAACTTCTTTGAGCAACATTAAACATAAACATTAGTCATTTCAAGCTCATCGTCAGGATGCCTAAATTCAATCAGATACCCTCCTGACTTGCGCTGATTTGAGAGAATACATATATGCTATTTATTGAGTTAAGTATAGATAAAGTAGTATAATTATAGTTTGACTAGTAGTATATCATTCTGGCATAAATTCTGGATGAAGCTACATTAGCAAAAAATCCATTTGCATCTGGGTGTGAAAATTAGCATAAGATGCAAAAACGTCAAAGATACCAAAAAACAATTACGTACCTACATTCCCGCGCCCTGGTGCCGCAAGGTAGGCTTGGGCTCCCAGGACAGATCTTTTGTCATTAGTCTCCGAAGCTTTATCTTATACCTTTTAATGAGATAGCGGTCATGGCAAACCTTGACGCTAATCTTTGCTAAGCGTTGATATCACAGTGATAATTGGACACTTCAAGTAATTAATGGTACATCGCTTATTTCTTTTTATTTAAATCTATATAATTCCATGTACAAATATATACTTATACAACTACCTACCTACACATCTTCCTACGCGTCCACTTCTCTACCATAGAATATCAGCAAAAAATGAGGCTGCTTCTTGAGGCGCCTAGGCACCACAATTGGCACAAGATGTCAAAGACGTCAAAGACGCCAAATATCAATTGCTTACCTGCATCCCCACGCTCCGGCGCCACAAGATAGTCTTGCACTCCCCAGATAACTTTTCCGTCTTTAGTCTCCAAAACCTCGTTTTGTGCCTCTTGCCTCTAACGGGGCGGGGTCGGGATTCAAGGACGGGAGCTGGGACGATGGCAGAGGCAGAGACGGGGCGGGTTCAACTCAGGATACACCGGAGTCGGCACGGGGTCGGGGCAGATTCAGGTTCAGGGACGGAGGACAGGGGAACAGAAGACCGGAGTCAAAGTATGTATTGCTAACAAGAGAAGAAGACGTTGCCTAGAGAGACGAAGACATAGGAGAAACGAGACGCTATATATACAGTTATTCCTTCCATTGCTGACTCAGACCATAGAAACCCATAGAACCTCTTTCTCGGCCGAGCCGTCAATACTATTCCTAATACCGATAACTCCTTCCCGTAGTATCTCAATCCTTCCTAGTGCTTACTTTCTATCATCCGAGCTCCTTCCTATTCCCTTACCCTGATTCCGACATCGACCGATATTAACCAACAACCTTGTTCCGGAGGCGCCTTGGTGGCAGGCGGGACGGTGGAGGCTGAGCCGTGATATTGCCAGACTATGAGTCAGAGCAGAACCTTGCCCTTCTATCACGGCGTGATACGATATCGAGTACGGTTGCGGGGAGAAGGATTAGTCAGGGTTTCTCTTATGTTCTATGGGTTTCAGTTGCAGGGTTCTATGAGTCAACGGCATGCAGGTATTTGTAATGATGGATTTCTTTGAGGTTCTACAGGTTTCTATGGGATGAGTCAGCGAGGGGTTTTTAGGGCTATATATAGGGAGCTCGTTCCCTCGCCAGTGACTTCTTCTTCTCCTTTCTTCTTCACGCAACCTTCCTGTCATCTTAGGCGTCTTTAGTCTTCTCTCGTCTAGAATATATTCTCTCTCTCTCTCTCTCTCTAGCCATCGGGTCGGTTGCCCCACGACGTTAGACCACCTCCTCGCACTCGCACTAGCCTTCGCCTTCGTCCCAAGTTCTCGCCGCCTCTCCCACGTAGTCCACTACCTCGCCACCATAGTTCAGCCTTGGTGGTTTACCTTGGCTTGTTCAGTCCCCCTCGCTTAAGATCATGATACTAAGGTTGCGTCCAACGCCAACCCGAACCACAACTCACGACATGTCACAAGAACAAGTCATGACGGACCCAAGCGAACTCGACTACGACCAACTCGAAAGAGACTTGGGTCGCTTTGCTCAAGCATACCCCCGAGCACCACCAGGCGCGTCTGAGGACGCATTGTTTAACCACAATGTCGTCATGCGTAGCCATCAGGCGGTTAGCGAACTCCGAAACGAACTGAGACTGACCCAACAGGAGGCAGATGAAGCAACGGAGATATGGAAACAAAGGATCACCGAACTGGGGCAAGACTTGGAAAAGGAAGAAGCAAACACCACAAAGCTCCAAGCCCAGGTCACCGCCCTCCAAGTCGCCACAGCGCAACAAGAAACCCGAGCCGCCCAGGAAGCACTTGCAACCAGGCCCCCACCACCCGCAGCAGAACAACCAGCACCGCCCGCACCTCCTCCTCGTCGCCCCAACCGATTCCTCCAGGGCTTAGCAATAACACACCCAGAAGCAAGAATGGAGAAGTCGGAGAAGCTCCCGGACCCCAAGTAGTTCACGGGCCTCCGGAAGGAACTTCCCCTCTTCCAACACATGCTAAAACTAAAACTCTTGGGCAATGCCGACCGGTACCCCACCCTACAAAACCAACTCACCTATGCCATCTCTCGCCTGGAAGGCCCTGCCGCTGACCAGTTCATGCCATACCTTACCAACACTGGGGTTAATCTCCCCTCCATGGATAGGTTTTTTGAAATTCTACACACAGCTTTTGGAGACCCGGACGTGGTAGGCACCGCCCGCCAGAAGCTCAGGAACCTACGCCAGTACGGACGATCATTCTCAGACTACTTTGCCGAGTTCCAACGATTTGCCGCCGATGCCGGGTTAGGAGAGGCTGCCAATGTGGAAAGCCTCCTGGCCGGACTAAACGAAGAGCTGACCAGACTCATGGTCCATGAAGATACCCCCGCCACAGTCTTGGAACTCGCTACCATCCTGCAGCGGCTAGACAACAAACAGCAAGCTCCAGTCTTCACGCGCGCCGCCCCTCGCCACACCACACCGCCAGCTCCACCTCGCTACTAGCTCCTGCTCGTCACTCCGCCTGCGCCGCCACACCCCTCCCGGCCAAGAACCCTCCGGCCGCCAAGACCTGCCGGCCACCCATCACACGCACCTGGAGGAACGGTCCCCATAGATCTATCCACTGGCCGGGGCCGCCCGGACCCTCAAGAAAGAGAAGCCCGCCGGGTAGAAAATAGATGTTACATTATTATGAGGTGTAGGACACCTCATTCGAATGCCCCCAGGCGCCGCTTCAGGAACCCAGCCCCCAGGATGAGGGGAGCTAGGCGCAGACATTAGGAATGAAGAAAGAGAAGAAGGAACCTCCGGCGATGAGGCGTTAAGAAGATTTTTTCCCTGGACTGAGTGCCACTCCAGGACGGTTAAAAGATTTTTCTAGGATTTCGGTTTCCGGGTTTTCGGTTTCAGAGAAGGATATGGATGGGAATCAATTAGTCGTAACTTGTTCTATTTCTCAAAATAAAGATTCTTTCATCCCATCATATGCCCTCATTGATACTGGCGCCTCAGGATACGCCTTCATAGACAAAAACTTTGTATGCCACCACAAACTAAAAACCACCCCCCTTATCCTCCCTCGACACATAGACGTAATAGACGGTAGACCTATCGAATCAGGAAAGGTCACCCATAAAGTCATCCTCAGCTTAGACATAAATGGACATAGGGAGGAAGCCCTTCTTTGTCACTCAACTCGACATTACCCAATCGTTATGGGTCTGCCATGGATGCGCAGACATGCAACCACCATCCTCCCTGCCACCAACGAGATACAATTCAACTCCTCAGCTTGTGTCAAACATTGCTCCTCAACAACACCAAGGTCACCGCTAGGGGTATCTCTATTGAACCCCCCACTAAACCAACAACAAATATCTCCGTCATCACATCATACGCTGCTTCCACAGACTGCTCAATAAACAGAGAAAAGGAATGCGACTATACTCGACCACCCTCAAGGCCCTCGATGACCTCCTCACCCAACCACTCAAGGACCCTCGGGCCTTAGTGCCAACCGAACACTGCAGTTTCCTCCACCTCCTCAACGAGCCAGACGCGGCTGGACTTCCCCCTCGCCGACCCGACTATGATCTTTCCATTGATATCCAGGAAGGCAAAACAGTACCCTTTGGACCCATGTACGGAATGACACGGCTGGAGTTACAAGCACTCAGGGACTACCTAGCGGAATACCTTGCCAGTGGGAAGATTCGCCATAGCACTTCCCCAGCTGGTTCCCCAGTATTATTTGTTAAGAAAGCGGATGGATCCCTCCGACTGTGCGTCGACTATAGAAAGTTGAACGCCAGAATAGTCAAGAATCGCCACCCATTACCATTAACTCCGGAAACCTTCATGGGCATCTCAACGGCAAAATACTTCACCAAATTAGATCTACGTAACGGGTATCACCAGTTAAGGATCAAGGAGGGGGATGAATGGAAGACGGCTTTCAGGACAAGATATGGCCACTTCGAATACACGGTCATGCCCTTTGGTCTCACCAATGCACCAGCCGCTTTCCAACATTGGGTAAACGACATGCTACGCCCACACCTTGATCACTTTGCGACAGCATATTTGGACGACATACTCATCTACTCACCCACCCTCGAGAATAAAGATCCACGTCGATAAAGTCCTCCGAATCCTAGACCAACACAAAGTACATTTAAAGCCTGAAAAATGCGAATGGCACGTTAACGAAACAATGTACCTCGGATTTGGGCTCACCCCCGAAGGAATCAAGATGGACAAAAAGAAGGTCGCCACTATTAGGAATTGGGAAACACCAACCTGTCTGAAAGACGTACAGGAATTCCTAGGCTTCGCTAACTTCTATCGAAGATTCATCTATGCATATTCCCGAGTTACCTCTCCTCTAACAGTACTAACCAAGAAGGGGGTGAAATTTGAATGGACCGAGAAGACCCAAAAAGCTTTCGACGATCTAAAGTTAGCATTTACTACAGCACCAATACTCAGACACTTCAATTTTAACGCGAAATCATAGTGGAAACGGATGCTTCGGATTATGTCTCAGCCGCCATTATGTCCCAAAGAGATGATGAAGGGATACTCCATCCAGTGGCTTTCTTCTCAAAGAAACACACGCCGGCAGAATGCAATTATGAAATATACGATAAAGAACTACTAGCAATCATCCGAGGGTTTGAGGAATGGAGATATTTCTTGGAAACAGCCTCTTACCCCATCAAGGTCCTGACAGACCACAGGAACCTTGAGTACTTCATGTCGACAAAGTTGCTGAACCGACGGCAGACACGTTGGTCAGAGTTTTTATCCCGCTTCAATTTCATTATACAATTCAGACCGGGAAAACAAGAAAACCAGATGCTTTGACTAGGAGATCGAGATCTACCTATGAAGGGGATGAACGCCTGCATCAGTACCAGAGACAGTGTTGAAGAAAGAAAATTTGGATTCTAAGCTAAGTTTGTTCGCGGGTTCTTTGATAAATGAATCCGCTGAAGGAACGCCCACCATTCAGGAGTTATTTTCAATTGCTTACCAAAAAGACAGTTTCCCAAACAAAGTTCTCACCATGCTAAAGGACGGCACCAAACAATCAAAACAAATTTCGTTAGCCGAATGCGCCGAAAACGAGGACGGGCTTCTCCTGTACCGCCAAAAACTATTCGTACCAGAACATGAGGAGCTACAGCTCAGACTCCTACAAGAATACCATGATAAACCATCAGCAGGCCACCCCGGAAGAGCAAAAACTCTTGAGCTACTTAGCCGTGAATACTATTGGCCAAACATGCGGAAATACACGGACCGTTATGTTATGAACTGTCACATATGCCGAAGGAGCAAAGCGAACCGCAACGCACCCCAAGGATTACTCCGCCCTCTCTCAGTACCCAAAGCGCCATGGACGGACGTTTCAATGGACTTCGTCACCGGCCTCCCCTTCAGCAACAACCACAACGCAATCCTCGTCGTCGTCGACCGCCTCACAAAAATGAGACATTTTATCCCATGTACAGAAGAATCAGGAGCCAGGGATGTAGCCAAAATGTACCTGGAAAACGTATGGAAACTCCACGGCCTCCCAGAAAAGATTGTATCAGACCGAGGTACCCAATTCACCTCGGACTTTTGGAAATCACTTTGCGAGCGACTAGAGATGTCCCCTCGTTTCTCTACAGCCTTCCACCCCCAGACGGATGGCCAAACTGAAAGAATCAACGCCATTATGGAACAATACCTCCGAGCCTACGTCGACTACCAACAAGACAACTGGGCTACCTACTTACCGATGGCTGAATTTGCAACCAACAATCACGTATCGAATCCACTAAGCTCTCTCCTTCGTTAACCACGGTCGACACCCCCGTATGACCTTCGGCCCCCTCCGGCACGGTACCACTACGAATGAGGACCAAGCCAACACTATGGCAAGAGATATGTCAGAAGTGTTTGACTTCCTCCGAGCCGAGATGTTCAGAGCACAGAAGATCCAGGAAGAGTCAGCCAACGCCAGCAGAACGCCGGCCCCCCGCTATGCCCTTGGAGACAAAGTATGGTTATCTACCAGGAACTTACTTACCAAGAGGCCATCGAAGAAGTTGGACTGGAAACAGGTCGGCCCGTACCCCATCTCCCGTATCGTTAGTCCCTACGCCTACGAGCTCACCCTACCTCCATCAATGAAAGTTCACCCAGTCTTTCACGTATCACTACTGTCTCCTGCGGCTAATGACCCCGCCCCGGGACAACTACAACCTCCACCACCACCTGTCGAGATAGAAGGAGAACAGGAATGGGAGGTCGATGCGATCCTAGACTCTCGCAAACGAAGAGGACGACTGGAGTACCTCGTCCGATACACCGGATATGACGAACCTTCATGGCAACCTTGGGGCGACTTGGACAACTCCCCCGAGTTAGTGAAAGACTTCCACGAACGCTACCCACGAAAGCCTAAGAGGACTTAGGCCTCAGAGGGGGACCTAATATCTATCACGGCGTGATACACGACATCGAAGACGGTTATGGAGAAGGATTAGTCAGGGTTTCTCTTATGTTCTATGGGTTTCAGTTGCAGGGTTCTATGAGTCAACGGCATGCAGGTATTTGTAATGATGGGTTCTACAGGTTTCTATGGGATGAGTCAGAGGGTTTTTAGGGCTATATATAGAGAGGATTGCTCGCTTGTAGGACTTCTCTTCTTCTCCTTTCTTCTTCACGCAACCTTCCTGTCATCTTAGGCGTCTTTAGTCTTCTCTCGTCTAGAATATATTCTCTCTCTCTCTCCCTCTCTCTCTCTTAGCCATAGTCCCTTCGGTCGTGTTGCCCCACGGGGACGTTAGACCACCTCCTCGTACCCTCGCTCCGTACCTAGCCCTTCGCCCTTCGTCCCAAGTTCCCCGGCCGCCCCCTCTCCCACGTAGTCCACTACCTCGCTCACCATAGTTCAGCCTTGGTGGTTTACCTTGGCTTGTTCAGTCCCCGCCCTCGCTTAGCACCGTGATACCTTCATTTTCGCTGGGAAATGACGATTAGACAATGTAAGTAGGAAACAGTACATCTTGTATTTTATTCTATATAGCTCTATGTATGCCTGCGCGACTGCCTGCACGACTGTCCCGCGCCACCCGCGCGTCCACCTTCCTACGTACAGAAGTCATCATTTCCGGGATGTCCATGGCGAGGTTTTGGGTGTGTTCTAGGGTGCGCCCATGTGATCGATTTGGGCGTCACAATGGGCGTGTCTATGGCGTCGATTTGGGCGTGTAGGTATCACAGTTCAGCCCTCACTACCCCACCTGCCGCCTAGACGCCTCCAGAACAGGGTTGTTGGTTAAGATCGGTTGATGTCGGAATTAGGGTAACGGAATAGGAAGGAGCTCGGGTATTAGAATGTAAGCGCTAGAGATATTCGGGACGTTACAGGATGGAGTTATTGGTATTGGGAATAGCATTGGCGGCTCGGTAGTGAAAAGAGTTCTATAGGTTTCTATGGTCTGACTCTGCGATGGAGGGAATAGTTGTATATATAGCACTCCGTTTCTCCTATGTCTTCGCCTCTCTAGGCAAAGTCTACCCTCTTGTTAGCAATACATACCTTTGACTCCGGTCTTCTGTTCCTGCTCGTCCCTGTCCCTGAACCTGAACCTGATCCGAACCCGAACCGACTCCGGTGTATCCCAAGTTAAACCCGCCCTGTCCCTGTCCCCATCCCGGTCCCTGCTCCTGTCCTTGAATCCCGACCCCGCCCCGTTAGAGTAGGACTCTATTCAGACATTAGTATAGGTGTCGGAATATGGGGTAGGGAGATACTCGAGAGAGAGATGGAGATGGAGATGGAGGTGAAGTGGAGGTAAAGGTAGAGATGGCAGCGGGGGGGCTTAAGACCTGGAAACTGCGCCAAGAATGACGTTGATGGCAGGAGCTAGTCCCAATCGCGTTTAGTCTCTTTCAGCATATTACTTTTCTGGCAACATATCACGTTTTGGAGACGAAATAGGGCGTCAAAAGACGACCTGTCACATTTAGGACGAGCTAGATGAGCTAAGTCGAGCTTGGACGAGCTAAAGACGACAGGTAACTTTTAGACGACCTTAGACGAGCAAAATGCGACCTGTCACCTTTTGGAGGCAAAAGACGCATCCTGACACATCCAGACAAAGACTTTTTGATATCTGCATCTTGGGAGACAAGATGCGTCTTGGCGAGACCTATTTTTTCCTGATGATCTTGATATGGTGCGGTAAAAGTGTCAAAAGTGGTTTTGCCAATGGTGGTGAAAATGATACCAGCACTTATACTTTAAAATAGATAAAAACACAGACCTTTTGCCCAAAAGGGGCTATATAATACCTGTATATATGAACATTGCCCACCGGTGGTGAATTTCACCACTAGTGGTAGGTCACTTTACCACCGGTGGCAGCTATTTTAATACCAATGTGAGACTATCAGTATTAGTGATAATACAGAATAAAGACTGGAAATCGGCATTTATACTAGAGCAAGGACTGAAATTCAGTGTTTATAGCACCGTTGGTAAAATTACTTTTGACACATTTACCGCTCCATATCCCAATGCTTGAGAATATTCGGTGTTAGAGTAGATTCTCGATATATGGATACTTGATATAGTGGTACCGCAGAATGTGAGGAAATTCGTTATGCTGCAGCTGTATATTGGCGTTGAAAGACTACCTCTAGTTAAACTGACTTTCTCAGATTTTTCGGTATTCTCGCTATAGGAAGTATTAAGAACTTAGTGCTTATGCAGTTTGCCGGTTTGCAAGTGCTATTTTATTATGTATATCCTCTCACCTAGTTTAAGGATATTTTGCTATAGGGACACATGCTTTTGGTCCCGACCGCATCCCTATAGCGAGAGTGTACTGTATTTTTTACTAAAAAGTTTTTGGGTGGTGGGGCTTACATGTGAGCCACGAAGAAGAAAGGGGGTGGGGTTTGCTGGAGGGCCACCAAGGCAGGGTAAAAATGTAAAAAGAGAAATTTTCTTTTTCCCCTCCCTTTTTTTTACCTCGATGTTTGATTATCATCTCCTCCGCTCCACCCTTTGTCCTGTTTTTCTAAGAGACCACTTTTACTTGGTAGACCAACTGATCAATCTTCTACTTCATCGTGTATGAAGTATAGATAGTAGTAGTAGCCCTGTTGCTTCGTGCCGGAGTAAAGCTTCGCGCGAGTGATAAGGTGTGATTGGGTGGCATGGTGGGACAAGTGGAGATTGTTTTATTCTGGATGTGCGACATAGAGCTAGCTGTCTGGTACGGAGGTTGTAGTCAATAACGAATTCAAGCTTTGGCCTTTAATTTATATTGTGTCGACAATTGGAAGCTACATTTTATGTTCGTTGTTTCCTGCGGAAGCAATGGGGCGCTGGAATATGTGGCGTAGTACAGTGAGAGACTGGAGTAGAGTCTTGAAGGATAGTTGCCTGTATCCTGCCTATTTTCGCTTCCATTTATATAGTCTAGCTAATGCACAGGAGTGGAGGAGAATTGATAAATTTGAACCCAACGTATCGCAGGATTTTGGATACTCATATTTTTGGATTCGATTTTAGGGCTCGTCGGAAAGCGCTGAATTATCAACGTGTGCCTAGGTAGATAGATCACAACACCCCCGTCATCGTCATCATATGACTGCGTTAATCCCACTAGCCCGGGGAAGCAAACGATGGTATGTTATCCAGGATGGAATAAGATTTCTTTTGTTTAGGTTGGCTTGCCGTACCTCCGTAAAGGAAGGAAAACTCTATGGCTGGATTTATAGGCTAGGTATTGAAGAGATGCTTGTAGAGATCAAAAGCATCTCACTGTGTGGGGCAATTGGATGGCTGGCCCGTTTGTCACTCGCGGCCAGGACAAGTGGGGTTCGGATAAACTACATAGTTGTCAAAAGTCTGGGTGATCCCACTCATACATGCCACGGGAATATATAATCCATTTATGTGGGATAAGAGTTGACATTCATTACAGGCCTCTAAATGCTCAGCGGGCACGCGGCGGTAGTAGCACGAATAGTGTCAGGGGCAAACATACATTGCAGGACAAAAGCGCCCCTTGGGCCAGGAGCATTCCCAGTAAATGTATATTCAACGTGGTAAGGATTGATTATAATGATCCTCCATAATCTAGGTGCTCCTGGTGAGGTCCTGGGTGGATCCATGCATGGGTAGAGGAAGGAGGAGCTTGCTCTCGCATGTGTGGTAAAAGAAGAAGTAGAGAAAAAAAGAAGAAAAAAAAGAGGGAAAACAGGCCGGCGGCGCCTGGAGGCCACATTTCCTCGCATAGGGACTTTCTCGTGAAGCTGTCACCAACTTTAGTATGAATGAAGGGATCTGGGATCGGGCGGGGAAGCTCACCACCAACTTGAACTCCATATGTTGAGTATATCAGGAAAGGGATGATAGCAGGTTTCGGAGAAGGCGGTATGAAGCAGATGCAGGCCTCAACACGCGGAGGTAACAGGTGGGTTGAGTAAGTTCGCTTGCTTGTGGAGAGTAAGAGGTGCTAGTTGACCAGGAGCCAGAAAGGAGGGGTAGCGTCTGGCAGGTAGACGATGTGCGAAGACAGGAAAAGTAGGTTCCGGTTGATAAAAGACATTTGGGGTATTAGTACGTAGTATAAGAGACGGCAGGTTGACCAAAGTTCTTTCTCCCGGAAACATAAGTTAGCCTTATTCTATCCATCAACAAGACAAGGCACACAGGTCGCGTACAGGTGAAGAAAAGGAGGACAAGGCTCGAGAGGAGATCGTAGAAGCAGTGCTGCGACTGAGCGTAGGAGAAGAAGAAGGGAGCCACCCAGAGGCCGACAGTTACGCCGATGCCTACGGAAAGAACGTTGCGGAAACAAGCCCAGCACATGGATACGCGATTATATAGTTTCTGAGGTGTTGGGTGGAGATTGTCAAGGACGAGGGGGGAAAGGAGTAAAAGTGTTTTCTGGTGCACAAAAAGCAAGAAATAGAGGGGGATGGGGCTGATCTGAGGAAAGAAACGGGCGGAAGTTGTTGTTGGTGCTGGAAATTACGCGGCTCATTGGACAGAACACAGCAGAAATAGGAACGAACTGCTTCCCTGTTTCTGTATAGCGGTGTACGTGTCCGCTAATTTTACCCGTGGTCAATTGGCTGTCTAGAGCTAAGTACATGTAAGTACATGTACTTAACATATGTATATATAAATTGATGTAAATTAAATTGATGTCTAGCAAGTACGTTAGTATATATATAGCTTGATAATGTCGCGGGACAATGGCCAAAACACACCAAAATATGGACTTTTTGCAATACTCTCTAGGCACCACCACTAGTCGATAGGCCTTGGGATTTATGATATACCCTTAGAGGCCTCAAAGTACCCTGTAAACATATATTGCGTTAATTTTTCAATTGTTAGTAGTGTAGCAAGCTTTAGCTCCCACCAAGACCTAGAATTCCCATACAAACCACAGCCTATCTACAAAAATGATTATCATCCTTGAAACGAGGATTTCATTTGGGTTTGCGCTCTGATTTGGACTCCTCTAGTGATGATTCAGTAGACTCTGTTAATTTAAATCGCCATTCACTAAAATGTGTTGTGTCTGGGTAGGTTTTTAAGAGTGTCCGTGTGGTTTGGCCTGTTGTCCCAGGGCTTTTGAACAAGAACCATACATGTAAGTACATGTAGGTAATGTAACTCCTCCAGCTTCTGGTGGGAGAGGCCCGTAGAGGTACGGGAGTAATGGCAATGAGATTAGTGGTGTTTTTCTCCCTGTAAGGCGATCATAAGAGCTCTTTGGGCATGTAACATATACATGTATGCATACTATTCTACTATAATGCATATAGATACTTTATGTTATGTATATGTTCTGTGCTGCATGTCGAGGTGCGTGCTGGGAAGACAAAAAATCGTAAACTATACATGTACCCATCAATGGCAATATTAGAAAACCAGGCCATAGAAAAGTAAACTCCGCTATATCCTCGCCGATAGCAGAGGTGTCCAAAATAAAATCCTAACCTACGCTTCTGTGGTTGGGCATCATCGAAAATCAAATTCAAAGCTATATACCATTCATCAGATATATTTCTATAAACAACCTGTTACGCATATTATTTGTTTTCTGCAGCTACCGCCTCATACCCAGATTCACCCCACTAGTTCTTTCATAGTACCCGGCCATCAGATATATATTTCAAAAATGAGAGTGCATATCTACACCCTCTAATGCCTTAAAACCCATCTCTAAGCCTGATATTGGAGGCTGCCGACATGTACAGCCTAGGCCTATTACGTCCCTGATATACCCTGGTCGTTCATTTTTGGAGCCTTTTGTTCTCAACAAACATAGTCTAGGGTTACCCTAGTTTCAACAATACAAAGCCTTCAACAGATATATGGCTCAATGAAACCCATCAATCTGGAAAAAAAAAACGTCAAAGGAAAGAAAGGGGGGAGAGGCGGGTCCGGTTCATGCTCCTCACCCGCCAGGGCACACCCTCGGACGTTCGTTTTCTCTGCGGGATGTGTGCCGGTGAGGAAGCTGAATCTGCGATCATTTGTGGATTTCATATAATATCAGACCCGAGAGGGTTGTCATGAGTTCCCAGTAACGGGAGGGAGGGCTGGCTATAATTGACGCCGGGGTTGCGGGGATAGGTGCTGATACGCTCTTTAGAGGGGGTGGATAGCTGGCTTTCTAGCCGTTATGCTACAGATATCTCTGTCTTCTGTGTGGGTGGAGGAGGGAAGGGTATGGTGCGCACAACAGGTCCAATTCCGAACAATTGCAAACTCAGGAGGTGAAGGGGCCTAGGTTATATACTGTGCGGGGACGGAGTGTATTATTTGCTGACATTAGGGGTCCTGGGCTAGCAGCTACCAGAACACTGTCTCGAAACACTAAGGTATCAATATAGTACGATATTTGTGTAGTGTAATACTTATTTAGCATCTAGATACTACGCATCTGCGAGTTGTCAACATTGATTGGTGCGTGGCTGAGTCCTGGTGACAACATATGACGCGGAATCCCGCCTATATTCTAACGTATTGCAACTCCGAGAAAGCCAAGTAATACCGTACCTCGGGCCAGCATAAAGAAGCATATCACTCCTCTATGCGGCGATATATGAAATAGACCAATTAACCTAGAGCGTAAATTCAATGAGGTCGGAAAATACGAGAGCCTAAAAATGCTACTGGTCTTCTAGACCAACGGCCGTAGCCAGATGAATTTTTTTGCAAGTCGATCAATACGAGCTGCTACTCACCTAGTACATCATTTAAAGTGGCGTTCATGCCCGTTCGTTACTGTCGAACCCAAATGCATAGTGGTAAATTGCGTCATCGAAAATCACTCGCTTCGCTGATCGATAGATTGTTGTGATCTGTGTTGCCTCCGAGTACTGTCTACCCCTGTTTTTTTTTTTTTTTTTGTTTACATCAGTAATTGCATGCAGCCCTAAGGCTATGGCAATATCACACCATTTTATCCCCAGAACGCCCCTCCAACCGCCGCCCACGAAAGGAGAGAAAGGTAACAAAGGAAAACATCGAACTGCCTCCACGCTACACACCCAGCCCAGTGCGCTCACTTTCTCGAGCCTCATCATTCACTGCGCGGGTCCCCCAAGATGAAAAGAAAAGAAATACACATTTGTTGTCCTCCTCTACTCTGACCGGCATAGCGCGCTCACTATCTCGAGCCTCATCATTCACTATGCAAGCTTCCTCTTTTTCCCCTCCATTCCTCCGCTACATTCTCACATCTGATCCATAACCTAGCTACTCTTTTTCTAATTCCCCCCATCCTTGTTCCAGCTCCCTTCTTCCTTCCCTGTCTTCTTCGCTTATTTCGCCTCTCCTTCTTCTGTCTACCCCTGTGCCTAGTATACACACACACATGTATAATATGTGACTATCCAATATCGGTATATAACACAGCTCTCTTGTCCTATAGTCAGTTGAACAACAAAGCATCGTCCTATCCAACCCTATAATCTACAGCGAGACTGAGATAAATATTGGAGACATACCAGTTTTCCTACGATTCCGGCGAGATTTCAACGCAAAATGATGGGCTCAGGTGACGGAAGTCCAGTGAAACCAAACACCACACCAAAGATCAGACCTGGTGTAAAACCGTAATTATACTGATGATTCTCGGATCAAATAAGTGGTATGTATGAATGAACGATGCAGGTCCCTTAGGGGTTGAATAACATGTAGGAGTTGTATGGGGCGAGTATTTAGCCGAAGGTAGTCACTGAGCTCTCAAAGTAAATTTAGAGAGCACCAGTTGGACTAGAAAATGTGAAACAGGTAGCTGGTAGTCTCTGTCATGAAAAGAGGCTGATCTTAGTGGAAGTATAACGCGCCCTCTCGTTCACCATGACCACCTCCGCAGTATTCCACCCACCGACAGGCCTATTCGCAAACAGATTTAACGTGCGGGATTTTGCCCCCACCGCAGTAACACCCGCCCCTCCCTTTCCTCCCTATAGATCCCGGCGGGGTATGTCAAGAGTGACGTGACGTAACCAAAAAAAAAAAAGAAAGAGCTGCATTGTTCCATTAGAGAGAGATGTCTGCTCGATGGGGCTAAAGGATAGCTGGGGATCCTTGAGCGAGAGATAACATATTGTGAATTTTGTTGAGTTCCCGGAGGGTGTAAGAGGTACGAGACCCATCGATATCACTACGGTCCTAGCTAAAATATCTCATTTACATTTATTAGCGGGGTCGAGTCGATAACGGTTTAGCAGTGGATCGGAAAAGAACGCAGAAGACAACAAACCTCCCCCTCCCGTCGCTTTAGCTGGCAAATATAGGACGGCTCTTCGTTTCTAGTAGAGCTGGCTTGGTACTTGACCAGGTGGAGCCTGGATTATCCATCATGGTAGCATTTAGGTGTACTAGCGGCGGTCCAGGGCTAAATTAATCGATGGGACGTATCCTGCGACCGCGGCGCGATATCTTGGGTGCCAACGGCATGAAGAGTATTTTTCTTAGCCCATGAGACAAGCCATGGGCTACCGTGGACTGCCTCAAAAAAAGTCTACCCATCAGTGCGCCCATGTCCACAGCTGATGCCCCTAGTATATACACAATATGATGACTTGTGATCTTTCCTGTATTTTGATTTGGAGTGGGGAGCGCAGCAGAGGGAGAGAGAGTTACCAGGAAGGTGTGCATGCACAGCGTAGATGGTGGGAATCGAGAGGAGGATGAACGTACTGTAAAATACATGTAGTGTGCAAGCCCACGCGATTAAGGGAAAGAAGTGGGGTGTAGTCCCGGCACGTGACGGGGTGGTGAATGTTAGGAGCCTGAATTTGGTATAGGGAGGAATCACACGAAAGGCTGGATGCCGTTTAAAAACAAATACAGTATCACATGTACATGTACTTAAGTACATGTAGGTTAGCAGGGATATCATCTCCCATCAAGTAGTATATATTTTAATTTCGACAGGAACAGGTACTTAGAAAGAAAGGCTATGGGCGATATGTGTACAAAAATGGTAGGCCATCGTTAAACCAAGCCTTGTACTACGTAGTGTAGGATTTACACAACGAGTGACATCTTATGACTCGATATCCTTTGGTCTGCTTCGCTCTATATCTGTACTATTCCTTGGGGATTAATGAAGTAAGTACATGTACATAGGTCACAGCTAGCATTCTAGTGTCCAAAGCACCCGTGGGACCAATCCAGATGTAGGTTAAAATGTTCGGACACCATAAAACACACTACACACTTAATTAATTTACTATACGTAGGAAACTACATATGTATGCTACAGCCCCACGCGACACAACGCGCGAAGAACGCCCAATTATCTCGATAGCAGTATACCCTATATGTCCTACATCGTCTTGGTCGGCATAATAGAATACAGGATTGTGGGAGCGCCTGGTCGCGCGTAGTCATTATTTGTTGTTAAATCTTTAGCCCTAAGAGTGGGTCACCTCCATTCTCTGAACCCAGCAAACCGCACCACCCACCTAATACGCTGAAACCAAGGCCCATTGGCTCTTGGCGTGACGTAGAGGACTTGATTCCACCCCGGATAATCTTCCACCCCCCTTCACACTCTCCATTCCTACGTTGCCCCCTCACAACCTATATCGTAATATTTTTTTCATTAGTCGTTTGAAAAATATATATCTCAATATTCCCAATACTTATCTTCGTCTACTCCGCTTTACCCTCTCCATATTTACATCACCTCTCAACTCCTCACAACCTATATTACAAGATTTCTTTCTTCAAGCGTTTGAAAATATTCATCTCAATATTTTCAATAGTTATCTTCCTATAACTTCTTAACTGATTCAATACAATATGTCCTCGCCCACTGAGACTGTACCCGTGGAGCGCCCGCACATTCCTGCAGGACATGAAATAGTTGAACTTCGAACTCCATCCCGATCTGGCATTTCCTTTCTCACTGAATTCCCATTCACATCTTCCCCCTTCCAACCTTCCCCACCAGAACCATTTGATACATCATTTGTCCGAATCTCAGAAATTCGGGAAAGGATACTCGAAGGAGTGCAAGAAATAAGGATCGAGGTTCAAAGAATCAACCAAAGATCTTCTAGGGGAGATCGCTACAATAGGGCGAGGGAGGAATACCGGGACCGCCGGGACAGATTCAGATGGTCTTTGAAGACCATACTGGAGGACGACATTGTTCGAGTTTGGCCCAGTGGGCCACGTTTCGTAAGAATCAATTTCCAACTCAAGATGTTTTTGACAGGCAACAAGGTTTGTCGACATGATGTTGAAGCCATCAAGGCAATTAGCCAAAGGATCGAGGCGGTTTTCAAGGATATTACTAGTAAAGACTCCCGTGATATGGTCCTTCTTCTTGTGAAACAAGCTCGTATGGATAGACAGGTAAGGACTCACAAAGTCATGTTACCGTTTGCTGCTTCAAGGTTTGGTTCTGATTGTATACCTTAAATTTAGAGACCAGTCGTGTTGGATGATAACGTAAAAACGATCGAGCTGGAGGTTGAGAATGCCGTGAGTACAAAAATAACTCCTCACCCAGTCTTCGTGAAGGAGTTCCTGGTTACTGATAAAATAATAATAGGGTTTCGATATTACTGGTGTGAATGCCACTCGCGGGCAATTCTGCATTACTCTTACTAAAAAGGTATCACTCATGACTCACATTCATTCCATCGTGATCTTGTTGTAGCTTTTTTTTTTTTTTTGTCTTTTATCTTCTTTCTATCTATGGATCTAACAAATTCGCTAGGAAAAGCCACCGCAAACTTCAAAGAGGCGGACATCAATCAGAAGCAAGAGAATAGATAATGACCGTATGGTTAATGGCAAATCTGCACCAGTCGAATCTGCTGTTAGCCCCTGTGGGAGTAAAACCATTTGTCGGGTCGGTGGGTTAAAGATCATGGGGGAGCTGGTTTGCTGCTCCGCGCAGATCGGGGCCGGGGCCAGCGCACAGGCTTCGACCACTGATGTCCTCAGGCCCCTTGGACAACACGTTGTTGATCGCAAGGGTAAGACTCTTAGTAAGTCCTCCGCCGTAGAAGGTTCGCAAGGATCTGCATCTCAAGTCTTTGGATCAGCAGAACCTGTCGCTGCCAAGCCACAGGGAGACGGCGTTGGCTCTTCTGCCTATAGGCCAAGCAGATCTAGGCGCCAAAGTGGCTTCGTCACTAAACTTTATGAACCTCCCAAGGGCGAGCTTTCGGTTAATGCTCAAGATACTATCACTTACACGTCAAGCAACGCTCCATCCGCAGAATCTGAATCAAACATGCCAGGTTCCCCAGAATTACCAGATTTGATTCCATTGAGCCCAAGACTTGAGAGGTTCCCTTGCTTTGAGACTCACCAGGAAAAATCGGCGGTCCAGAGTGTTACTCCCTCAGTTCCACAGCAGGATAGTGGGATCGGCTCCCAGGCCAGTGAATCAACGCAGTCACAGGCAACCGAGACCCTCACTGCGAGGCAGAAAGAGAAGCTTCCCCACAAAGGCTTATCCATTCAAGGATATTCACAGAGAAGTCCCCCTTCATCAGGCTTTGAAGGAGTTGCCAATTCTAGGGGCGAAGTCGGCTTTGCAAGCGATCCAGCCTCTAGCTATAGTCATAGTGATCACGAGAGTGATTCAGAGCCCGAGCTTCCAAAGCTGCTATCACCTACTATCTACGGAGGAAAATCATACAGAGTGGCTAAATCCTTGAAAGAAATCTTTGCGGAAATTGATGATTCCAACAGAGACTTCCAGCAGTGCGTTTCTCAGAATTTGAAGACGTCTCACTCGGCGAGTACACACGGTGCCTCACCAAACCTTGGAGAGGAAATGAGGATGCCATCCTCCTCACTACGGAGAAATTTCCTTCCTCAAGATACTCCTCAGCAGAACATCGCGTCTTTCGAAACCCTTAATAAAGCTACAAATGGTGCAAATACATATGTCTCAGGACCTCCGGTAATTGGCGTAAGAACCTCCTCCATAGGTAAAGGAAAAGCAGTGGACAGAAGTTTTACCAATGACACTAGAAGTGATTCCTTCGAACGTCCTTTGGGGAGCCCTTTATATGAGGAGGTCATGTCTCGTGTAGCGGCTCGTGATAGATCTATGAACAAGGATTTGGCAAAGACAATTTCAACCAACCGCCCCACAATCAACAAATCAAGCTCCTCGAACGTTCAGACCAAGAGCGACAATACAGAGCAAGATGGCAAAGAGGGCAGTTTTAGCCAAATTACACAGCAGAACTCTCCAATGGGCATACTTGGATCAGCAATGCAGCTGGTTGCCGATACCTTTGGCATTTACCGCCATTCTCCTGAACCAAATGTGGGAAGTTCTTCTACAGAGGATATGCCAAAGACAGCAAGGAAGCGATCTTCGCTGATCCTCTCCACTATTTCCCCGGTAGCTCTCACCAAGCAACTCCTCGCTATCGTTGGCTCAGGAATTAAGAAGGGGGAGTTGCTTCCGCTAGGTGTACTCCCTGATGAAGGCAGCGTTGACACCTCCTCTCACGAAGTAGGACCTAACCCCTCTAATTCTGAAGAAAGAATGTCCAAAAAACGGACCCGAAACATGGTGGATGATAGTTCCCCAACGGCACCCAATCTGGTTCTAGTTACCCACCACGGGTCACCAATCCTCAATAGCCATCAAGTCAAAAGGCCACGCTTCAATAGGCCTGCCGGTTCTCGAGTACATGTTGCCCATAACTATATCCCGAGCAGGCAGTTTAAGCCTAACAGCTTCCTTCGAAACTCAACCAACGCCCATCCCCAGCTTCCGGATGGTCTGGAGAATCCATTCATGAGCACAGGGTCTAGCGAGAATACTGCCAACCGTCGCTCTTTCTTCCTCAAAAGGATGAGAAAATATA
The DNA here is from genome assembly GCA_024713755.1 of Morchella sp. 2018-W16. Lineage (NCBI taxonomy): Eukaryota > Fungi > Ascomycota > Pezizomycetes > Pezizales > Morchellaceae > Morchella > Morchella sp. 2018-W16. The sequence continues at coordinate 1,954,911 of JAMGYY010000009.1, read as the reverse complement.
ACTCGAACGCCGGTGACCGCGGGCTCAAGCAACAACTCCCCAAAATGTTTACCCAGGGAGGCCGCACCGATGCAAATACTACCGAGGAGGAAGCCAGAACCACTCAGCACCCTACTATCGTCGAGGATGGTGGCACTGCAGGTCCATCTACTGCCCATGTCAGGGTTAGTACTACGAGCACTACAACCCATGGTCAACCCATCGGAGGGAGAAGAATCTTGGCCCCGAAGAAACCACAGGCTACGGGCTCGAAGTTTGCTAGGAAATTTATGATTTGATCGTTGAAGTTTAATTCAACAAGGAGGGTATCTTACCCAAGTCTCAGCGAGACGAGAGTTTGCAGGAAGGTGGTCATATGGTTAGAATTTGTTTGTATCTTGATGTTGCAATGGTGCTGGCAGAAGTGGGTTTTTTTGGCTCCCCGGCGTGGGATGCCTTGCATATGGAGAGGAACTGTGGTATCAAAACATGTCGTTTCTTCGTTGGTCTTTTAAATGCTGGGGGTTGATTTACGGGTTTTAAGGCATTGATGGGGTGGAAGCGTCTGGTTCAGGGGAGACGAAAGGAATAGCGGTATGATAATGATATCAATGGGTGTTATTAGTCGCTACAATAAAGAACTCTTTGCAGATTATTAACAGGTGCTTTTGCCTTGCCACAACTAGTTAGTGAGATAGTATAAAGTTTCGTCTAAACTGAACTTTGTGACCTAGAGAGACACCGATATCGATGCAACTACTGCTCGCTCTGCTGTCATTACCTATGCTTTCCTGATGTTTTCCACATGCTCAATCCCGCTGCCTGGCGCTGTCTTGCACATTGACCGCAAGGGACAAATGATCTCAAGCGCAGCGGCCAACTATCATTACTATTCACGTGTTACATACAATTAAAGAGTCAACAGTTTGATCTCTGTTAAGACCTATCCAGCCGTGAGAGAACAAGACCCGTTGGTGGTGATCATGATGGTCTCGGGACAACCTCTCCCTAGGGGGTTATAGAGGGTATCTGTCAAGCTGGATAACGGAGGACGAAAGTACGGCCCCCTACTCTACTAGGCCCGAGCTCCAGCAGCATAGTATCGGGGCCACTCAATGATTATAAGGGGGCTCGATCGAGTAGCGCGGCTCGTACCCATTACCGCTCAGAATTGGGGTCGGGGTCGTTGGCGTGACTGGCGAGAGCGCAGGAAAGGCGCACACACACATACTGGAGGACCTTCCGTAGGGAATGGAGGCTGTTGTGTTGCTATTTCGGTTCTGTTCGGGGTTGGAGCGGTGGGGGGGGGGGGGGGGAGGCGGTCTTGCTCCGGATCCTCCTATGGTTTCATTGCTCGTCGCTGCACCCTCCACTGCTGAATAGTACAGAGATCCTTCTCTACCTACTGGGGACCATCTTGTCTGTTGCTTCTATCCTGTTGGATAGAAAAGGTTCGGATAGAGCAGGTTCTGTAGCCTAGTATGGGGGTCCTTCACTTACTTGTGTAGGTACTTACCCAGATGTGACAGTCGCATGTGCAAGGGCGGGGAAATGGTGCTAGGAATTAATATACAATTACGGACTTTTGGGGGGGAAGACAAGAGAGCGAGAAGGAGACATTTGCTACGGCCGTGGACCAGGAGGGGGGGGAGAGGGGCGTTGGACATCCGGACAGATCTAGAGTGCCGACGGGGTAAAGTAGGTGAGGGAGAAAAAGAACGAGGGTGGGGCGAATCAGGGGGGGGGGGGGGGTTGATTGAGAGCTGGAGCGAAGTGAAGTGAAGCAAGTGGAGCGCTCAGCTAGGCTGTTTGTTTCCTTACGTTGTTGTGTTCTGGTGGTTTTGCTTTGGGGTGGCGGTGGGGGGAGGGGTCCGGGGCAGTACTACCCTGCGGTGTTGAGGGAAAAAAAAAGAAAGAAAGAAAACAAGAAACTGCAATCTCAACACCGCCGAGTGATACCCCATGAGCCAAGACGGAACCAGCACCAGTGCGCTGGAAAAAAAAAAACCACCTCACCCCGCAACCAACACAGACGTACCGCAGCAGCACCACCGAGTGACCGCACATTACCCCACCACGCCATAATTTGCACGTAATGTCTTGTACCTGAAACAGGTGCGGCTGGTTTGAGGGGAAAAAATGGTTCTAGGCACTATATGTTGACTGCCCCCGGGACTGGAGAGGAATTGGTATGCAATTACGGGTTTATGAAAAGGAAAGACAAGAAAGCGAGAAAGAAACAATCCCTACGGCCGTGGGCCGGGAGGGGGGGGGGGGGGGTAGAGAGGGGGCGCTGGACATTCGGGAGAAACAGATCTAGAGTGGCGGCGGGGCAAAGTAGGTGAGGGAGAGAGCGAACGAGGATGGGGCCAGTTAGGGGGGGTTGCCTGAGAGCTGGGCCATGGGGCGAAGTGGATCATGGAGCGGTCAGCTAGGCTCTTTGTTTTTCTTATGTTACTGTGTTATGGTAGTTGTTCTGCTTTGGGGGTGGCAGCGGGGGAGGTGGGGTACTGCGCTGCGGTGTCGAGGGGGGAAAAAAAAAGAAAGAAAAGAAAACAAGAAACCATAATCTGAATGAGGGGCGGGGGATACGATCGAGGATGGAGCGAACTAGGAAGAGGTTGCTTGAGAGCTGGGGCGAAGTGAAGTGAAGCAAAGGTGGAGCAGTCAGCTAGCTGTTAGTTTTCTTACGTTGTTGTGTTCTGTGGTTTTGCTTCGGGGTGGCAGCGGGGGAGGTGCGGTACTGCGCCGCGGTGTTGAGGTCAAAAAAAAAAAAAGAAACAAAAGAAGAAACTACAATCTCAACATCGCGAGTGATACCCCATGAGCCAAGACGCGGACTAGTATCAGTGGGTTGCAACAACTGCTCGGGTACGAAAAGAGAAAAAAAAAAAACCGCGGCAGCACCACCGAGTGACAGCCCATGCTCCCGCCACGCCATTATTTATTTATTTATACTTCATACATGCGTGCAGCCCTTAGGCTATGGCAACCGTCACTCCTCTCTTCCCAGTCGTGACCTCTTTTCCTCCCCTTCGTCCCCCGCCTATGCCGAAAAGAAAGAAATCGAAAAGAAACGACTACATAGGAAAACATAGGAAAATACAGCTCTACTCCCCTCCTTTTACCGCCCCGTTCTCTCCCCCCAGTGCGCTCATTATCTCGAGACTCATCATTTCCCGCCACGCCATAGTTTTGCACGCAGTGTCTTGTATCTTAGGCAAATACAACTGATTTTAAAAAAAACGGTGCTAGGCACCACATGGCTGACCGCCCCCGGGATCAGGGCGGGGAGTTGATATACAATTACGGGTTTTAAAAAAGAAAGACAAGAAAGCGGAAACAACCGCCAGGGCAGAGAAGGAAATGGGGTACTGGGCGTCCGGAAGTAGTGGACAGATCTAAAGTGGCGGCGGGGCAAACCAGGTGGAGGAGAGGAAGAACGAGCATGGGGCGAATCAGGGGGGTGGGGGGGGGTTGATTGAGAGTTGTGGTGAAGTGAAGTGGAGCAACAGTGGAGCGTCAGCTAGGCTGTTAGTTTTTCTTACGTTGTTGTGGTTGTTCTGCTTCGGGGTGGCGGCGGGGGGCGGTACTACGGTGTTGAGGGGGAAAAAAAAGAATGAAAGAAAACAAGGAACCACGGTCTCAACGTCGCGAATGGCCCCATGAGCCAAGACGGGACCAGTATCAGTGCGTTGCAACAACTGTTCTTGGTACGGGAAAAGGAGGGGGGGGAAAGAAGAGAAGAGACAAATTGCAACCCCACACCGCAACACAAACGAACCACAGCAGCACCACCGAGTGACACGCCATAGTTGTTGCTGCACGTAATGTCTTGTACCTTAAACAAGTACAAGTGATTCAAAAAAAAGTAAAAGAAATGGTGCTAGGTACATATGGTTGACTGCCTCCGGGATCAGGGCGGGGAATAGATATACGGTTACGAATATTTTTAGAGAAGAAAGACAAGGGAGCGGGAAAGAAACAACAGCCACGGGCAGAGAAGGAGGTAGGGAAGTAGTAGACATCCGGAAACATTGGACAGATCTAGAGTAGTGACGGGCCGGGGCTAAGCATGCAGATGAAGAAAGGCGGGGATACGATCGAAGATGGAGCAAACTAGGAAGAAACGACTTGAGAACTGGGGTGAAGTGAAGCAAGTGGAGCGGTCAGCTAGACTGTTTTTCCTACGTTGTTGTGGTTGTTCTACTTCGGGGGTGGCGGCGGGGGCGGTACGGCGGTGTTGAGGAAAAAAAAAGAAGAAAAAGGAAACTACAATCTCAACATCGCGAGTGATGCCCCATGAGCCAAGACGCACCAGTACCAGTGACACTCATTACAACACCTACTCTCGCTAGGAAAAAACAAAAAACAAAAAAAACAACTAGCACCCCCGCCGCACCCAACCCAACACAAACGAACCACAGCGCACCACCGAGTGACAGCCCATGATTCCGCCACGCCGCCATAACTACAACTACATCAAGCTAGCAGACCCGCTACACGCAAGCTAGTACCGGCCGCGGCGACTTAATGCCTAACGGGTTTACTCCCGGTCTCCTCCTGCGCTGTACTGCCCAACTCTCATTAACCCGATGCTCACCCATAACGGACCGCCACTTCCCCGCCTCGGAATACAAATGATGTAAACAAAAAAAAACCCCAGCCTGGGACCCAAAACCGTGGCGTTAGGTCCGAGTGATACCCCGTGACGCAGCTAGCTACCACCCGACGAGAACACTCGTTGCGTCCGTGCTATGACGGGCAGCTCACATTGCCCGCCCACGCCACTAGCAGGAACAGAAGTCAACAGCATAGGCCCCGTACCAGGGCGTGGCGCTGTCTCCGGGTGGTGCGAGTGATATCTCGTGCGTGAGGCATCTGACGACCTCCCACTGACCCTGTTCATGCACGCTCGGTCTGGCTGGAAACTGCGGCTCGTGAACTACGCACAGGTACTTCATTCACGCTTCAAGAAGTAGCACGTTCTGTTATTGTATTGTATATATTGCTACTATTACTATTATTACTACTTGTTAACTATAAGCCCATAAGAAATATCACCCATCAAAAAATACAAACAGGAGGAGAGAAAAAAAAAATAGGACAACTAAACCCACCATCCACCCCAACCCGTCTACAACGACGCGCCCCTCCTCTGACCGCCGCCGCCCGCCATCTCCGTGCGCCCAACGGCACCAGTAGTACCCGTACTCGCCCTCCTCACCGGCCTCGGAATCCTCGACGCCCGCGCCCTCCTCTCGCCCTGTAGCACAGTCAGCCCACGCACGCACGCCCCACACCCACACACACCCACTCACCCCACCGAAGAACGCCCGCCTCCTCTCCGCCATCTCCGCCGCTACCCCCACACGGAACGGGTCCCCCTCTCCTACCCCCGCCGCGGCCCTCTCCCGCCGAGTGCGGTACCGGAACCTCCTCTCAAACACGTACTCGGCTGGTCTGCGGGGCGCGGGCGCGGGCGCGCCCAGCGCGGCGTCCACCACCGGTGACCCGCAGGCCAGCACCGCCACGGAGCGCTGCCGGCGGCGTGGCGGCGGCGGCAGCAGTGCGGGGACGGCGCGCGGGTGCGAGCCTCGGCCTCGAGCTGCGCGAAGATGTCGCCGGGTTCCGTCCACGGTGCGTAGACCTGGCTTGGGGGCGTGGTGGGCGGGCGGGCGCGAACGTGATTGTCTGTGCTGTGACGGTGACGGTCGGGGGCGGGGCGTCCTGGGTGTGTTAGTGGCGGAGGGAGGAGGGAGGGGGGGGGGGACTAGCACTGTCGCGATGCGCTTACACAGGTCTGAGAGCTCAGTGTCGGGGGTTGCGGGCTGGCGGGGGGTTAGTGTGTGTATAATAGTACCCGCGGGGGAGGGAGGGGGGGGGGGCGAACGGTGTCGGTGTTGAAGACGGCGGCTACCATGTGGGCCTGCTCTGCGGTGAGGCCGAGGAGGAGCGTGGAGAGGGAGCGCTGGGTGTGGGCGTTTGGGGCGAAGCGGACGCTGGTGATGAGGGTGTGTTCGGCGGCTTCGGGGATTGGGGGGAGTGGGTGGGTCCAGCTGGGGGCGTAGTGGGCGTAGTGGAGGCGGGGGTCGCGCGGGAAGGCGGCGGTGGACATGGTGCTGGTGGTGGTGGATGATTGGTGGTTGGTTGATGGGGGTGTGGTGATGGCTTGTGACAAGGGTGCGGTGCGTGGTGCAGGGTTCGCGTTGCGGGTGGGTAGAGTGTGTGAATAGCGGCCGTGTATTGAGTGCTGATTCGGCGGGAGGACTGGGGTTGTGTTTCTGTATGTAGTCTTCACAGGTCATCACTCGATGCAAACGTGCTGAAGTAGGGAACGATGTATCAGTAAATTAATATCCATAAGAGATCACAGGTGCCCAATCTACAACCAGCCTCTAAAACCAGGTGCCCGGTGGATACTGCAGCAATCAGCTTGTACGTACAAGACGGCGCCCATGCACGCACAAGACAAAACAGCGATCCTGCGTGGGTCCAACACTCATGTTGTGGCTGACAGTAACCGTGAATGCGGCCTTTCCATGCATGCTTGGATGTCACGATATCAACACAGGGTTCGGGCATAGATCCACTCGCCAGGGGAATGACACTTGTGGGGCTAGGCGTGAGCTTACATTACTTCTGTTTGTTTTTGCTATCGTTTGGTCTATCAAAATGGGAAGAGCCACGCTGCTCGTGGGGGTGAGATTCGCCATGCCTTCGGGTTGCATGTGTGTATAGATCGAGATAAAACAATGCCTGTCGACAAGCGCCTCACCAGCCATCACTCGCACACCAGCAGTGGGATTAATATTGCGAGCCGGGGAAGATATACCCCCGTAACAATTGTGGCAAGCTCTAGACCATGTCATACTGTTGTTTGCCAGGGCTATTATTGTTATGAAAGGGCTATTGAACTCCCTGCTGTATATATTACTAGATATATCACCAAGAATTACTTCCGCTACGGTAGGCAATATTTCGGACACACGTATTTACTCCAGACCGGCGCCACAGGGAGGTTCTGGCGGGGTGGGGATTGGCGTCGTGGCATGGCACTGCGGTACGGGTATCACTCACTGTTACATGTGGGCGGGCATGGTAAGTACCACCAAACACCCGCCAGAGTGTTAAGGTAGACCTTCTGGGCATACCCCGCTGAACATACCACCACCACCATACGTAGCACCCCTAGAGGTAGAGCATGACCAAAGCCCCCATAGAGATGGGGTGTAACGCGTGCTTGTTGTTTATCACATCTAGCAATACATACATACATCTACGCACCAGACCATGCAGCCTTATTTCCCCCAGATGAGACGAGAAGATACATCACTGAAGCCCCAAGGGTCCACTCCACAACATGAGACGGTGTGGGGTGTTGTGCGAAGTGGGTACACGATCTCGTCACCCGGGTGGATGGGGTGTTGTTAGTCCCTAGCTAGATGTTCTGTCTTCTGCATGTCTCGGCTGGGTGGTGTAGGCTTGGGGCTTGCGGGTAGTGCTTGCTTGGATACATGGGGTTGGTTAGGTTAGGCTATTATACGGTGCTGTATGGTTTTAATATCGGACTGGGGACTCGAGGGCTTGTCGTAGCAGGATCAATCTATAATATAATAGAGAAAATAAAGCGTTAGGAATCCACGAGCGTACATGTACATGCATTTCCAACCATCTCTATGCGTAAACAACCCTGACCGTTTTGTAACGGCTCGTTCTCAGAATTACGAAGCGCACGTTCTGTCTGTACCAGCACAACAGTCGACCCAAAGTGCCCACCGCCGCCAACAGCCCCATGCCAAGGAGAAGTAAAAACAATCAAAAAAAGGGGCGATCGCAACACCATGAGAGTAAAAGCAACACAGCCGCAACGCGGTGCTGGGCGGGGTTGGGTGTGGCCATAATAACAGTGAAGGATAAGTTTCCCCAATGAGGAGTAAACCATAGGCCCACTGTCCAGCTTCTGTTCTAGGTTCCCTCGTAGCCTCCACAGTACTGCGTGTCTCACTCTTGGTCTTCCTAAGTAAGTAAATGTATTGTAACGCCACTACTCTCTGAAGTGCTGTACACCTCACCCGCTAGTCCCCTAGATATAGAGTAAAAATGTATCCCCTCAATGCCAATAGCTTTCCCCTCCCCTTCCCTCCTTGCAGCGGTGGTGACGGCTATACATCGACACTCCACGCAACCAAAGTCCCAACTGAAGCACAGAGAGGGTTTCCTGTTGATCGCTCTTTTGTCCCCACTTGCTACGCGCTGTTGCTCGCCACTCGTCGTGGCACGGTGTAGCGCAACGCCCACCCCAGATCTACATATATCCCCCACCGCCACAGCTGCAGGGCTGTGCGCTACAACTCTGGCGGCCACTAGGACGCTGTGTACATTGTGGGTAAACATGTAGCTGTAGCTCAAGGAGATCTAGTACCAGGTATACCATGCCTATATATATCAAACAACACAAACAGCGACTAAAACAAACCACACAAGTCCATGCCCTGCAACCAAGGTGCCCCGCCCCAAGCGACACACAAGGATGGTAACCAGCGCTAGTAGGTCGCAACATCAGGGGAAATAAGATGTAGGGGTGTGGGGTCGAGAACGACACAAAATTAAAACCCACGGTGAAACTCCACAAACAAGGCGTGGGGTAATAATAGCAGACAGAGAGTGATTTAGGAACCGTGGTGGGAGATGTATATGTTGGAAGCAATGTAGATAAACACCCACCGCAGCACAGCTATGATAGTTAGAGTCCTAGGCTTTACAACCAGACCTGTACCGTACGCGTAAAGACCCCAACCAAAGTCTTTGTAGAAGCCCAAAGCAGTTGTGTGGCGAAACCATACAGATCCACCAGCAACGAAAATATTCTGTTGCACCCTAACACTTCTTTTTACCAACCAAGAGGTATACAAAGGGCCAAAATACTGTACCTCTATCCATCTTTATAAGCAATTGTGTTGTGGCTCTACACTCGGAACCTGGTTCCGCCTAGTTTGGGTGGTAACGAAGACTTTTGGGTGGGCTTGCAACCACACACACCAGCCCGCCACCAAGTCACCACAGCAACCTACCACCGCACCGCAACACTCCACCCACCCACCAAGATCTCGCTCACCCATTGCTGCCCACATACATATATGAACCAACCACGCTGCTTACGTAACCATTTCTGCCAAAGTAATCATTTCCCCCGAGTGACATGCCATGACCGCATCACCACCGCCGCCGCCGTAGCTCACCTCTGCTTGTAGTGGATGTCGTCGTTTCTGTAGATGTACCTGTACCTGTAGCTAGAGTGTATCTCGCGGTCTGGTGCAGGCGAGGATGTAGTTCACGGGGCTTGGTGGGCCGTTGGCGTGGTTACGGGGTGTAGTGGTAGTAGTAGTTACATGTATGTAAAAAATCTAGGATGCAAGTGTTAGCCAGTGCCGCTAGGAAAGTAAACAAACAAAACAAAACAAAACAAACCAATAACCCCGCCTCCCTCCCTTCTTCCCCACCATCCTCACATCACCACTTTCAACTCTCCACACATTCACATATCTACACATTCCCACTTTCCACTTCCACACACACACACACACACACACACACACACACACACACACACACATCAAGATGTCTGCCACCGCCACCAACACCGCCAACACCAAGAGGGAGCAGGTCATGCCGGGCCAGCCGATTCCCAGAATCACCCGGCTGACCTTCAACCTTGCCGTGGCCCCCGTGAACAGGGAGGTCGACGAGGACGTGGTCGAGGCCGCCGAGAAGGAGATCGCCTTCTACCTGCTCAACGTGCAGGTCCCTGCCGCTCTGGCGTGCAGGAGGTACTTGCTGGGCAGCGATGCCACATGGGAGGATGAGAGGGAGGAGAGGGAGAGGGCTGAGAGGGTGCTCGAGGTGGTTGGGATGCATGTAGGTTTTTTTTTTTCTTTTTCTTTCGTAGCTTGTGGTGTAGTGCTTTTCTATCATTTGAGGGCTGTGAATATGTATTTGGGGGTATTGTTGGACCTGTGATGGTTTTGAGATACTGCCACTCCGTATTCCCATACCTCCCCTCCATATCCATATATCACTACCGCCACTCCCCACCCACGCTCTGTATGTATCGAAGCTAACACCCTCCAGGGCCTAGCACTCACCCACGTCCAGATCACAGAGGTGTGCACCGACACGCGCACAGCCACCATGACGCTGTACCTGCGCATGGGCCCCCGCAGCGGCCATCTGCTCAAGGCAGAGCCCATGATCACCGCCACGCACGTCAGCTGCGTCGACCCGCCCGTCTGGCGGCCCGCAGCCTGGCTGATCAAGGAGATGGCCGAGGAGGCCCTGTGCTTGCTGCGGTGCACCACTGCGGTCGAGGGCAGTGAGCTGGCCCAGATGGTCAGGTTCACGGTCCGGCAGAAGGTCTTCCACGAGGTGGATGACTGGAGGCTGGAGGCCTTGTTCCTGGTGTTCTTGAGGAGGGTAGGTTTTCTCATGTCTCTTATTACTTTGACTGGACTAACAATTGTGGACAGGGCTTCATGATCGAAGACGCCAGCGTAGATTACTACGATGAGAGTGGAGAGCAGGTTTCTAGGTTCAACCTAGAAATCTCTCGTACCGTATGTCATATATATTCTCTACCCTTACTATATATAAATTCGGTGCCATGCTAACAATATATCGACAGTACCCGACCCACATCACGGGACTGGGCCGGCTAGAGTCCTACCCGGTGACAATGAGGGCTCTAGACGCGAGCCGCAGCCGGCCTGAATCCTCAGCGCCAAAGAGGGTCGCGAAGGCCAAGAGGTCAGGCAAGGGGACCGGGCCAGCGCTCCAGGAGCCCGAGCCATCCAGGCAGACCGTTCCTGCAGGGTCCCCGAGCCATGACGAGGATCCCGACTACCTCTTGGCCCTCACCCTCCAGGCCATGTTCGACGAGGAGGCAAAAGCGGGCAGCGAGTCACAAGTCGCCGCTGACGCCGCCCTCGCCGCACGCCTCCAGGCCGCCGAGGAATTCACCGCCGTTCCCGTTCCCGCTCCCGCTCCGGCCTCACCGACGCCTGTCCCGGCACCCGTCCCCGCTGCCGCCCCACCGACCCCTGTCCAGGCCCCCGTCCCCGCTCCCGCCGCCCCAGTGCCTGTCCTAGTCCCCGCTCCCGCCCAGTCCAGAGGCAAGAAGCGAAAGGGCAGAGCACTCGGCGACAACGAGCTACCAGCCCACGGCGACGCTGCGGGATACGAGCAGACGCAGCAGAACAAGCGTCGCAGGTTGTCACCTCCTGCATCCTCGTGCCCAGCTGTCGCCGCCCCGGACATGGGGCCAATGGACTGTCTGCCCCCGCCGCCTGCAGACCACGGCGACACAGTGGGAGCCGGGCAGCCGCAGGAGCACAGGCCTCGCCTGTCGTCTCCTGCACCCGAGCCCCCAGCTGTCGCCGTCCCGGACATGGGACGTATGGACTCTCCGCCGCCGCCACCCCCCGCAGCTGTCGAGCCACCAGCTGCTGCCGCCGTCACCCAGGACGCGGCAAAGCCAATCTTCTCCCCGCCATCTCCCCGAGCGCTCAAGACCGAGCTGAGTCCCAGACCGCTCAGGAAAAGCGCATTCAGACCGCGCTACATCCTGCAGCGCGAGTTTGTCCGCCGGGACTCGGCCACCCTAGAGCGCATAGCCGCACGAGCTGGGGTCAGAGCCCACGACCCGTTCGTCACACGGCCCGGGCAGACAGACCGGCGCCGGGAGGCAACTCGACGGGGCTGGTTCCGCAGGCCCCTCGAGCAGCGCGCTGCTGATGCAGAGGCTGTGTTTGGGGAGAGAGCAGACCCGATGGAGGTTGCGCTCGCGTGGGCGGGCGAGGAGTCTGGGGGGGAGCCAGAGCCAGAGCCATGGAGGAAGGAGATCTCGGCCAAGGAGCTCGAGGCCAGGAGGGAGGCGAGGATGAAGTGGCCGCGCGATACGCCGGAGTCCTTCAAGCGCCAGCGTGACCCTAAGGAGAGGGTTTCGGATCCTGGGGTTGCGCCACCGGTGTTCGTCAGGGGTACTCCAAACCCTGCCCCTAGGAGGGTGAGGAGGAACCCCAAGCCGGTGCCCGCACGAGAGGCCCGAAAGAAGAGCAGGAAGCCCGCAGCGACCAAGCAGGCTACAAGGGTGAGCACCAAGGGAGGGGCGCCCGTCAAGGTGGACAGCCAGGCAGGTTCGCCTGCCCGGATGAACACCAAGCCCCCTGCCATGGAGGCGCCCAGACCTCTCTTCGCGCATGCCCAGCGCTGCCACTCCTACGCCGGCGTCCCCAAGAACGTCAAGAGGGGATCCAGGATCTCCAGGCACCTCCTGGTTGCCTTCGCTGCCGTCGGAGTTGTCGCCGTCGCAATCAGTGCCGGTGACATGATGGCCCCACCGCTGCTACATTGTCCTGCGGTTCAGGAGGTGTGTGCTGGTGCGGACGCGGGGGTGACCGGGTTCTTGCCTCCTCCGCAGGCTCAGGTGGATAGGGATGGAGACTCCCTGATGGCGGGCCCCGGGTCGGGGGTACACAATTCAGAGATGTATAGGGTGGGGGATAGGAGGGTTCCTGTTGGGCGTTTGTATTCCACTTCTTACTGTTTTTTGGTAAAGTTCAAGATGCTAATGAATTGTGGTCCTCCCCAGAGTGCTTAGCGATACCAGCGACGATCCTGGCGTATGCCATGGCCGCTGTTGGCGGGTTCCTGTTCAGCAGGTTCGGGGCGGGATTGTGAGGAGAGCGCTATGGGCGTTAGAAGGTGGGGGGTGAAGTTTATAGGGCTGCGTGCCCAAAAAATCCCCGAGCGTATGTATTATCCCTATCCCCATTCTTACTGTTATTTTCATATTTTTAAGTAGCTTGCTAACCTAATTTTTCTTTCTTTTTTATATATATCCATTATTTCCATCGTTCGGATGGCGCACTGCACAAGGGGTATGCCCTGAGAGGTGAAGGGCATAGTTTGGTATGTTCTTCTCCTTATTTTCTCTCTCTTGATATATATAAACCAAGACGAACTGACTGATTTATTGTGTCGATTTAGGATGTCGGAAGACATTCGGGGTTTGATGTTGAGTTGGTGGGCGAACTTGATGGCTTAGGTAAGCAATCACAAATATTCATGTCAAAACAATCATTACCCAATCCGAATAAGCTGCTAACAGAAAGTGTTCCAACAGTCTCCTAGAGCCTTCTCCTCTCCAAAACCGAGGATTTGGATACGCTGGGCAACCGGCGCCAATCTAAGTCCGCCTGACGGAGGAGTTGGCTCTCGTATGGAGACTGGCTAGAGTGGAGCCTCTGTGTTAGGGTAAGTTATATCTCACTCCTCTCCTTCTACCGTTAAATCCCGCTAATATGAGATTAGATCAAATGTCTCCTTGGGCATCCAAACAATCACCACCTACGCTGGACACGCGGCGCAAAGGTGGTGATCGATTGGGTGTAAGGATCGCGATCGTCCCCCACCCCGCTTCTGAAGACCTCGCTGGGGAACCGGCGGTAACTTCAACGGTGGGAAGGGCCACCATGTACGCTGGTACAGGTGGCGCCAACATAGGACCTTTGCGTGAAAGTGGAGGCATTTTCCTACGTGGGTATGTATTGTTCTCTTTCCTTCTTTCCTTGAGATATACTAACTTGTGGGATTAGGTAAAAATTGCAAACGACTCTCGACACCCACCTACGCTGTAGCTCAGCCGGCGCCAAGGTGGGTGTTGGGACGATGTTATCCCTGTCCCGCCTTTCGACCGGTTCACTGGGGAGCCGTTGTCAAAGGTTGAAGTACTCTAGTAGGCGGGGGAACCTGCTCTATTTGAGTTACTCAGTGGAGGGAAGTCAATTTATGGTAAGCTTCCTTATATTGTCATATCTTTCACTATAGTATAGATCACTAACCTACAACCTCAGGTAGAATTGCAAACTTCGTTCTCGACACCCACCTACGCTGTAGCTATGCCGGCGCCAAGGTGGGTGTTGAGACGATGTTAGCCCTGCCCGCCTTTCGACAGGTCCACCCGGGACCGGTGGTGGTGTCAAAGGTTGGGTACTCTAGTGCGCAGGGGAACCTGCGTAAGTGGAGTACTCAGCGGAGGGTAGTCAATTCGTGGTACGTTTACCTCTCCCACACGATTTGTTTGCAGTTCCACTAACTTATAAGGATAGTTGCTACACCCCTAGGCCGTTCCCAACGTCTCACCTACGCTGGATGCTTCGGCGCCAAGGTGAAGACGGGGGGGGGTCCTGCCCTTACGCCTGACCTAGACTAGTTCGCTGGGAAACCGGCAGACATGTCAAAGGCTAAGAGTGTTCCGGTACGCGGGGAAACCTGCGCCAACTGGAGTGCTCTGTGGCTATCCTCACCTCCCACCTACGCTGGAGTCTGCGGCGCCAAGGTGACGAGGAGAGGATACGGGCCCACCCACCCACCCACTGACCAGCCATTTCAACGGCTCGCTGGGAAACCGGCGGTATGTTGGAAAGGCACTAGTGGGTTCCGATCCCACCCCCGCAACAAACCAACAATCAACCATTCCAAGGGTTCGCTGGGAAACCGGCGGTATCTCGGAATGGTTGTGAGCTCTGTGTACGCTGGGCTGCCGGCGCCAACACAGCTGCTCAAGTTCGGGGGGAGGGGGAGGTTCTGGGATGGCTTGTTTGGGGTGTAGAGGGGGAGCAGAAGAGGAGGGATAGGAAAGAGGGAGGGGGAGGGGGGAGGGGGGAGGAATAGATAAATTGTTTTGCGGTGTGAGAGTGGGATGGGGTAGGGGTAGATAGAGACAGTGGGGGAAATATTTTTATTATTTTTAACCAAGGTGATTTGTGTTTTTTTTGTGCTCTTGATTGAAACGTGTTACTGTGACAGTGATCTATTGCCAGATTGCATAGTAGAAAGAGAAGGCCAAAGTAGTGCTCCCTAAAATCCCCCATTTGAGCGACCCCCCATATATTGTTGAACGGAGTTAAGAGGAGGAAGGTATCATGAAAAAAATTATATCAAGAAAGAAAGGTCAACGAAAAGGGAACTCAGAGAAAACCTGGCATGATAATTACCAAAAACCCGGAAAAGGTACGTTCTCTTGAATATATCACAGCACTTTCAATGTGGCCAGGAATTGAGAGTTCTAGCTAAATTAATGAGTTCTACAGCGGAGACTGAGTTTAATTTATTTGCGACTGTCGGGGTTCTATAACGATAAATCACGCTTATTGGATGCATTACTTGTAATTGAGGACGTCCGAAGATTAATTGAGGGCTCGCCCCGTTTCAGTTGTCTCGCAGGTTAGGGCTGATCCAACCATCCACCTAACAACAGCCCACCAAGCATAAGTGGCCAGCATACACCCCTGCGCATACAAGCGCCCCACCCACCCCCACCCAGAACTAAGGGCCTTGTTCACAGATGTAGCCACTTGGACCTCGAGGTACGACGTGGCACCGATGAACCTGTGGGGACTTCACTTTGCAGTGCTTCGTGTGTCAAATCTGGCGTGTAAGATCATTTACCTGTCACCTCAACGAACCAGCAACCGTTACTTCGTCTCTTCCGCACACCACTTCGCTTTAAGCCCAAGGACCACTCTCCAGCTTTGGCGATGGTAATTGTTCGAGGTCGGATGAAATGGAGATGTATATGGTCTTTTTTTTTTTCAAGATACGACTATAGATCCGTGGTATGATCGTAGTAGTGTTCTCGGCCTAGTCTCCGGGCCTATGGTATGGGACCAGTAAAATACGCTCATGTGCCGCTATTTGCTACATGGGGGCCGGGCAGAACCTTTGACTGGGGGAATAGTGCACTAACGTTGGGGAGGAAGCTCAATCAACGGCACAGTATCTAGCAGACGATAAGGCTGCGAAGAATGGCAGAGCTATGGTAGAGGTCAGTGGTTTTTATCGCTGGTTGGAACTTGGAAGAGATCTTCTTCTAACTATCTTCAGATAACAATACTCAGGGATCGAGATAAGCGTTACACCTACTTCGGGGCTAGGTATAGATCTGCATTGAGTCGAGAGATTACAAATTCACCAACGTCAGCAAAAAGGATAATCACAAAAAAAAAACAGTTCCTCACTGTTACGGTATATATTCATTCGCCCGTAACCGTAACAGTGAGTAGTCTGCCTCGGCACTGAGCCGGATCAATATATAGATTTGTACTGAGTCGAACGGGTGTCGTCCTGCGTGGAAGGCGACGCATTAACCGTTATGAGACCGGACCTCACGCTATTAGTTCCCAGAAACTGGTATTTGACCCCCCTACGCGCGTCCTCGCGTGCTTACAGGGGGGACAATGCACGGGATTTGGCATATATCGTATGGGGTAGTTGTGAGCACGGGAAGCGTACTTTTGTCGCCTGTGCTTTGAGCGTCTCATGAGGGGCGGTCTACTGTAGGATGGAGGAGTCCTCTTTTTTGATTGGCCGCTCCTCATTAATTGTAGGTAGGAGCTTCCTCCACGAGCACAGCCACCTCACGGATCAGAGACCTTTTCAGAGGATGATCTGCCATACTTGAGATGCAGGTGAGAGAGGAGACGACGGGATTTGTAGATCTGCTATTAATACTTTTCCATCTATCCCCCGCTACCCCTCCCATAGCTCCCAGCTTAGAAAAAGAATCCAAAAAGGAAGGAAATGCAGAATCCTGACTTGGTCTGTCACTCGCTGACTATTGTTACGTTACGGAATGATGATATATATTAATAAAAGAAGCTCGGTTGTGTTATAATTATTCAATTCTGCTATAAGGTTCACTGCTGTTTCATTTCATATATGTTCCCTGCCGTCACCTTCAAAACCTGCAGATTTCGCATTATATCGATCTCCCATCCACATTGTATCTCAAAGAAAAGATAGATATATCGGCGGAGCACTGCTGAAGCTCGAGCTAATAGAAAGAGTCATTAGGTCGTAAACCATTACTTTATTCACTTCTTTGCCCCAATATTCACAGGTTATCACTCGACTATCATTCCCTGTGTTGCAATATTGGTTACTCCCGAGCGTAGTCAACGCTAGTGCCTATGATTGTTCAACCGATAGATACGCATGCGACTATCAAATATGAGTATATAAGCCATGTTTCATGTAATATAGTCAGTCATGTCAACCACCGTACTGTTTAGTTCTCTCTCCAGCCTGGTTACAAGAGCCGGGGATGCGCGTTCTTTCCCCTATGGAGCTAGGGCGGAGGCATCTAGGGCAAACTACATGTTAAAGGAAGTAAAGATATCTTATAAAACTACTAATACGCTTTGGTTATAAATAGCTCAATTGACATGTCAAGGCGATTGGGGTGTCTCAGCTATCGAGCTACCACTAGGAGATACAGCTAGAAAAAGGTAGGGAACGTATATTTGCTGTAGGACTCAGCAATAAACTTATATAAAAGATAGCCCACTCATCCAACACCTCGAGCACCCCCCTCGCCCTAATCCCCCCACGCTCACTCATGGCTGCTGCGCCCTGCTGCCCAGCTCCTCCCGTCTCCTCGTCCTCTCCAACCTCCTCTCCCACCTCGCAATCCTGGCCACCATCCTTTCCCGCCTCGCCATCCTCTCCTCCTTCACCACACCCTCCAGCACCTGTGCCCTCCTCCATAGCACCTCCACGTCCGCATCCGTCGCCTCGGCGCCCATCTCCAACTTCCTCACAACCCAAGCACAGCTATCAGCGACGCTCTGAACGGACTCAAGCAGCTCGTCGAGCTTCTGGTCGCTCAGCGCGATGGTCTCGGGGTGCGCTGCGAGAAGGTGGATGTGGGCCTCGAAGGACGAGATGCGGGTTATGATGGCTTGGAGGATGCGCCGGCGGTGGAGGTGGATGCTGAGGCTTTGCTGCTCGGTGTTGAGGCGGTTCGGGTGGTGGGTGAGGGTGGTGGGGGATGAGGAAGATTCCATCTTGAGGGTCGGTTCTGAGTGAAGGTTCGTGTTTAGCGGCAGCGCATAGACAGGAACGTGTTGTTCGGCTTATGTGGTCGCTCAGCGGAACGCAGTAGATTGGCTGTCTCGCTGTAATTGTTGGATAGTTGTGGGTGTCGTTGGGAAGGAAGTGGGCGTTGTAGTCTGTAGTCGGAGGCTGTAACGAGAAATACAGGTAGCTGTGGTTAGGAAGAAGGGCGGTACTGGAATGTCTGCGGTTACCGTTGGAAATGTTGTGCCTTGGCAGCAAGACTTTAACAGCTGTTGCCGTTGTTTTGGATAACGCAAGAATTCGGGGGTTGGGTATCTCTGGCTGGGGCCTAGGGGTGAATTCTTAATTCTTGGTTAGGTATGTTATTGATTAGTTTGGGAGGTGGTTATTTGTAGTAATATTTATCTTGTATGTAAAGTCAACTTTTTCAGGTTTTGCGAAATTCAATTCGGTGGAATCACCGGTACCGTGTGTCCTAGTATCGATGGCACAATAATCAAGATAAGCTACACATTCAATATTATTATATTCCGGTGAGGATAGAATTGACTAATATAACACCGATTACCGTGCCAGTAGATATAATGATAGGAGCCGAGTGACAGCCCATGATTGCTACAGTGAGGTCCCGACATCAAACAATATGTGTAATAGAAAGGAAGAAGCTCTACATGAGATCAAATGAATATATATGCATAATGTAGGACCGGTGGACAAATCCTTTGTTGCTACCCATCTCTCCCTTGTCATTTCCACTGATCAGCAAAGAGGGGGAGGAAAGGTGGCCATAGTTCTGAAAATCATGTGCAAAGTAGAAATCGGTGGGAGACAAGAGGTTGATTTGATGCTATATGCATACATTATGACTGCAATACTGGGCTACAGGTGACGGGGCCGGAGATCTTTGCTGCCTGCTTGATCGATTCAGGAGTCACATGGTAGAGAAGCAGCCTTTTCCATTGTAATTGATGGGGGAAATGGATTTTTTTTTATATTTGGGGGAAGTGGTCGAACGACAGAATGATTTCCCCCCTATTCCACTTCTAAAGACCCGAGACGAAGGACGTGTAAAGGTTGCCAATAATTGTCTCAACCCCACAAATGGCTAAAGATTCCCACCTTTTCACCGGCTCAGAAAGTTCAATGCTATTAACTGCCCACACCAACACAAAGGCTTGGAACCCTACCCACCCTACTGTTGGACAATGTCCACTCCCTCCAAACCCACCATCGGCTGGAGAAATCGTCGTAGAGTGTTGCCGGCACTTGGAAGAAATGCCCTGACGATTATGGATATCAGAATGACACCAAATAAATAAATCTTGAGTAGGGAGCGGGCGTTGCGCGCTACACATAGTAGGAGGCGGCCAACGAGGGTATTGGTGCTTGTAAAGCTAAAGGGTCGGGGGCCGCCTTTGATAGTGAAGGTCACTCTTGACGCTGCAAAGACCAGTTCAATAGTCATGTCAGTATTCGGGAAGCGGCTCATCATCGGCGAGGCGCAGAACCTATGTGCGAGTAGGACGAGGTGCCGGACTAGTCTGGAGGACTTGATTCGGGCTGCAATAGAGGTCAGGCGGATGAATATGGCGTTAGACCTAGCCTTCTCTCTAAGAAGGGTGGTGTAGAATGCGTGGACGATGCTGAGCTCTCTAGAGAAAAAACTGCAGGCGTTTGAAAAGTTTAGTTAAAGGATTGAGAATTGATAATAATTAAATAAGGCTGACTCCGCAGGGTTCTTGAGAGAAGTGAACGCACCGATAGTTCATTGCCAGGACATCACAAAGATAATCCTCGAGACGAAACGCAGGCCCCAGGATAGCGTAAGCCTCCCTCCACAAGTTGGAATCGATTATATCCATGGCCATCAATCCATCTTTATCTTTGATCTTCCAGTTAATATCCTCCCTAACCAACGCTTCAATACATTTGAGGCAACCCTTCTTCGCAGCATAATGAAGAGCCGACTGTCCTTGATCATCGACAAAGTCCATGATCCCCATATTCTGCCCGCGAAGAACACTGATCACATTATGCCTGCACCTCTCAACCGCCATGTGAATCACGCCCATTCTGAGAGCTGAGCTTGTGATGTTAAGGTCGGTTCCACTACTAGAGCAGAGAGCTTTGACCATGCGGAGAACATCATCATCAACATCCTGTGCAGATGTCACGCCGTCGTGTTCGAGGGCAAGCATCAAGCTGGGCCAGGATGTTCCAGAGTTCGTGGCGAGTGCACCATTTTGAAGCAATAATTCGACAAGTTCTGGCTGAGCACCGAGGATTGCGGTGTTAAGAACGGTATCCGCAGTTACACCACCCCTATAGTTTAAATCTGCCCCCCTATCCACGAGGAGCTGTGTGATTTCAAGGTGCCCGTGGAGGACGGATATCATAATAGATGTAAGGCCACGTGAATCCGTGTGATGGACATTTGCACCAATAGCCAACAGCAAATCCACCATCTCAGTGTGGCCTCTTATGATGGCTATGTATAGTGGAGTCATCCCTTCGGAGTCAGTTGTCTCTAGCTCCAGTCGGCCGTAAGAGTAGAAAAACTGTAGTGCAGCGGGAATGTCCCCCCACATTGCGACACATGCCAAAGGAGTCCATGCGCCCACACAGCCCGTCTGAACGTACTCCCGTGGATCTCTGAACCGTCTTAAGCACTTGTGACACTGCATGCGGGCGCCAAATAGCATCATTGGACCTTGTCCAGCAAGCGTGACCTTCTTGACGAGTTTGTATAAGAGTAGGTCCCACAAGTCATTACCACTTCCCTCCATTGCGTGTAGGAAGAGGTGTAGATCGAAGCGAGTCATATGTTCCGCGAGGTGTATGTAGATCTCTGCGGGGAGATTCAAGATCGATATCTGCCGCTTTGTGGGGTTGGGATTGGGCGTAGTGGGGCCAGGGGGAGCAGAGCCTGCTGCCTCTGAAGTTGCGATTACTTTAGCCATTAGCCCTTGGGATTTGCACAGTTTGCTACAATAGGGCCAGGGTAAAAATAGTTACCAACAAGAGGCCGCATATGCCCTTCAGAAGGTGGTAGATCCAGGCGGGAAGGATCTGGGAAACTATCCTGATTGTTCTGTTGCAAACAGACCGCCATCTCGTCTGAACTTACTTGCTGTTGTGTTATATTATTGGTGGAATGAGTATCGTGTGCTTACGGAGGAGCTTAGGAAAGTGGAGGTACGCTTGCTATTGGATAAGACAGTGAAAACCAGATATTGACAGCGGCCCCTAAATCTGTTTCGTTCAGTTCTTGGTACAACTGTAGATGTTGACGGGAATGGGGGTTGTTGCGTGGAGCGGGTAACAAAACCTCATCGATAAACAAGCGTACATAAGTGCCCACCAAGCTGCATATGGGCGGGGTCTACGGGGATTTACCCCCCCTTCACAAACAAATGGAAATGGGAAATATTTAAGTGATTCATTGCCTCGATTGTCTTGCATAATAGTCCGGATCAAACATCAATACCAGTTCAATCTGAAGTAATCACCTTAGCATATCCTTTAAAGTGGTTCACAAGCTTAAGGGGTAAGAGAACTATAGAGAAGCTAGAAGAGCGCCGAAGAGGCCCCCCAAGTATATGTACTATCTTCTGATTGATTTCTGGACCCGTTACTAAGTAGCAAAATTCACATCCTTTCAGCTTACACTCGTACACAGTAATAAAAAAATACTTGAGTCTTCATTATGTTTCCTGGTCGATGTTTTTTCTTGCACTACTAGACTCTGGCCATGATAACGTGCGAATAGAGAGAAAGTTAGGATAAAACGCATGCTGTTGCGTATAGGGAGATACACTGTAGAGAGATAACAACTTCCAATGACCTAACCTACCGGGAGATCCGGTATAGATGTCTCGAGATTAGGTCAGTCAATGCGGGATGTTCCAACAATGAACGAAGCCATATCAAACCCAAGTGCCAGTAATAGGTATATAATAACAATTACAGGACCTCAGCTGCGGCTGCTGCGCACTATCTTCGAATCAATTCATACATGGTAATACCAGGAGACTCTAGGATGGATACCAGAGGTAGCTAAACAGAGGTTTGATCAGGGGTGTAAACATCCGGTATATCGATACCGGAGTCTATCTCAATGTGCCCTTCGAAGATTGTTGAGTAGTGATTGACTTGCTCCTGGGACTGTGTAGGCCGCCAGTTGGTATTTGTCAGAGCCAGGTTCCCTTGTTCTTCGACTGAGGAACTATCCGACCCCGCCCTATAAGACCATCCTATTAGCTTACTGAACGAAACACTTCCTCTCGATACAAACAGACTACACCTACCCCACGGATCTTAGTCTCCTCGTAGCCCTCTTAGCCCTGTCTAACCCCCTAGTCATGTCCTCCAAATGTGAAATGGCCTCAATTGAAAGTTCTTGCGCCGTCCTCAAGGTTCTCCTCGCCCTTTGCAAGCTGGCCCTCAGTGTCCTAACGTCGGACAAAAACTGGCGTGTGTAGTTCCCAGCCCTGATCGCGGAGTTAGCGGCACGCAGGACTGGCACGAGCGTGGTAATTTCCTGGGTGAGCTCGGCAATGCTGGCGCGCTGGCTGTCGATAAGTGCCAGGAGCGCGTGCCTATCGCAGCGGAATACAGAGGTGCTGCGGCGACGGGGAGACATTTCTTTGTGGTGTTGGGATTGATGGAGGAGTTACAGTTCGGGTCTGGTGTCTGGGAGGTTCAATAGCTCAATACGTGGCAGGAGAGAGCGTGGCCCATCAAGTCGCGCTCCGGCCATACCCCTACGCACATTACCAAGTACCTATATCAGACTCGGGAAAGTTCTACTATTTAAAAAGCTATTTCCCTCTCTTTCAATTCTCTTTGACCAGTTTCTGCATGTCATGCAAGCGGAAAAATTAGACATCGAACTTGCGAGAATCTTTGGGACTAAACTTCCAATAGGTGAAGAAGTAATGTATGTCCACGAGTACATATGTATGTAACTTAGATTTGCTAGTAGGTTAGAAATACAAGACATCAAGAAACATGTGTTTCCACTACCGTGTCTATATGATCGCCCACACTGGCAGATTATCTAAAACTATAGATTCTACATAGAGTAAAGCCGCCATGCAATACTTATCGCTAAGTTGTATTTTCGTTCCTCTTTTTTGAAGCAAACGTAATTCTCCTCCGGAAGTGCCTTGAGATACTAAACTTTACTCATCTTTTAGGATATTGGATTCTCCTTCTATCATCTTCGATAGCAGCCTCAGGATGGTGGGGTATAAATTAATCTTCGCTTGTATCTAGGTGTTCTCATCCCTAACCCTGACCTCTTTGGTTCATACTGTTGAATTCTCCAATGCACCTGTCTTAGACCTGGTCAACCAATCTATGCCCACACTGGCTCACGAACACACCTCTGCAAGAAAAGCCACCACCACCCCCAACCAGTGTTCCCAATTGTTTTACAGTTTGCCAGTTCAAACCGGTTTACTAGAACCGTTTGACACCGTTTGGCGAAACACTTCAGTTCCGCCCCGCCCCTATCTGGTTTAGTTTAGTTTTGGGCGAGGGTAAAACCGGTTTTGTATGCAGTTGGATCTCCTCATAGAAATTACGAACGCCCTACATTTAAAGGAGACCCTAACCCTGATCACCTTTGCTGTATAGTTCCTGCTATACTAGTGCTAAGACCTCAGAACAATTCTGCAGCATAAACCTGTTCCTGTTCAGTCGGTTCAGTTGCAGGGCCTTTTTATTTAGTTCAGTTCAGTCCAGTTCAGTTTGGCTGAAAATACAAACTGGTTACAACCGTTGGAAACACTGCCCCTAACATAGCCTGAACAAAGTAGGAACCCCCACAATGGCTACTGAAGCCGGCCAAGGTGCCCAGGCGGCCGTCGTGGCAGTTGTCCACTCTTATACCACCATCATTCTTCAGTTCCCACAAGATCGAAACTTGGAGCATCCGGCCCGGGCTGATAGTTCTGTTACTAACTCTGGCCCTTGTTCCCACAAGGGCGAGAGGGCTCGGGAGACCCATGGGTCACCTCCACACAGAGACTTCCCAGGCCCTCCCACAGCGCAAAAGGTAGGCCCCCGCAGCACACAAGTCACAAAGAAGCCTGTGCCCATGCCTTTTCCCCTCTCTACCGTGGGATGGCCAAGGACAACAAAACCTACCGCCAATCTCCCTACAGTGGTACCAATCACTGTTTCGCGGATGAACCCTAGGCTCATTCATCAAGGCCTCTCTGGGAATACTGCCACTGGGGCTGGTAACCATTTGCACCTACGCCCCGAACCAAGTGTGCGCGTAACCCAACTCATGCCTATTGAAAAACATGTGGGTCACATATCTCCACACCCCTGCCTTTCAACAATAATCTCTGATCATACCTGCAGGACGGAAGTACACAAAAGGCTATGCCGACGGTTGCTCTTTACGTTGAAGATGTCCTGGTGTTACAGCTGGCGCTTTACGGGATGATCCAGAACAGCAGCTCTAAAATCAATGAAACCTCTATTTGGAGTAGAGCAGAATATATTGTTGACAGGTTTTTGGGGACCGGCGCGAGGATAAGCGCTGGAGCTGAGGATATGGGCGAAAGAGAGAGTCTTTTGGCCGGAAGCATTGGTGTACTGTCCGCTACCGATAGACGAGGTTGAATCAGTAAAGTCAGAATTAGATAGATCTGATGCTGCTGTTAGTTACCTTACCTGTTTTAAAGGTTCTGAAACCCAGACTACCCTCAGGGAACCATGGATGAACATTTGGAAAGATCAATTGTGGCTCCGGTGAAATTAGATATATACAGAATGATGTACATAGCTACTCGTTTACCGAGGAGTAGTCAATAAGGCGGTAGCCATAGTAGTTTGGTTTGCTTAAGAGGATTAAAGTCTTTTATTGAGGTCAGAGATACCAGAACATCTACCGACTGTTTCCTTCGCCTCTTAGTAGTATCTATGCATAGATATTTGTCAAATTAAGCAATGTTTTAAAATATGTATTTGGCTTATATACATACGCTAGAGTTGGTTTATTTCAACCAACAAGGAGTTGCGTTGAGCTCAAGAAGAGACAAATATAAGATGTAGAAGCGGGTCGGCGACATGTAAGGATTAAGGTGTATATAGAAGGGGATGGAACTCACTACCAGGTCATCCCGTTGTATATCGTGCATGTAGCCTTGTTACATGTACTTCCTTATAACTAGTAGATTTTGTGGATATGAGAGACCTATATACAATGGATCCCTACGACTTCTGAGTGGTAGTTTGATCCGGAAAGAGCCAGATTATGTTTATATTCCCCCTCCGTATAATTACCTTCATAGTTGGTCACTCGGCCGCCAAGCCAAACTACATGTACACATATCTTGATGCCTGAGAGGGTCGGGTTTCCAGGCCCCCAGCCATGGAATAAGATGTGATTAAAAATACGCATGGTCGGTAAAAATCAAGGGCGAGACCCTTGTTTCTATGGAAAGCCCCCAATGCTATAGTTGTCAACTACATCAAATCCTCTTTATCTACTCACATAGTACGTGCATACATCGACAACCATACACTTCTCCCGTTCTCTAGAGTATCATTCCATCAATCATACATCACCCCCAGTTTTATTTTACACCTAAACCAAGTATTAATATTGCAATGTCTCTCACCTTCGAGAAGAGGAGCGACTTTAACGACACGAAGGGTGCTGAAACATCTGGAAAGAAAGGTCGTCCGGTTTCTAACATCCATTCTCAATTGATGGCTCAAAGACATCTCCATAGACGCCTCAATCAGGAAGAACCACTTGTATCAGGAAAGGGTAAGGAAAAAGCAAGAGCCGACATAGCAGCTACTGTACCCTCATCCTCATCCCGTGGCAATTCAGAAAATGTTGCATCTCAAGCACAGCAGCCGTCTTCAAGCTGTCAATCAGACAGAAAGGCCCAATCGGGTGTGAATGGGGCCTGGGTCCCACCCCCATCATATATACGCCTTTATGCAGATCCTTATGCACCTCTTGCACCACAACACCCTTCTACTTACCTTGCAAACGGTATACATGGGTCAATAGCAATTCGAAAGATGTTGGATGAAGCCGCTGCTCGTAGAAAGGCTGAACAGGAAGCATTACTGGCAGCATTGGACCCTCCGATAGACCCTTCAAGTAGCAAGCAGCAGACAACGAATCACGGGAAGTCAAAGGGATCTACTTCATCTTCTCGTCGAAACCCTGGAAGCGGTGTATCTCAATCCTTACCACACCGCTCCAACCATACCGCAAATAGTAGTAGGACATCAATGGTGTCTCAAACGGCCTCTACAGCTAGTAAAGCATCCATATCATCTGCACCAGTAAGAGAGCTCAATGTTCGCGTTACCAGTGTGGAGGTACGCCGACTAACCTATACCAGTCAAGACGGAAATATATGCAGAATGAATCCCACGCTCTACCCCCTAAGATCCATAACAAAACTCCAGTAAAGCCTAGGATCCCTCAAATAACACCATGGAGGTCTCGTGTAAGTAATCCACAATTCAGCCTCTTGTACCATCTTCTCACAATCGAACAGCGTAGGGCTCGCTTGGCGGTCGGGGTCGGTCTACCAACAGTCGCCATACATGTCGTCAACGTGATGGTTCTCTGGCCGCAAGAAGGCGCAGTTCATCCTGATGCGCTAGCGACTCACGCCGCCGAGGCAGGGGCAGATAGAGTTTTGGAGCTTATGAACGATAGGAAGTGGAGGATAGTGGAATGCCTTGAACGTGCTAAACGTCCACCAATGCCAGCCGAGGAGAGCTGGTGGGGTTTAGCGAAAAGGTACGGGCGATGGGGGCGGTTTAGCAGGGAGCAAGACGAAGTCACTGGGACTTAGTAGTTTGATGCTGCTTTTAGCGAGGATCGTAAGGGATGGCTGCAAATTAGGGTGTGGTGTGAGGTATTTCTTTAGCACGGTGGTCATTTACATAGTTGCTATCTGGAAAGGGGTGTGCATGAAATTTTCTGGAGGAAGTCATGTTAGCAGTGGTTTTACGTGCTATGATTGGTTGTAGTTAGGGACTTATGGCTTGATTGGTAACGGACTTTTACGGGAAACAGGTTTAACAAAGGGCATCAGAAAATTGTATACTTTTTAGGGGTATATTACTCTCTTCATCTTCGGCATGTAACTAGATTGAAGAAGAGGGTTGGCTGGTACCGAAAAAATAAAGGTTGCAACAGTCCGTATCATGTGACAGAGCTATATAATTCCTGTACGTTGCTCTATTATTAAAGATTTGATCCATTCATTTGTTTGGCAAAACACACCTCCGGATATTGCCATAGCCATAGGACTGCATGCAATTAATGATGTAAGCAAAAAAAAAAAAACACCTCCGGTTTTGTCGCGAGTGATACATCATGACTGCAACCATTTATGAGAGTGGTTTAGGTTCAGGCCGGCGTGAAAACACACAACGACACCAGCAGAAGCCTAACGAAACAGAATGAAAAGCTAGTACTATCTCGACTAAAGCTGGAGTAGCTAGGTAAGAATCGCAGGTTACATAATGAAGCAATTGAAAGTGTCGGCATGTACGAAGGACAAAGAAAGTAGACATTTAACACATTTCACCTACCAGAATACTTGGATGAGCGCCATCGAGTGATGGTCTGTGAGTCAGGAAACCGTTCCTGAGCATTGTTTTTCTATTGGTATGCTACTCTGGTCCAATGTGCGCGCGGCCTGACCCACCTACTGGGGTAGGCTATTTAAAAAATTCAAATAATCAACTACGTAGGAAACAAGAAAAAAACATAACAAACGCTTAAATTAGGGCACTTATGTATTAATAATCTCGAAGATCTACCGAAATTTAGATACATGCAATAAACAAAACAGCAATAAACCAAACAATCTATTCTTTCCTCTTGCCCCTGTGGGCTTCTCCAAACGAAAGGCCGATGGCCACATAATAACCAAGAAACAATAAGCACACCAAGGAATCCCACAAAAATATCTAAACTCTCATACCCCGCCACCTATCATACTTTGACCCGTAAAACTGCAAGCACCTGTCCTCCTCCGGTGTTGGCGGCGGTGGTTCCATGTCAAATAACTTTCGCAATGGCGCCAGCTTTGCCGGCCTTCTCTTTTTCTTCCCTCCAGCACCTTTTTCGGCGGTAGCCTGGGAGCCTACATTTGGTGCCTGTATGGGCATGGTGCAGGATCGCGGGAGGCGTGTCTTTGGCTTTGCAGGATGGTATGTGCTATTTCGTCGTGTGGCGCTAAGCAAGAAGGGATCTGGTGCAGGGAAAAGGTAGAGAAATGGGTCAACATCTTCAATCAGAGTTTTGCAGGTACTAAAATCTTCAAACTCCGAGTTTGGAATATTTGTCCCGCTCAGCGGTATTCCCGGCAAGCGGGGGGTATTCGATTCCCACTCAAACCCAGACATTGCACCTACCATCAGGTTTTCAGCATCCTCATCTAGAGAAGGGGCAGGAATGGAGGGTGGTGTTTCCGTATCGGGCCCTAAAGAGTTTGGAGGACACAGCCAGCTTGCCTTCACCGTCTGCAACTGCACTGGTGTGGCGGCGGGATCGATGTTGTCGTACAACTGACCCTTCTCGCTCTCTCTGTTGTTTTCAGCATCTAAATTTCGCCTGAGTCTAGGAAGGGGCAAGATCCTGCGTTGCCCGCCAGGGACTGGGATACGGGACTGTGGGAGCTTCTTCGCCGTAGTTATCTCCTGTGGGGGCGTAATTGCGGTTTCGTAGACGGTGGTTCTAAAGCGCACGATATCTTTGGAGTCCTCAAGGGACACCGATACTCTAGTTCCAACTGGTATAATGTTCCTCTTGGGGGGGTGAGCGGAGCGGAGTGGTAAGGACATACCTGCGGGGGAAACGAGTTTGTAGAATGGGATTTCTGCAGGGAGCATCTTTGACCGCTCATCAGCTAGGGATGAGTCTGTTTCCTTTGGCAGGTTCTCTCCGTCATCATTTTCAGGCACATCCTCCCAGATGCTAAACTCCTCTGTACAGGGCGGTTTCTCCCCCAGCTCAACACCTACCCTAGAAGACTCCCCAAACTGTGAGAGTCGCCGCTTTTCTGCTACAACTAGATTTTTAAGGGACGCATTATCTGTTAATATAAATGTAGCACCAAGCGGGGTACAGTGGCTCTTGCTTAGATATTCCGAACACGAAATTCTATCCATCGTTTTCCTGGCGGATTGAGATCGGGTTGTTGCTGTATAGCCTTTGATAGTTGATGATCGATATCCCGGATTAAGCAAAACCTTGAACGGGCTGCTACGCATCTCTTCCGCCAAAGTGTCAATATTAGTAGGAATAATACCAAGGTCCCCTTGAGAGACAGCCAAGCCTTCAGCGCGGCCTGCCTCCTTCCCGTCCGGCGTAGAAGATCTATCGACAACGATCTCGACGTCCTCGACAAAAGATTCATACTCTGGGTTATGCCATGAGCTAGCAACCGAACACCGTGCGATATTCTCCTTTCCTGGTGAAGGTTCCTTCTGCTGCCTGATGGGCATATATGGCGCTGGTATACGAGAAGGGGGCGCTGGGTTTATAGCAACACTTGGAGGCGATCTCAATGTTATCCTTGCGGGGGTAATGGGAACCCAGGCTTGTTTGAGGGGCGTGAGTGGTATGCTGTTACTGTTTACTTTGATACCATTGACCTCCAACAGAGCGAATGGGGTGCGTTTGCGCGGCGCGGTAGGATTTGCCCCACGGAGTGGTTGGCGCGAGGGAGCCTCTGATGTTGATTGGGACGGCGCGTGCGACATTTCAAAATGGGCGAGCTGCAGGTTCTGGGATGTGAGTGTTGATTCAGCGAGGTAGATAGTAGAAGGAAGAAGGAACATTTATAACAGAGTGAGGCGATGAAAAAAAAATTGAAAGATTCAACTTTCCATCATTGAATTCGAGAGTTCAGGCGCTGTCTTGAAATCCCATACTACACAGAGCAATGGATTCAAAGCAAGGTGTCCCAATGAGTTTGAAAGTGTTCAGCGTGTGGGTGGACCAAAGTTGAAAGGCCCATTCCTATTTCGCGAAGGTGGGTTACCTCCAACTCTAGGTTTATGGAATATCTTTCTAAAGTGGAACGGAGACCTATAGTTGATTTAGTTGGCTTGAGTTTCAATGACTTGTTGACTCTGTGCTTCTCTGCGCTGTAATAATGCTCATGATGCACTATACCTCGGTAGCTGCCAACCAAGCCTCTAGCCACCGCATCTAGCTGCGGCGCGCAGGATCCCAAGTGGAGCCGCCTTACACCATATTCAACCACCACTGGCTCCATCTCCATCGTCCAAAACACCAACTACCAAAGATATTTACCAGATCATTGATCTCCAGTAGCATCTCGTCGAGATCAAATGATGGAACTTCCAGTTGGCGTCCCCGCTAGACAGACTCCTTCGGATGTGGCCACTCCGGAGCCACTCACACTCTCTGAAGCCGGGTTTAACACGGTCTCCTACTCCGTCGATATCGAAACTACCCTTCCCAAACGGGCCCCCGAAACTTCCACCAATACTCAGACCCCTGCATCAAACCGGAAGGCCATCAGTACCGTCGATGATGGATCCCCCAAAAGCTTCATCACCCCCTCGCGCGCCGAGCGCCAGTATGGAAAGACCGACTCCCCCTTCATCCCCGATATCCACCCTACTCCCGCTCGTCGTCGCCGCCCGCCATTTTCCCGCCGCCGTCGTTCTGGGTCTTCGGCGTTCCAAAGGATGGCTGTCGCTATACCGTTGATTGATGATGAGCTTCTCGGTGAAGAAAAGTATAAGCAGCAGATGGAAGAGCATACTGAGTGGAAGTTGGCCAACATCCGAAACGACCCAGGCGATGGGCCGGAGGAAGCAGTGATTGAAAGTTTTGTCACCGAGCGGGAAAAGAGAAAACGCAGCGAGGACCCCGAAGAAGACACCGCGAGGGACAAGAAGAGAGAGAGGAAACCATCTGGTAAAGGTCAGGAAGACGGATGCACGGAGGTCAAGAAGAAAACCAAACAGAAGGAAAAGCACAGGAGGACAAAGAGGAGGGGGAAGAAGGCGGAGGAGGCATGAAAACCAGGCACCAAGGGCTGGGACATGATTGTTCTCTTGTCTACTGGTTTCATCAATCTCTACCCGGTGTCTGTGTTAAATGAGTAAATGAATTTACCTACTGTGCAATACGAGCGTAACTATTAGTGATGTGGGCGGAGAGAGAGGGAATACGAGCGTAACTGTGATTGTATGCAAGGAGCTTCTTCCGCTGCCATGCCTGGAGGGATTTCTTTGAGAAATAGGGAAGGGTTATTACCTTAGATATTATGGCCAACCTGACTGCTTTGGCTTTGGGGTAATGGCTTTGGAACATAGTTTCCTCTGGAAAATGCCAAATATTGAGGGGTCGCCACCAGAGTGTCCTAGATTCGTGTTGCTGCAACATAGGTAGCTGGGTGGCCGCGGGGGGTACATGTAAGAGTTTACTTAATCTGATCGATGTAAGAATCGAGCAGTGTGATAAGGAAACATCCGGGCCCTTTATCACGTCCAGGATCTGAGTGGATCTCTCCCAGGGTGGAGTGACAACATTTTTCCTAATATCGGATTAATTTTACCTACTTTATTTTATCTTCACCTATTATACTTACAAGTTTACATATGCTGGATATGTCGATCTTTTGCTACCCGGCGCGACACAGCCACACAGTGGAAACACAAAAACCCAGCGAAACCAACACAAGCCCCACCAGAGGGCAACGGAGCCCAGAGACGACTAACGGGTTAATGACCGGAATCAACAAACGCATCCACCCAAGAAAAAACCATCAAACGTTTTTTTTTGAGTGCATGTTACTTTGGCGATGTACTTGGGGCTGGATCTGACGAGAGACATTTTGTCATTAGGAAACCTCACATCACCATAAACCGCGCGCCTATCCACCAATGCAGCTCAGGTGCACATATTCGGGCCGACCAGCCACTAACAGCACGATCCCCCATCTATGGGCCGTTACCTACAAACCACTTTTATAGTCCATTCGGGTGTGATAGGTTCCTCTCCGGAGCCTATTGTTTATCCATATCTACTCCGTCAATCAACTCCCATGCTTCTTCAAGGAGGTCCACATGGCTCACCGTAATCACGAATGTAACCTGTCACTGACTCGCCCTTTGCCGGTATGCGGATCTTCTCTTTCTGCCCCGGGATAGGCTTACAGGATGTTCCTCTGTAGACATGAAGTGGTGTTAAGTTTGCCCGCTGGCAAAGCGTTGAGGTCCCAGCTGCCTTCCATCCTCAAAGGCAGCCCAATATCGGCGGTGAATTACGAGATAGGCGAGCCATTGGCATTTGAAGCAAGTGGGATATTTCATTCGTACGAAATATAACCTAGCGTCATCAACACCAATAACTATGTTGATATGACACCGTCGGCGTCCGGGACGCTACAGAAGGCGTTAAGCGCCACACGGCCCATTTTCCTCCTCGGACAATGATGCATTGGTACATCGCGCTGATTCGAGGTGCCTTTCGGCAAGCTGATCAAGAGAGTTTATGAGTGGATCGAGTTCCACCCCATAATACTTTGGACACAGAGTATAAGCTGCGCTTATCCTTCCTCGAACAGCGCAGGCGGAGATACCTTTACACGTCGGCCTTTCTTCTTTATCGGAGTAGGGGATTGGGGGGGGGGGGCAACCATATACTGTAAACGAGGGCATCTGATATGTAAAATTGGGAAACCTAAAGAAAGATTAGAAAATCTAAAGAAGGAGAGGAGGGGATATGTTAGAGGATAGGCAGCATCGGCAACACTCTAATCATTTGTTTTCGGCGGGGTTTGGAGTATTCAGATCAAGATTTAATCTAATGCACCAGTGTTTTGATCAATTTTTGGTTTCCTTTCGTTTTCGGGATAGATCTTCAGTAAAAGACGAGCTGTGCGAAGGCTGCATACAAGAGAAAAACTGCTTCCATATATAATTATTATCTACTTAGCCTTTCATGGTGAGTCGATCACATGTTTTCTGATCTCCGTGGGGATTTTTGGCCCTAGCTGTTCGGACAAATACAATGACATCTAAGTCCTATCTACCCCTATAGCACTAATTTAAAGGTTTGAATAAACCGCAGCGTAACACAAAAGAACTGACTTGATGTGGGGAAGTCGGCCGGGGTTATTGTCTTATAATAAATTCCTGGCAGTTTATATTTACCAACAGAATTAATTTGTGTGGGTGATCTTTGTTATTTCGAGTGGGTGATCGTTACATGTGGTTTGGCGTGCTGTTAACGTGATGGGTGATGCATGATTGGTGGTGGTTGACGGGTTTGAAGAAGTCTTGAATCACGGCCCATCACTCGCCCCGAGGATATACATTGTCGTGAACTCGTATGTAGATCTTGATCACCTATAATGGGTCCCCCCTTCCCCTACGTACCGTCGAGAGGCCATACGCAAACATCTAAGGAACAAAACACTTATGATTAATGTAATGTGGTGAGCCAAAATTCTTCATTTCGTGGTTTTTTTTGAGCGACATATATGTAAGTATCTGTTAGGTAAGTTTATACTTAAGCTTTGCTGTACCTACGTATATGTCTATACGTATAGTATATAACTGCCTTCTAGTTTTACACATAGTACCTTTTTAGGGGCATTAACCTAGTGTTGCATTGCTTGGGCGGTTGTTGGATCGGGGGACGGGTACGTTGATATCTTTATGCCGTCGACTACACTGCTTGTCTTCACTTGTAATTTGTCTCCAGAAAAGCAATTCACGACTAATAATATGAGCTTGGATCTTGGATGTTTTAGCATTGTTCTATAAGCTACCTGTCCACGGCAATTACCAACTACAGGAATCCTACCCAGCCTGCTGTTACTTTGTTACTTGCCAGGGGGTATGGAATAAGTAGCAATCACGTCAGTCACGTGAAATCCAGAACGACGCCCCGAAGGCGCCAGTCATTGTTTTAGTTCAAGACGTCATCTTCAACAATCTGCACAATTCAAAGGATTATGGCTCCCAATGATTACCATTTTAGCTATAACGTACACCCATCCTATGGAACTATACACAGGTATGAAGGCCCTCAAAGACCAATGACTTGCTTGCCCTGTTTATTGACACAGAAAGGAGACTAACAAAGATCACTCAGTACAAATGTCTAAACATAAATAAAGATGAGAAAGCCTACCATGCAGAAAGGAGAGTTAGGAGAAATCGTTGGCCTATCAGTTTAGTGAGAAACCAATGGGTCTTCGTTCCTGGTAGGTTGCTCTTCGCTCTATTGATAGTCAGATTTCTAACCCTTAATGTAGGGGCATTGATATGGGAGGCTTACGTTTTCGTTGGTGCCATTGCCGGCCTTCTCGCCGCCACTATAGCTCCTCATAGCATCATTGGTGAGCGTGGTCCCCGCGGCCGTTTCTTCGTCCTCGGTTTGGCTGGGTTCCTCATTGGCCACGCTCAGGAGCCAGGTGCTCACCACACCCGGTTGGAGGACCCCGAATGGCCCCGTCAAGTAGGGGCTGGGAGCAACTGGTCCTCTGTGCCTGGCTGCGTGGCCGTCGTAAGCGCGCCGGTCTCGCTCAAAGCGACCACAGTTGCAGCGGTAGAGCGTATAGGACTGGAGATTCTCAGCGAGACTCCGAAGTTGGTCAGGGGTGAGATCTTGGAGGAGGTTATTGAGGTGGTTGACCCAATGCCGGGGCAAACTATCTTTTGCAGATAATGTCTTCTGGCATATATTACAGCTTCCGGACTGCCTCCTGGCAGCCCGGGCTGTGGGCGCCAGCTCGCCGGGTGTATTCTCTCCTGAGGTGCACATTTTCGGTTCTAAAGGCAATCGGATTGACAGAAAGTTGGGGTGTTATTTCGAGATGAAGCTGCGGTGGTGACTGGTGACTGGAGATTGTTGGTAGGGCTATCGGAGTTGGCCCATTGTTTCTCCTGTGGACGGGCTCTGCTGAGTCGTCGAGGCGGAAGGATGAGTCGGAATCCATGATCGAACGAGGGTGTTGTCTGAGATTCGTATGTAACAACCGGACTTCAGGGGGCTCGGAGGCTTGATTGATGCACACCTAGAAGAACGTCGATATTCTGGGCCTTGGGTAATAGGGTCATAGGAGGAGGAGTGCCGTTTGCCTCTCAGGTATACCAGCCAGCCCCCCATTGCACTTTCCGGGGATGTGTGGCCGTGAAGCATGTACTTCGCTCGGCAATGGGCCCTCTTTCTGGGCTCAGGCCATTTTTCCTTTTTTACTTAAGTTTCAGTTTAAATAGATAAAAATATAGCCGCCGGCGGAGCCGTTAGGTCCGGAGTTAAAGAGGAACACACCTGAAACTGGGCCCTCTTTTGTGTCTTGGGCTTCTGTGCTTAATATCTTTGCGTTTAGTGTGGATCTGCGGTGTTCTCGTTCTCGTGTAGGTGGGTGGGTCGCGCCGTGTACGAAAGGTCCATAGGCCAACAGATACCAAGCCCCAACGATTATAGTCTTGATAGAGCTCACTGGATTTAAGAAAATGTGCAGGCCTACATGTATCTACATTAATCCCCCTAGACAATTGCGCATATATATTAAGCAAATATTATATGTCCCAATTGCGTTTATTGGTTTGATGATGTGTAAGATCTAGGTGTGTGTATTTTATGAAATAACCCTGATCTAGTTTTGCCAACGGTTGTATAAGCACTGAGTTTCACTCTTTGTGCCACTATAAAGGGTGAAGTTTGGTCTCTGCACTGCGATATATTACATCAATCATCAATACTGACATTAATTGAAGTTAATTTCTCCTCGGTGGGGAATTTCGCCGCCGGTTGTAGGTATTCCACCACTGGCGGGCGGTGCTCCTATATATTAGCATTATATAGCCCCTTTTAGCCAAAAGGTCTGCGCTGTTATCCCTTTTATGGTCCAAATGTTGGTATTCCTTTCACCACCGCTGGTGGAATTACCTTTGACACATTTACCGCTCCATAGCACTTCATGATATAGGGAAAGAAAACACTACTATCTTAGTACGTCTGAAACACCCGGAGGGTAGATATTGATTGAAGGTCGAAATGTGACTATCCATCAGTCTATGGCTATAATAACCGCTCTCCGGTCGTTGGCAGTCTAGTTAATGGAGATATATATATATTATTAGACTGAAAACAAAGGAAACAAACAATTCGCTCAGACGGGAACGCCCCCACCGCCCTTTAGTCAAGCCTTGAATATGAATGTGTATGGGGGTCTGGTTGTGGGGGGTTCAAGAAACTGCACGGCTGCCGTGTAGAGTGTAGCTTTTTTTTTATCTAACATTTCGACATATTCACCAAGGTTTTGGGGTACAGGGAGGTCTTGCTACCCCACCAAGCTAATTTATTTTCGTGATACACATATATATATATCACTCAACATTGCCGAGAGTAGAACATGCGTGACCGTAGGATGTGTATATCACGATGACTCATTTTCTTTACCTCTAAACGCATCCTTCTAACTCGAAATGACCTAATTGCAGGTTGTAGAAACAAACCCGCTTCTCCCCCCTCTGCGTCTCCCACTGTATAATTCTAGTTCTAAGTAACGAAACGGAGTGTCATTGGATATTATGACCGAGCTGGGAAATGCCCTGAGTGCTCTCACTCTGTCCCCCTAGCTCCTCATAGAAGTAGAACCTGTTACACCAACTTACTTCCAATACTGAGCTAACTTATCTTTTGAACGACCGGAACTAGCGTTATAGCGCCTGTCATGACGTTAAAATATGAAACAAACCCTGAGGATCCTCAGACGGGGGCTCTGGCCGGCGGTAGGGGACATCGAGGCGAACATGAGTAAGTACCTCGATCACGGCCTCTCTCCGCTCCACTTCTGTCGACCCCACTAGAGCTGGTGACGTTGGAAACCGCTTCCCCTTCGTCTACAGATTCATTTGGTGGTGGTCTTGGGGAGTAGTATCACTGCAAGTAACAACGCTTGATACAGTCTCTTTTTCTTTTGCGGAATCCATCGGTGTTGGTTTTCTCTCTGAAGCGTAGCGCGTACACGTATAGGTAGAGGAATCAGAGCCTGCCTTGATATTATGTGTAGACTCCATTAACTGCTGATGGAGACGGTGGCCACTGTGGGGATGGGGTATTATTTGGTAGGTCGACGGCAGTTCAGAAGAGTCGGGGCACATATGTAGGTCCGCTCAGCATACCCTTGAAACGAGTATTGAAAATTGACGGATTGAAACCAAGGATAAATTATGATAGAATGATTGTTTTCTCACGAAGGGGTATTTTCTTATGCATATGTAATAATATAACAGTACACTATGATTTGCTTTAGTCTTAGGCATGAATACTATCAAGAAGCGAATAAAGTACTGAGGTACTTAGAGGTAGCTCGGTGTTTACCGCCTGAATATTATGTTCTTACCCCCTCCCAGGTCCGAATATATTAACCATTAAACGTCTAGAGTCATGAGATAGTGTATATAGGTACAGTACTATTCTAGTTTTCAAACCTTTTTGAACATACTTTGAAATGCTGGTTGTTCTTATGTGTGGTTTGGGGTCTGTGAAATAAACCAAGTTCTTCGGCCGGGTAAAACAGTGGGGTCATTCACTCCAACTTCATCGCAACTGATCCCTCACACCTCAACAAAGAAAAAAAAAGATCGTAAAAGACAGACATGTTATTTTTAAACTGACTACTAAACAAGAGGTCCACGCATGTGGAATATAGCGTAGCGGAGGTCTCAACACTCACAACCTTTGTGAGTGTTCCGCTAGGCTATACTCCACATTCATGTACCTGTTGTTTGGTAGCACTTGATAGGACACTACTGAGGCCCAAATTCCCATGATCTAGCTACTATAGCAAACGTCAGTCATCAGATATTGGTATGGTTCAAAATGAGACAATGAAGTGACCTACTACACTAATATGTTTCTCTAGACAGAAGACTCTTGCTCTTTTCCCCCGGAGGCGAGCGGGCTTAGGCCCCTCGGGCTTGCCCCGTCTTTTGGAACCGACCCGACACCCTTACCATCCTGTAAGTGCGATGCTTCATTGGTGATCGGTTGGGAAGGATCGTGGGGGGTTGGGCTTGAAGAACCGTTGACGGTAAGGCCATCCGTCTCTTGCAGATTATCCTCCTTCCCACCACTGCCACCGTGCTGACTGTCACTGTTTCCTGCGGAGTCATCTTGAAGGAGATTGCAACTAATTGGGCGGGAAAGCCCCCCAATGTTGTCTGTTTCGACACGACTGGATTGGCTACCGCTAGCATCCAATGCCTCGTCGCATCCAACAGCACCAGGCTGCTCCTCCTCACGCTTGCGCTTCAAAGATTTTTTACCTCCAACCCGGAGATAACGGAGCCCCTCCCGCTTAACACCATCGAGAATACTCTGACAGTCCTTCGTGGTCAATGCCCTACCAAGTACAGGACCATATCTGTCATCGGAGCCATTCGGATTCCGCCAAGTTGCAGGTATGTCGCCATTGGCTTCATGGCGGTGCACGTGGCACATCAACTCGCCGAACCTGTTATAAAAGTACCCACAAATTAAGCAGATATTGTAGTGATAGCGTTTTCCTTTGAGAATATTGGCGAGGGTCTCCCTGTCCTTAGGATCCGGTAGCGGCGTATTTACATGTAAGGTGTAATGTCTTTTGAGACTAGTGCCTCTCGTGACATGCTTGGTGCAGAATTGACAATTACCTCCTCTTTTCAATACGGGGTCTTCGTGCATCGGGATTTCGCTGGAGCTCGCATGATCGGTTTGAGTTACATCAAGA
Organism: Morchella sp. 2018-W16; assembly: GCA_024713755.1. Taxonomy (NCBI): domain Eukaryota; kingdom Fungi; phylum Ascomycota; class Pezizomycetes; order Pezizales; family Morchellaceae; genus Morchella; species Morchella sp. 2018-W16. The sequence continues at coordinate 1,916,239 of JAMGYY010000009.1, read as the reverse complement.
GGGGCCGGATCGGAACGATTGTCCGGGATAGCGGTGCCGTCGCTGGTGCCTGCAAGGATTCTTTAGCATTTTTCCACTTCGAATAGTGCACAACAGAGTTTGGGTTACCTTGTGGCCTGTTTATGGCAACCCAACAGGTTACGGGGAGCGGTTCGCTTTCATCACGTTCCGGGCTTTCTTCACCGATAACTGTAGGGGTAGTTTTATTGGCAGTCTCTTCCATCTTGCTATTAGGCTTGGCCGGTCCTTGCCTATGTGTGGTTGGGTTTTGGTACGTGGGGACAGTGATGGGAGACGGATGCCGTGATATCTCCTCGACCTATAGTGGACCCTCGACAGAATAATTAGTGGTGGGGGTTTGGTGACTGTCAAGCGTGGCGATTCCATCAAATTTTTAGTCCGCTTAGTCGTTGGCGCTGAGTCGTTGTGCGGACCTCAAGGGGCAGGCTATGCATCTCATCTTTACGTATAACAACCGGGGTTCGAATAATATTGCGTCCCTAGATCCAGAGTCTAAAGTAGATTTATTGCTGTGAGGTCTAACTCTTCAGCTGGATGTGATATTTTTGACTTTATCTACCCCCATAGTGGATAAATTTGGAGCAACCCCCGATAGCTATAGGCCATGAATATTAAATATAAAGAAGCGGGCGGACAACAAGCAGGTCAAGATCATAGAGGCGGGCGTAAAACAAACGGACTATCAGCGGAGAGTCTACATACATAGTATGACAGCTATAACAAAAAGAAGCCAACGAATATATCCCCCTCATGCACGGAATTGGGAGCTCCCACGTTCCTATCCTTATGCAAGGAAGAAAAACAGAAGGAAGGAAGGAGAAAAGAAAAAAAACGGAAAGTGGGGGGCAAAAAAAGAAAGAAAAAGCTTAGAGTGTCTTGGTTTGAATATATGGGATACTGTTTAATAATTTATTATGTTGTAGAACTAGGTCGTGATAATTATAAAATATTTGCGAGGCAGATAATTATACTTTCAGGAACACTTATTAAATTGGTACCTAGAGTGTATCTCATCATACTCAAAGTCGCTCATTCCCGACTATTCACACACATGATACTAATAAAATAACCATGGAAACACAGAGATAAGAGCAGCATACATACCAACATAATACACCTTAACAGGGGCTAATTTCAACCAAAGGATGCACCCCAAAGTTCCCCACTGCAAAGTTGGGGAGTCCACCGCGACCCACTTTATCCCACAACTACTAGAGACCACGACTAAGTTCCACCTGTCAGGAGGTTTGCAACAGAGACGAGAAGACATAGCTGATCCCAAAGAATAGCTGAAAGTAAGGATGAGGGAGCAACTTGGGGTGCTGTACTTCCTTCACTCCGAAACTGCCCGCCCCTTCCCTTTCAAGTCCTTTGCAGCTTTCTTTCTACGCACAGGAAGAGGTACAGAGCCGCCAGCTTGTGTTGTCTCCTGAGGCCCATTGATGATATCTCCTGCCTCGTGGTGGACGCCTCCGTCTTCGCTAGCCCTCCACGACTGGAACATGTTTGATGCACTGCTAGGTTCTGCGGGAAGATTATCGACCTCGACTCCCCGGTCCCCAGAAGGAGCGTGGTTCCCAATGCCATCTTCTCCACGTTTGCGCTTGTTTCTATTTTCCTTCGACGGTCCAGTGGCGTGTGTTTGAGTATGGCGTTTGCGCAAGTAGTTACTTGTGAACGTCTCTCCGCATACCGTACAGGGAAAAATAAAAACGGCATCCCCTCTGGGCGGTGTTTCGAGTGAGTACTGCCTATGTGCCGCATAATGGGCCCTCCTGAATTTGCGGGTGGTGAGTTTTGCCCCACAAACTCGGCAATCATAGCCAGCCCTTCCGCTGTTCGATCCCTCCCCGGTAGGAATTTCAGTGAACCCGTCCCTCGCGTTAAAGTCCTCGTCATCTTGAGCATCCGGAACCACGTCTGCTAGACTCCAGGCTCCTGCTTCCCCTACGACAAATCTTCCTTGCTTATGCAGCTTTTGGTGCTGAGCAGCAGTGTGCGGGCTAGTCAGAGTAACCCCGCACTTTCCGCACTTATAAACTTTATAGCCCTCAAGGTGAGTCTGTTGGTGTTGGCGGAAGAGCTTGACCCTGTCAACGACAAACGGGCACTGGTCACATCTTTCCAGCGGCCGGCCAGAGCAGTGGGCCTCTGCTGCGGCGACCAACTCTGGGGTAAGTTCCTCTGGGTGAGAGAGGTGCATAGCAATATGACTTTTCAAGCTTCCCGGGTTCGTGACGACGGCTGGACAGATGGGGCAGTGACAGTTTGTTCGAAGACTGCTTCCCGCCCCTGTCTTGTCCGCCTGAACCCTTATGTGACTCCTGTAATGTTTATTTAACGCGATAATAGTTGGGAAGGTAAGACCACAGTCGGTGCAGACAAAACCTGCAGCAGTCACTGTTCGCAGTGCCTTTGGTTCTCCCAAGGAAGGCCGTTTAACGACAACGAGATTTCGCTGCTGGCGGGGGACCTCGTCTTCCTTTTTGGCCTTTTTGTGCGACCCTCGCGTGCTCGATTCGCCATCATCATGACGACCTGGTTGGAAAGGTTGAGAGAGTTCTTGATTGATCTGGGCGTAGCCGTTGTCCGGACTGTACTGTATGGGAATGAGCTCCTTGTTTTCAGGCTCAGGAACGAGATATTCATGCTCGCCAAAGACATTGAACGGTGCCATTGGTACATTGACACCATATTGGGGCGGAGTCCCCCATCGCAACATTATTGGAGAAGCGGACTCGAAATAGTGAGGAGGCGCATAAACAGGGAGAGGGCTCATGGTATAGGATACACCATTGAAGAGAGGGAGAAGGGCCCCGTAGCTTTGGTCCGGACTTTGCTGATAAATGTGATTGGGATCTCCACTAGTTTGGCCATCCAGTACTGGGGAGGGGTGATCAAATTCGGCCGGGGGCACAGAGCTGGGGTGAGACTGATTGTAGTGGACTAGCGGCCCTAGTAGACCCTCGAGACCATTAGGTGGTGTACTAGGTCGATGAATGAATTGGGAGCTTGATGATGACGCGTGTTGATATTCTGGAGGGCCCTCGATCTCCGCAGGAAGGCGAACCTCGCCGCCGCGGCGTTCTCCTTGATGTTGTAATTCTGGGTTCACTTATACCAATTAGTCACTCTAGCCTTAAGGGGGAATAGTTGAGGTATTGGAAACCAAAACTAATCAATGTTCGTTCTGGAGTGACAAACCTTGCTCGCCAAGGTCAAAAAACCTAAATCTCCATTGATTTGTATCGTTCTCAGTTTCAACAGGTGAATCATCTGGTGGCAGCTGATCTGACGGAACTTCCATTTTCAGGCCCCGATACCTCTTTGTTGTGAATGCGTATTGTTAGTTCTTTGCCTAAAGCTTGGGGTGAACGGTGTCTGTCGTAGGTTAGGTATCGAGAATGTGATGGTGAGAGAGAGAGGTGAGGCGATGAACTGGGATTCTTGGCAACGTTGGAAAGGGCAGGGGCGATCCGGCTAAGGAACAGGGTAAATTATTAACAGCACAGTATAAGTATAGTATACGTAAGATACAGATAAATAATCACTTGAACTGGGAAAGCTCAACTGGGGGAGACGGCGAGTCATTTACTTCAGAGCCTATCCAAACACCCATCTGGGTGTGCTATTTTGCACTCACCACAATCTGAAAAAGCCCCAATGAGCAGACCCCAAACACAAACCCGAGGATAGGGTTTTCAATGGTTCACCCGTTCTACCAAACGAACCGGTTCCTGGCGGGCTTAACTGCACCTAATAATTCAAGAAAAGGATTCTCAAAACGCATCTAGTTTATAAACCTACAAACCAAATAAAAGAATAGTTCTAGTTCTTAGACCGGTTTAGAGAACTAGTATTCATTTTAGTTCAGTTCAATTCAGTTGGACATGTAACTCAGTTCAGCTCGGTATGATATGACCTCCGAATACAACAAGTCTCAACCGTTGGAATTACTGCCCGAGGGTGTCCACTTTAAGAGTTGGGCGTAATCCGTATTATAGAATACAGAGGCAGGCATTGAACTCGATATATATCACGTACTCTTCGTGGTTCCTGAAATTGGCTACTATTCCACACTGCGGTGAACCCTACCCAGCCTGGAGAGCTGGAGGCCAACCCCGTGGGTCACGTGGGTGGCCCAATTGGAATCAGGAGTATGAGAGGTACAGAGACGCGGGAATGTTTATGTAATGCGCATCAAGTAAATTACAACCATTATGCTATTGATTCACCTCACTCTTATATCAATTCAATCCCCCGTGAGCCCCTCACAAAAACCCCATTTTCCTACAAAGTGTCAATTGGTACATTCACGGCCCTGGTACTCGACACCCTAAGGGTCCCTTATCTCTAAGCCCCGGGCCCCCGTGTTAATCCTGAGTTGAGAATAACGCCCGTGGCATCCTTCGGCCTGTACTGTGCTGGCACGGGAGTACCGAGTGATAGTTCATGAATAACACATCATATAATTGGTCATAGAGTATCACTCGCCGATTGGCTTCATATCCTGTTGAGAGACTTGATTGATTGACACCTCATACACCTGTTGAAAAGACTGATCTACCAGCTTCATTGCCGATGTCTATATCTAGTGCTAGCTATCGTCTAGAATGCCAGCACCTAGTTATTGACAACGAGTGCTCCATATTCCACACTGTGACCTCAGGGTTGGTTGATGGATTGATACCCCATACATGCATGCAGCCCGTAAGCTATGGCAACCGCCCCTCCCCTGCACCAACTGCGCATTGAGTGGCAAAATCTTCCTCCCCAGCAATCAAACAGAAACAGAAACAGAAACAGAAAACGTCTTCCCTCCCTCTCAACACTAACCAACCCAGCGCGCTCACCGTCTCTAGCTTCACCATCCGCCGGGAAAGTACTACCCCCTTATATATATGAAACCCTAGCTAACGTTCTAATTCAAACGTTGCCCTTCCTTCCTTCCCATTTAGCTCCGTCTTGTTGATTTCCCTTTCCTGGTGCTCCCGTGACCTCAGGGCCTTGAGCGGAACATATCCAACATGTGCAAAAGTCATTTTAACTTTGAATCGTATATGGTAAAGTATACCCATACAAGGCAGTAGCATATGAATGTTTCTGACATATAGTCCTAGGCGCGATTGTTCGCTGTAGTTGTAAGCAGCACCAGTCTCTTGTTCACATTAGTCGATTCTTTAATACTTGTCTCCTTTTGTCTTCATTAGCTTTGGAAATTCGAGTAGATTTTGTTCGATTTCTCCACCTGTATATTCCAGTAATTCCAATCAAATTCAAGAACATGCTAATGTTTCAATAGGTCTAGTCCTTTCCGCTTACTCTCAATACAAAAATCTAGCCTGCTCTCAATCATAATATCTACCCACGGCTTACAACCGTTTCCGCATTCTATCCACTGCCATGCTAATCCTCCCGCTCAAATAATGGATCCTATGCTTCAAGTGCGGCTTCCTCAGCCTTTCCACTGCCGTCACCTCCCCCTGCTGCTCCTCCTCCCTCTCCTCTTGCACCTCTCTCTGTACTGTCTTCCTGCTACCCCCTTTCCCAAGCATGTTCACCTCATCTTCAAACAACAGATGACTGAATCCTGTCCTCGTCCTCTCAAACCTCACCGGCCCAAAATCCGGATTCGACGGCATCCTCGCCACCCTCCTTATCCTCTCCGTCCTCCTCAATCTCGGTTCCTCAATCCCCACCTCGAGTGGTGTGTGCTCCCGTGCCTCGCCGGCTTCGGCCGTAGTAGAGTACCGGTCATCCTCATCATCGGCATATGGCCTCCGCTGTCTACCGACGCCGTTGAAGCCCGCAAATAAACCAAGCCGTTTCTCATATCTCGTGGAAAGAGTAACACCGGTGGTCGGCACTATATGTAGCGACTGTGAGCGCGGTACTGCCGGGGACGGACGGATGGGGTCATCAGAGGGGCTGTGATAGATTGGGGCGCATCCTTGTACTATGGTGCTGACTTGGGTAGGGATATTGCGCGTGGGGATAGGGGGATCTTCGAAGCGGGCGAGAGGGTCTTCGTCTTCGACTGTGGGTTCCAGCAAGCTACTTATGCGCCTTCTTGCTGCGGCATGGGTAGTCGAGGGGGCGTCGGCGAAACGGTCGGCGTGGTCGCCGAGGGCGGTGAGGATGGGTAGGTTGGCGAAGTGCCTACTGGTCCGGCCTCCTAGGTAGGGGGGCGGCGAAGAGCCCGGAGTTCCCAGCTCTGAAGCCTCACTTAGTGAAACGGTACTCATGATATCCAACGGCGGTAAATCGAGCGCCGACAGCGGCGAGACAGTTGGGCTCCTGTCTGGTACATTCAATCCCTCATTGATCGTACAGACTACATACGGTCCCCGATCCGCAAATGCCTTTGCCCTAGCTCTTCTATCCACTTCCTCCATTTTCAAAATCTGCTCCTCTTTGGTCTCGGTCTCTGTCTTGTCGTCCTCATCCAGCTTGAGCCAGTACGGCCCTGGATCTCCCACGATGTAGGGTCCGCGATTTGCAAACGGTATATATTTCCCTCTAGGTTGTGTCGGCGCTGAGGGAGAGGGCGGGGGCGGTGTAGGGCGGGGGCGCGCCTGTAGAGTCATGGAGCGAAGCATGCTTGGGATCGCGATACGTGGTTGCGTGGGGTCGGGGTTTGACATGTCCCGGTGGGCAGGAGAGTGACGGAGAGTTCTGGTACCTCCTGGGGGAGTTAGGGCGGTCCTTCTAGGCCCGGGAGATGTCATATTTAGGTGTATAATTTTAGTAGGAGATAGTCTAGAATCTTATAGAATATGAGGTGAGTTTAGATCGTTGTGGAAGTTGGTAGTTATCTCTTTTCGAACTAAAGAAACCGATGGTAACGGTGAGTTGGAGGGAAGAAGAGGTACCATATATAGGGCGTTTTACTTTCGAGAAGGCTCATTGAGAGCTCGTGTTTTATAGTTCTGGACTTGATTATTGGTGGTTTTCATTCCAGTTGAGAGGTTGGCTCTTGAAACGTTGAAACTGAAGGTCAATGATCGGTCAAGTATGTAGTTTGAAAATTTGGTTGTTGTAGGCCATTTACTTGTTGCGAGGCTGATTTCCGGTTATTTTTGACACCCCACAATAACATATTGATAGAATAGGGATTTGGACTGCCTTATCAGGAAGTATGATTACTAAAAGGAGTGAATTGATTATTGACTTCTATGATGATTATCCAAAGCGGATATCGTCTTTACTTTTATTGAAAACGAAACAAAGAGAAATATCTGTATACGGAAAGAGATGACCATAAAGAGAAATAAAACAAAGAGAGCTTTTATCCCGATAGGGAAAGAATGAGACTAAATAAGGATAAAGAAACAAGGACTTTACGCTGATTCGTCAGCTTCTTTATTCTGGAGACATTTTCCAGCATAATCCAGCACATATAAAGTAGCTAATTAACTTTTGTTCCCCCCGCAAGGATACATACAGCTGTGAATCAATCTTGTCCATCACAAAACTAAACATATACCACTCACACCATATCCATATCTCAGGAAAATGAAACTAGCAGGACAAAATCCCTAAGCATTTACAACTACCCCCTATGCAGGACTATTTATGCTTCAGCCGCTCACACGCACCTTTCTAATCATCTATCTCATATTTTTGTAAATCAGGGCGTTTTAGTATTCCTAAAACAATTGCTACCTCCACGGCATAATGATATGGTCCTATCTGTCTGCCTATACGTTTACTCAACCCACTACCATTACCGCCGTTCCCGATAAACTGCTCCATTTCCGTGGGTATTGTTTTGATGGACGACATTCAACAGTTTTGTTTATCTGATTAGGGTTTTATCAGTATGCGCCCATAATCTCGCGGAAAGATACATACCTAATCTAGTATTCCCATTGGACCCCGGAATTCTTCATCAACTAATACTCCATTTCAAAAGCCATGATCTCTCTTAGCTCTTCATGCATCTCCCATGGACTCTTTTCTGGAATCTCGATGGGCATAGCCTCAGCCTCCAGGAATCCCTCCCATGTATGATCCTGTTTGTCTTGCTCTGTTTCCGCCTGTTGCTCCATCTCCTCCTCCTTTTCCTGCTGCCTTTCCTGCTGAGAATCGGAGTAGAACGCGGCCTCTTGGCCAAAGGTCGCTACTGCGCCCTCCTTTAGCTGGTGAGCCATCGACCACAACGTAGCCGGAAGGTCCAAGACATACTCGTCCCCGGGACATTTCTCTCCATCCTCGATCTCACCCTTGTTGCCAGCACCGCCCCCATTGGCCTTCCTATCCTTCTCCTCATCAGTCTCCTCCATAACAAACCCGAGACCCCCGAACCCAGCAACCCCCCATCTGTCCCTCTCCCACCCTTCCTCTTCGGCCCCCTCCATGTCTCTGCAGTGCTGGTCCCACTCCTCGCCAGCCTTCAGAACATGCAGATGCGTGAGGATACGATCCCTCTCTCTCCTAAGCTCGGGAATCTCACTTTCCACCGCCGCAATATCCGCCAGAATCTCGTAGCCCAGCTCGGCCTCTTCCTCAAATTCCCACAGCGGGACGGAACCGCGGATGCCGAGAAAGTGGGAGAGAGAGCAACTGCTCCCTGGGCCGACATCGTGAAGGAGAGAGAAGAGTAGGCGTAAAGTGGATTGGGTTTCGTTCCAGCTCTGTTGGACGCGGAAGTAGGTATTACGGAGATCAAGCTCAAAGGAGGTGCGGTTGAAACCGAAGTCCGGAGGTGGGGAGGAGGGAGGCGTAAAGGTAAGTGGTAGAACGACCATCGAGAAACCGGGAGGGGTGCTCGGAGGGGAATTTGGAGGGGAGGTCGGTGGAGAGGGGGTAGGTGAAGTATTTACAGACATTTTGTCAAAAATTGAGGTCATTATGAGAAGTGATACGAAGAAGATAAGAAACGGGTATTGGCTGAAAGGAAATAAAGAACAATGTCCAAGGCCAAGGAGCGAAATACCACAGAGTAGAACCTGTAGGGCAACCCTTAAATATACGTAGCTACGAAGTTACGAAGCTGGGACTACGCAGCTCAGAAATCAGTCGTAGCTAACTACGTATTGGAAGCGTCACACTCTGGTTTTAGTAGCTAAAAAGCCACGCAGTCTAGCCCACGCAAACTACACGAATTCGAATTGTGTCGTCACCATTTGTACATTTGTACGCAGGCGTTGGCGAGGCAGCTACGTAGTATTAGCTAGCCCGTGTCATAGCGATGAAGAGAAGGTTTCCCAGGCGGGAGAGTGAAGTTGTTGTGAAAAGGGAAAAAGTGGCAGGGGGCAAGTGGGATCCAAAACACCACTGCATATAAAGTAACCATCGAGATAGAAAAGGCCAGCAAAGGTGATACATGCTATAGGATAGCCAGTCGCTCCCCCATGCATCGTATATAAAAGTGCCTCTGCACGTATCTCCTTCCGATCGTCGTCAATTACTGGACATTTTGACGACCCGAGTGCTAGTACCTAGGTCACGTGACCCGAGTGATTGCTCATGAGCATCCTTCTCGCGCGCGATATTTTCTAGATAGGCTTTCCACATCTTGTTTGTCTAGTATTGGTTCACGACTTTCTATCTACACAGTCCTTAGCTAGAAGTCGGCACTCCGAATTCATGTCCTGCTGGTCAAGGCAATCTCTGGGTATATATATGGCGGAGGTGACAGCAGCAATCTCGGGCTGATTGGAAGCTACTCCACTAGCATAGGTGCTAGGTTGTGCCGATAAAGGCATGATGGAGTGGTGGGTAATATCATTAGCATGTCATTTACAGTTTACATTTTCTCCCCACGCTGTTAAGCTCAAGCCACATGTATTGATATTAGTATTCCACTCTACAACCGGTTTTGTAAGCAAGAAAAGAGCGAGATCAGAAGGAAAAAGTATATTTTCTTATTTAGCTACCCAAAGACAGAAAAAGAGGGCAGAAAAAGCCTCGGGGAGTTCAGCACGGAGCTAAACCATCTTACTCTTCCTCGCCTCCTCCGCCCTAACCTTCTTCCCCCCCTTCTTCTTCTTTCCCTTCTTCTTCCTACTCTTCTTACCCATTTCCGCCTCCCCACCCCCCTCCTCATGCCCCCCTCCTTCCATCATCTCCTCCTTAACCCTCCCTTCGGCCTCGGCTTTCTCGATAGCTTCGTACCTATCTCCCAACCCATACAACTCACCCAAGAGCCTATCGATTGCGCCCAACACGCCTGTAACATTCTCGACGTTGTCCTGTACGCATTTCACGTCCGACACGCCCTCGAGGTACTTCTCGGAATCGCTCATTTTTGCAAAGTCGCGCTTGAACGGGGAGACGCGTTCGTCAGCGAGGACCTGGGTCTTGGCCTGCTCGAAGAGCTCGAGGCTGGCAACGGTGTTGGTCAGCTCCATGGCGGCGGCGATCGCATCGGCGTGGTGGGTGCTAAGGGAGCGGGGATCCCCGGCGGGGTTGCTATAGGGGATTGGCATTAGTAATGGTGATAGCAGAGGTGAGGAGGAGGGGCAGGGGAAGGTACGATGCGGTAGAGACCATGGAGGCTGCGTCGGTGTCGGTTTCTGTCTCAGAGTCCGTTGTGTGTTTATAGCGGACTGAACCGACGCTGGATGATTCGCTGGATGTCATAGTGCCCGATGAAGAGTTATGTAATATGCTGCAGAACCGTTGTAGATGGCGGGTGGTGGTGAGGTGTGATGGAAAAGTAACAAAATGCTTGGTTGCCCTCCTTGAGCCATGCAGTTACTATCTCTACCTACGGTGCACGTTTTTCTCGGCGTCCGTTATATTATGAAAAAAAATTTCACCCTGAATTTTTATATATCATGTGGCGATGGTCAATGATTTGGTTATCTGGGTGTCACGTGAGCGTAACTAGAGACATTCATCACCATTAATTCTGTAAGTTGCATATTCTCTTACGCAGGCCCAGGGGCGGGAAGCGGCTGCCTACAGTTTATTTTTCATTTAATTCCTTTACAGCAGCCTGGTCCGTTTTCAGAAATTTCGCAACCCCGCCAACAGCCCGTAGAGGGCGCAGTCCCGCGCCGACCTCACCAGTAACCTTTGCAGGATGTTCAATTAATCCACTAATTATACTGTGCCAACTAAGGGGCCACATACCAGGGACTCATAGGCTCCATATCCCCTCTACACCCCGAACCCTCATGGTTAAAGATAAAATGCTAGGTTCAAATCCGTGGTTGGTGCAATAAATAAGAAAAATCATCCGCAGGTTCAGCTACCCAAGTGTCAGACGAAAGAGAAATCTCCTACCAACAACAAAAGCGGTATTCATGTGAATAGCGCGCCTACATGAAAAACACTCTAAACACTGCAAGGAAAATAAGTTTCAATTCCAATATTGCACCCAAGGTTCTATAACTCTATGTATAGTAGTAGCTGCCTCTGCCCAGTAGAAGAGATAACCAGCTACTTATAATATAGTTTTAAATGCCGGGTACGCGAACGTTCTCCCACCATTTTCAACTGAGGCGCATGTTCAGCTCCCCATTCTGCGGGTAGGAAATCTCCAAGAGAGCATGAGTTGAGAAAAGAGTTATATATACGGTTGGCCTTGTCTTTTATTGTTCCGGAGCGGTGCATGAGCATTGCTCCCTGTGTTTTTATCAAGTATTTGGCCCTCGGTACATTAAAAGCACTTCTAATAGATCTCAAGAGCTGGTTGCAAAATATGAGGAGTGAGGAAGTCACTGAGGGCTAGAGTTCTAACGAATCGCCCCTACCTGCCCGAATATCTGCGGGGAGGCGCCGGCGGTGTATCACTTCTAGTGAGAGCAACCGCGGAAGAGATTGATAGGCACTCCTTTCGGTGCAATTCGTCAAGAACCAGGGCTGAGCACCACCAGCCCTAACCCTAACCCTACCCCACAATGCTAAAAAATCTTTTTTGTTTAATTCATTAATTGTATGCAGACCCGTGGCCATGGTAATATTACACACTTTCTTTTCTTTGGCATGTGTTTCCTATCTACTGTTGCTCTGATAGGTGAGGTCGTAGACAGAGGAAAAACGAAAAGCTGCAGGACAAAAGTAAAGTCAAACTAGCAGCTGATTCAAGCGAATCAGAAATCTTTTTGACTTCCGCCAAAGTTCACTGCTGGAAACAATTTCCCTGGGTAAGTTCCTAGCTACCTGCTAGTTTTAGGTGCCCCTCCACCGACCCTCCTGCATTACCCCCTTCTCCGCGCCACCATGCACTTCCCCCTCTGCTTCCAGATTTCTAGCGCCACCGGTATGCCTTTCTAGTTCCATACACTTCTGTAAGATTACTGCTGGCATTGTCGTCTGGCTAGGCCCTGGTAAGGCCTAGGTTGTTCCTCTCTCCCCCGGACCCTCCTATAGCCTCCAATCTATCGATAGCAGTCACAGCACCCCCACTTCGCACAATAGCATACATCCACAGATGGTCCCTCTTCACCTCCATTCCTTATCCATCGCTCCACCACCCTCCCCTATCCTCATCTGATATTTAGAGCGATAGACATATCCCGAAGGCCTAGGTTGATACGACTAGATGTCCCATCGAAAATTAATTTTTAATCCCATAGAGCGCAGGTTTAAGTACACAAACTAATATTTTCCAAGTCAAGGGTATTAAGCCCTGTTCCAACCCCTTAGGTTATTCTTTGGGAAGCTTACAAAAATAAACCCAGCCATCAAAGCCACTTCATGCACGCACACGTCTTTCAGGCATTTAATCATGCCAAGTGTATCAGACGATCTCCCACCCGGGATTTATCTACACTTCAACGTCTCCAAAGCCTTCCCAAGAGAGGTACATGCCAGGACTACTACATGTAGTCTAAGTACGTTGTGTATCGGGGTGGTAGGTATTCTTCGCCTTTCTTCTCTCCGCTTAAAAGTGTCACCCACAGCCCTTTCGACAGGGCCGGGAATTGTGGCAGAAACCTATTCGGAGCAATCGATTACCACCAGTCCTAACTAAATAACTCAGGTCAATCCCCCTATTAATTACTTACCTAGATTCTACCAGCTACTCTTAGTGAATAACCCCCACAATACCTCCTCTTTAATCTATAGTAGCGATATGCATCTCTTTCTTGTGGGATCGAGGGAGGGACGCGTCCTCAGTCTTTCCCACACTCCGATCAGATATTCTCTAGTCCGTCACTAGGCTATATTCTCCACTCATGAACATATGCAGTCATAAGGACTTTAAGCACATCTAATACCATATCAAGTCACGCCAGGAAATGTTTGTTTCTGCACATTTTTTAATTTTCAAATTTTGCAACAACCTCACAAACAAACAACAAACGAAGATACATGTATCCAGCGCCACCCTCCCCCAACAGCTATTTCAACCCAAGTACGTACTGTAACAGAAGCCTCATAATCGGATCAATTCCAACCTATACAAGCTCCGTATTGCGTAACTCACCTCCTAACGACAAGTGCAAATTTCGCATTTACACGGGGACGACTTGTAGCATATACGGCCCTGGCAGCACCCCCGGTGGACTTGCACTCGTCACTGCGGTAGGTACTCTTCTTCCCGAACGATTCTTGCGCGGAGTGGAACCCCTCGGAGGAAGAAGTATCTTCACGGTCAAGGATAGTGATATCAATGGAGGCCGCTGTGGCAAAGCCGAGGGCGAGAATCAGTACTGAGAGAAGGGAGGTGGGCTTCATGTTGATGTCCTCCTGCTCTCTTGAAAGACTTGGGGAATTTTAAATCTCATTGTCGGGGGTGTTTGACCATCGACATGGGGGAAAGGAGTTCATAAGGTGCTCAGGTGGCGGATGCTCCTTAGGGTCTGCGGGTCTCCCCTGTGCGGATGTCATCGTTGAAGTCTCTGCTTCGGGCAAGAGATGATTTTTGTTTTATTTAAACTCATGGTTCCTTTTCCGAAGCATGAATATAATTCAAGCGTCATATGGTGATCTTCTAAATCAGTCACCAATATTATGTCTTCTTTCCCAGACTTTTTATCTCATCCTTATTGTCCCATACTTTTATGTCCATTACTCTGGGGTCTGGATATGCATAACATTCCTTGGGACGACGTCATTCCCTATAATTTGTATTGCTACCCTATCCCGATCTCTGTACCCTTTGCCAACTTGCATGAACACAAAGAACTATAATAGTGGTCCCGAACTCTGTTTCCAATAGAAAATAAAAATGCCCGAAATACGGACCATCTCTCATCCTCTCAGCTCGGGCGGTGATGGTTAAGTTAAGTAAGATCCCTAGTAGTCCAGTGATCATCAATACGCCGCTTGCACTCGACTAGCAGCTCTCTGAACTGGATCTACATCCGATCGCATTTATCGACCTTAAATATGAAACATTTTAGTCCCCCGGCAGCACAACTAACCTGCGGAGCGGAAAAGCTACGCCGTCTACTGCAGACAATTAGCACAGAGGCACCCGGGCCCGATAGACTAGACAGCCTCTTCTTCTTTGTAGTGGTTTTTATTGTCTTTGTTTTTATACATTCTCAAATTGTTTTATGAATAAGGGAAAGGGAAGAAGGAAAGAGAGAGAGGAGGAACGGGAAATGCAGTATGGGCGGGGGGAATTGGGGGGAGAGGAGGAATAAAAGAAAGAACGAGAAAGAAAACGAGAGGAAGCAGCAAATTATGAGGTGTGTGCTTTTCTTTTTTTTTCCTTTTTTTTTTTTGTGCGTTTGGCGAGAGGAAGATTTACCCTGCCTCCGGTAAAGTGGGAGGAAAGCTTTTCTCATAGCCTACGGGCTGCATACATTATATGTATTTAAGTATCAATCAATGAATCCTAAAACCATAGAAAGCAGACAAAAAGCGCCAGACCACACGACGATTAAGCAGCTACTATGCACAGAGATGGGGGTCGAGAAAGCGCTGGAGATATGGAAGCAGTGGACAAAGAATAGACGGAAGAGAGGAGAGGAGGATGAGGAATAAGATCTAGAGGGGAGGGAGAGGGAACTAAATCAGTGATGGGGAGGCCTAGAGAAGGAGTGAAAAGGATGAGGGGGTTGAGTGGATAGAATGTATTAAGAACGGCGTGGAGCGGTTAAGATCTCTCCTTATTGTGCTTTACTTTGTGTTTTCCCTAGTTGATGTTGGCGGCAGAGGGTAGGCAGCTCTGGGGCGGTGCGATATTGTCATAGCCTTAGGGTTGTATCGAGTTCATGATGTAAACAAAGAAAAAAGAAAAAAAAAATCAATCCTAAAACCGCCCCCATATAACGAGTGATATATCATGAGCCTTGGCATTAACGCGAGTAGTATCTGGAGGTATCTGTTGATTTTTTTTTTGTTTACATCAGTAATTGCATGCAGCGCAGCCCTAAGGCTATGGCATTATCACACCATTTTATCCCCTGAGCGCCCCTACTTAATCCCCCGCCAACCCAAAAGAAAAGAAAAGAAAAGAAACAAAGGGAAAGAAAACACTCCGACCCTGTACCCTCTCCCTTAGCATAAGCCAGCCCGGCGCGCTCACTGTCTCGAGCCTCATTACTCACCGGACCAGCGCCATCCCCTGTATAAGTTGACATTCTAACTCCAACATTTCCTTCCTTTTTTTTTTTTTCCCCCCTCACTTCCCCCCGCTAGTCTTTCTCTAGCTCCCCCCAACCTTGATTGAGTTCCTTTTCTCTCGCGCCCCCCCCCCCGCCCCCCCTCTCCTTTATTCCTTCTGTCCCTCGTCTATTGCCCCTAGATTTCCACCGTCTTCTCGGTAGAGGTATCTGTTGACGTATCACAGTGGACCATATATAATACCGCGTCTATCTATGTTGAACTCGCAATACACGTTGTTTAACAAGATAAACACTCCGCGGGCTTAGAACAAGGAACCAATCGGATCTTGTTTCACGCCGAAAGAATATTAACTTTGTGCAATGTAGTCAACGAGAATATCGCAATCATCTGATTTCTATAGACGATGGGGCAAGTGGTATTGGACCTGTAGTATCTGGGAACCGCGTCAATGAGGGATATTGGACGCTAAGGGAGCGTATTAGCTATTACTACGCCAAGAATCAAAGTATACTTCACCGATATCCATTCCAGAACCCCCAAAACAATATCCTCTGGCTTACTTTGATATATATATGATCTGATGTTTAACCCAGCAAGGGCTAGTTCGTGCCCTTGTGACAGGTCTACTCACGCTCTTTGAACCTAGCATCTGAGCCAATTATCCCGCATTACCCAGTCCTGTCCTGTAACTAAACTATTGTCCTACGACTGCAATATCCGGGAAGGTATACCCGAATCGTCCCACTCCTCCGGGCCCACATAGCGCTACTGAAAACGGAACGTCAAATGAAATCTCCAACACACTCTACCCCCCGAAACAACACACCCCCAGAAGTAGCCGGGAACTTTAGCGCAAGATGATCCAGATTGGTAGCGTTACACCTCCTGCAAATGAGTTAATTCAAGATCTGGCGAAGGACCCCACATGGCATGATTAGTATTAGGACAGATAAAGTGTTGGGAACTTTTATTTTCGAGGTGAGCCAACCACCCCAGCCTTAAATTATAAAAAGGGGCCCTTCCCCGAGTATTATAAGTCCCCCTACTCCACCTCATCACCCCCGCTCCCAATCCCAGCTCCATCTCCACTTCTTTCCATTCAAAAAGAATCTCCTCCCCTCACCACTACCCCCAAAGACAGAACTCACAAGCTTCACCCTCATCGCCACCGCCGGCCCTGCTGCTGCAAGCGCCGACATCACCATCAATGGGCAATATACCATCTAAGCAGCGACTCCGATGCACCAGATCGCTACATGGAGACCCCTACATGACCGACAAAGCGCGCCGTAAGGGACGGCGTTGCCTGACGCCGACTCCGTACAGATCAAGCCAGGCTGGAAAATGTCTCTAAGAAATGTAGATCATCCCCGAACGTATCTCCGAGAGGAAAGATCCATCAGAACGGAGCTGATGTAGTAGAGTAAGAGGAAAGGATAAGTGGTGGTGATAGGGGGGTGTGGGGTGCATGACGGTAGACATCACGCGCATTACCGGCAAAGGCTGTCACCGTTGATAGATAAGAAACATACGTTGCCGAGAAAGGGCTAGATAACCACCCCCCTCTGACAGTATCAATAGTTGCTACCCATCATTGTCTTGGTACTTGGCATCATTTCTTATCACTCGGGCATAAATTATCACTCGACATTGGGATCCAGCACAATGTTGGAATGCGGGTTGCTTCCGTACCAACCATTACGCCTAGGCCTATTCTCCAGTACATATGTCATACAATGATGACACAGTATCTTTCATTCATCAGCATATAAAACCTGTCTATAGCCATGTAGTCACTCAATCATACTACATGTATTCAATTCCCCCCCTGCAACCAGTTCGCGAAGCACACAGAGGGGCGAATTATTATTTCAATCCTGCACTTACAATTCTCCTAATCCTCCTCGAAAATATACAGACATAGTAAATTAGAAACACCTTCAAACGCCCCTATTTCTTCACCCCACCCCCGCACCGCCCATCTTGCTCAGGTAATATCAGCCAAACTTCTTCACATTACCCGGACTGTCCGGGGTAATCCAAGCATCTACAGCGCAAGCTGTGAACATAGAATCTCAATGCATCTAAGGGTTCGAGGTATTAATTTATTTCCTTTATTTCAGACGATGCGAATGCCAACCCCCATTAGTCGGCATACAAGATACAAAACCGCAGTTTGGAGAATATATGACATCAACTATACGGCGCATGGCTATACTGAGGTCGAGGCAGTAATTGAGAACCTGTTGGGAGGAAGATTGGTAGTATTCATACCCTATCGCTCAGGGTTAGGGTTGGATGAGAGCCGCTCCAACCGCCGGTGGCTCGTTTAACATACAGATAGAGACAACAATAATTATGCTTCAATTTCTCAGCCCGCTCTCAGTCTTTCAAAGAAGTTTCCCAGCCAGCGCTGCGCGCTAGCACGCGCCGGCATATTGGCCGCTCGAATGTTTATAATATAAGCTGCTGTTTCCTCGGCTGGAAATCCCCCTCATAGTCCCTATTTACCATATTTCCTATTTTTGAGGCATTGTAGTGTGGCTCCCCCCTGTTAAGTTAGTAGTAAAGGTTTTAAAATATAAGTTCAATCTTCACTAGGGAAATTGAGATATCTTCTGCGGGTCAGGTCGGAACGGGCGAGACCAATAACCATCCACCCACTCACTGGAGAAAACTGCTGGGCTCTCTTCTGGTATCAGGACTTTTAATATAGCTCCTGTCCAATATATATTAATTTCAGCCCTTCCGCACCTTTCTACGCTATCAACCAATCACCGGCCTATTATTATCCGTAAAAGCAAGTTATTTGCCACGGGGGATGTTTATGATATGTGATTGCCTTAGTCATTTTTGCACATGTAGCTGGATCATATTCGGGGGGCCGGCAACGCTGAGGTGGCTGCGGTGGATTTAGTTTCTCCCCACGCCCAAACCATATATGTTTCCCTTGTATATGCCTCCCACGAATAGATTTCTATGGCCCACTAGTAGCAATGAAATTCATGGGAGCTGAAGAAAAATGATGGATATCTATGTATACGTATACATGTACTTGCAGTGAATTATGAAGTTAAGTATTGTCTCCCGCGATAGCAATCATCGACCTCAGCATTTCCATGATCCCACCAACAATCATTACCATCATAGTTGAAGTGTGTGGTATAATTGCTTTTGGTGTAGAAGCAGCTGTGGTTTAGTACACTTCGATTTATCTTGTGATTGTGATTCTCAGGTAGGGTCTCAAGCCTGGTTGGTTAAATTGTTGCCAGCGCGATCAGTGGGACAAGACTTAATTTCAGCGCAAGTACTACACACCATTTCTTCGACCCATGAGAGGAGCGAGACACTATCCATGAACCCAGAAGCCGGCGATGACGTTTTATGACTTGCTTAAATTGCCGCGAAAGGGAATGGGGGGAAACACCGCCTGGGTCGTTATAGAAGATATTCCGGCCCTTTTGGGTCAATATTTCTTTAGATCTTTTCTCCTGGAGGTCCTCTGGGCTCCTCTGACAAAGATTTGAGTGCACAGAGATGTTTAAAAGAAGCCTATCTTCCTTTAAGCTACTTTAACGCAGTTAGTATAATGTCCATGACTGTTGAGATACTTGGGGGTTCTATCGTTGATGCAGGAACGTTGTTACGGTAAGGGGGATGTTCCGTTTTGCGTGTTCCGTTTCTCCACCCTGATCCATGTTTTACGCAATCAGTGTGCACCTGTGAGCATGGCTACATATTTCTCGCTACTAGCCCTTTGAACTGACTACATGTACGTAACACTCTGTTTTAATTGTCTGCGTCTTTTCTGAGCTGCGCTGCCTCATACGTAGTCTACGTACGTCGCTCCTTCTGGATTCGTGGGTCTTCAGCCCGGTTACGTTATTGTCTACGCAGTGATCTACGCTTCCCTCTACGCAGAGCTACGAAGCTTCTACGCAGTCATATCTACGAGTCAACTACGCAGCCACCACCAGTTACGTAGTCAGTGGTTACGCAGTCATTCTCTGCGCTAACCGGTATTTTTCTTTTAATCTTTCACTCGCATTTTACAATTTACACAAAAAATGACTTACTCCCCCGCATGTCACCCCTTCTAGCAACGCAAGCCCCCCAACCTAGTATATATCCGTTCTTTTAAAAAATGATATAAAATATATCCTACCCATCCCACTCTCTCCAGCGTTGTATTAGTGGGTGGACTTGGTCACAGCCTTTGGAGAACCGTGTTTCTGCGATCCAGTGCACCCCCGCCAACATAAAATCAAGTTATTTCTTTGCTTGAATTCAAGGGAGGTTGCAAGGGCAGGTGGACTACAGAGACAGGTTCTTTTTTCGGCATCAACCTCAACTTCTAATCTCTAGTTAATAAGCCGGAATTACTACTCATTATACTGTTTAACATATTCCCGGCAGTAAGTCTCTTATTTATGGAGCGTAATATCCTTTTATTTGATTCTCTTCTTAGTACCATATATGTAATTACCAAACCGCCTGCCGATGTACACATCACTCTCCCTTACACAATTGTACAAGCGAACTCCCTAGCGTTACGATCAGAGCCTGTGTCTAAAAAAACTTCATCGCAGCGGGCGGGCTAGGTGTTGATATGGATAGTGGGGCCAGAGGCATCGAGAGATTAAAGCCTCTTATTGTGCTTCAAATAACGGATAATATAATGTTGAAGCACAAAGGCGTGGGAGGATTCAAGATTAACTAGCGATATTTTTTTTTCATTGAATTTTGTCCCGGGGGCCAGGGGGGCGTACCTGCTTGCCTCGTTAATGATGCTCGAGATAGTGAGCGCACGAAGTTGGTCAGTGGTTAACGTTGGGGAAGTCGGGGACATATTTTACTCGTTATCGAGATGGAGATGGATGGTGGGGTGTTGTGGAGAGAGAATAATGCGAGGTTGCCATAGCCAAGAGGGTGCATGCAGTTACTGGTGCATGAGGTTCCAGGGTTAGGGTTCACCCACACAACATAAGTTCTCGCTATTTATCTTTTGTGATATGTATATATTATTTGAGCAACTTACAGAGCTGTTGTTCTAATACAACTTTTGGCTAATTAACCCCAAATTAGGTGACCTTGACAGCAAGAATTACTTTCCCCCACTAGCTATTTGACTATTTGAGTCCCTATCGGCTCTCGGATATATGATATTCCTCACGGCGCACAAGACCATATATGGACGCCCTAGATACAAGCACTCCCCGCCCAGTCGATCCCCCCAAACAAAGTACTAACATATCCCAGAAATATCGCGCGAACAAAAAAAAGAAATATAGCGAACAATGCATGATATATATATGAAATCCCGTGTAAAAAAACGCAACCCATCAGTGTCTCTGTGACGCAGTAAATCGACATGCGTACCTACAATCCCTCACTATGATAGAACCCAGGAACTAATCGTCCTGAGACTCCATTCCCGAAGAGTCAGAAGCTGGAGCTTGGACATTCTCTTCCTCCCTTCTTCTCCTAATATCGGTCCTGACCGCCTCCTGAACCATATCTGAAATCGTCTGGGCAATCTTCCCAAACCCAGGCAACCATTCACCGTCCACGAGCAGCTTGGCGAGCGCGAAGAAGCGGTTTTCCGCAAAAATAAAGTCCTCATCTACTTGCCCTTCGTTGAGCTCCTCCCACTCGGCGTTGAGGTATTCATCAACGATGATGGCCCAGTTTGTATGCAGCTCGATATTCGAGGTTGTACGGGGGTAATCCATTTTGATACGAAGATCCATCAGGCTGAGGAGGAGGTGGACCCGGTTGTAGTTGGGAATGCCGGTGCGGTGTTGGAGGAGTGTATGAGTGAGGATTTGAAGGAGCGGCTGGTGATGTTGGTCGAGGGGTAGATGGTGTGTGATGCGAAACGAAGGCATTCTGCTGTGTGGCACTGTTAGAGATTTCTGAGAAACATGGATTGATGGTATCTTACGGGTAATTAGGTTGACTGGAGGCGAGGAACGTTGGAAGTGATCGATGGCCCTTGTGGATTTAACAGAGCTTTTACCACAATTTACAGATGCGGTAGTGCTCCAACGTGCATTGATGACCCCTCTAAGAACGAGTTCCCTCCCTTTACCCCCCGATCCCAAGGATGATGAGATATATGCTAAGGTATCCTTGCTGAAATGATAATTTGTAGCAGATGTTTGAAAACGACCAACCTATAAGCAAGGAGTAGTCGATGGGAATGAGGATTATAGTAGGATTGAGATGAATGAAGTTCAGGATATGATCGAGATTAGGAGAAAAAGAATATTGAGTAGCTGAGTGTAGATAGAATTGCAGATCTAGATTCGAACGGAGGAACAGATAGTGATGTAGTTGGCGATTGCAATGCAGATGGGAATTTGGAAGATGGAGAAAAAGAGGGAAGGAGGCAGGAACAGAGATAAGACTTTATGCATACACTTTTCTTTCTTAGCGCAGTATTCGACTGTCCCTCTGACCTACCCCGCATTTAGCCCCAGGAAGGTTATCTGCACGCGGGTACGTGTACCTCTTTACCTTCGGGTATTGGAGAAAGAGGACCCAAATACATGTATCCAGTGTTCAGTGTTGCGATAGGGACACACAGTTTCTAGCTTCTCAGATGAAGTTCCTATATCGCCAAATATTGCACTTGTGCAGGAATACTGGAAGTTTAGGAACGCACATCTACCTTGATGTCACCCCCACTTTGATTTCACCCCGAGAGTTCAACCCTTAGCGAATCCCACCATATTTTTATTAGAACATTACCGATATGTACGTGTGTTCAACAGGGTAAGGATCCTTTAACCTATGAGTTCAAATTAGAAGTAAATATTTCGGGTTACAACTTCATCAAGAAACTTGATGTGATATGTGCGCCTCCGGCAAAAAAAGATTAAATATACTCCAAGGGATCTCAGCAATAACTACACTCGGAAATGTTTTTGCAATTAACATCGAGAACCGAAATGTCTATCGCTCTTTTGTGGATGCGAGTTCTTTTACTGTACCGCGGTGTCCGGGCAGGCAGTTTTGGTATTGAAGTATAATGGTTTGGATCATTGATATTCATTGCTTATGTACGCAATTATGTCATCTGTGTACTTCATTCAAGACCTTCAACGTCAATATTGAGATCACTAACTGGTCGTGGTGGATGTAAATAGTACTGCCACAGCGAAACATCTTCAATCGTTTGAATCGAGCTATGTACTTTGAGGTGCGGGGAGAAAACCTATATCAACAGCTCTTGCTCCCGCCTACGAGAGGAAATTAGGTGGAAACATTTTCATCTCAGTATGTTATCGTACGAAGTCGGAGGTAGAGTGGAGTCGTCACTTTGTAGGCGTATCAGATGGATCTTATCGTTATCTTAAACGAAATCTTATCGCCTATCCCCCACGCCGAGGAACGGGTACGAAAAAACTTTCACAACCAATGAAAAAAAAGGGGAGAGACCCCAGTGCTCATCCCCATCTCCGTCATTAGATGTGCCCAAGACATTAAGCGACTTTCAGTGATCGATTAATATGATCTATGGGAACTGTCAAAGTCAAGTTTCTTCTCGATCATGATGTCTCGCCCCTTGATCTAGAAGGGGGGGAAAAGGTCTGGAAAAAGCGGGTTCTATAAGCCACAGTTGCGCACGTTCTACGCAAAAATGGACATAGCGGTCGTGACACAGTGACACAGGAAATGAAATTGACAGCTATGGCGCGAGTGCTCGGATGGACATTTCCCGAAAACTATCTCCTTCATCTCGGCCTTACGTTTCGGCAAGAAACAAAAATCAGCTCTCGGACCTTACCCGCCGTTGAATCTACATGCTGCGAGCCGACCGATAGACATTAATTCCCGGTACACTCAGATGCTCAAGAATTAAAGTCTCGGTCGATGTATGCATGATCACGTCTAAACAGCTCCTGCATCGGTGATTGCGGGGCTGCAGAACACAACGTCTCAGGGGTAAAATCCCGCTCGATCCTGTTGTTGTGATAGCGGGATCATCGGCAGAAGTAACGGGACTTATTCTCAGTTTCTTTTTTGCTTTTTCAATGGGCAAGGCTGAAACCTTTGATGTGTCAGCATGCATTCTTCAGCACCAAATCATCAAGATTCATCTTATCTTCAGCCGCAAGACAATACCTTATCGGGTGATTGTTACCGGGTCGACATAGAGTTCTTCACCGACGAAGTGCAGTTTTTAATTAAAACACGAGGAACATTTGTGTTTACTGGGGGGATGTTGGTAATTGATGCTGTTTGTTGGTATTTAAGGTTGTGATGAACAATCTAGATATGGGATGCCGAGTGTCTAGAACGTCCAAGTGACAGGCATCCCAGGATATGCATGTTTCGTCACAATTTATATCACACTTCTCGGCCTTGCTACCCCACAAAAGCGATTCCAAACATTTTGCTCAACGGTTGGAGTATCACGAGTTAGGAATCTAGATGTTAGTAGATGTCTTTATGCGGATAGTACTCGAGAGCGATGAGACATAAACAAAGCGTAGATCATCTAGGATTATGGGAATAGTGGGGGAAAGAACAATTAAATTGTTTAGATCCAATCAATTCGAATCATCAAGGATGGCGAGAAATGAGTAAGAATATTAAAATTTTAATACTTAATGTACTTTTTTACAATTGGAGAATAAGAAAAATGTAATTTGTACCTATTTTCTTCCGATTGGCCATCATCGTTATTCTCAGCAGCACTGATCCAATATAAGATCGCCGCGTTATGCTTATCTTTATCGTACTATATGTACCCACATTACCTCAGTTTGCACCCCTGAAGATCCTCCTCCTCCAACCGTTCATCCGATCATTTCCACCAGGCACACACAACAACCGCCATTCTATCGCCTACCGCGCCACCAACACCCACCCCATCGACCCCCCCCCCCCCCCACCCAACTTGATTCAACCCGCGTCCCACCACACAAACGCACGAGCCCCAACACCAAACCAATACCGACAGACCCCTTTGAATTTTCTACCCACCATCACAATCGCCACCCCTTTCAGCAGAAAATTTGTACAGCTCTAGCTGTCCCTTCTCTCCCATTAAAAGGGCCCTCCCTCCCCCTCCCCCTCCGAAAAATCCTAATTAGTACATTCATAAACCAGCTCAACATTCCACCTACACTACAAACAACCACAGACACACACCCCTAAACTTAACGTGGCCATGTCTACATCAACCTACAAGACCCCCGAGGAGCTCGCCCTCTCACGTATGACCACGGCCACACGCCTTGAGATCCCCGGATGGGCCGACTGCAAATACTCAAACCGCGTATGTTGAACATTCTGTTGCGTGACAGGGGTATCCCTGACTGACGTGAATGGCTGCAGAACATCCAAGCTTGTCTGGTACATGCATTCCCGTTCTTAGCACCGGGAATGACAGAGCTCGCAAACTCGACGGGGAAATGTCTTCACTGCTGGTTCCTTCTTACATCAATGGAATATGCTGTGCTTAGCATGATCTTTGTTTGTGAGTATCTCCTTCTCCTATGATCTTGTCATGGTTGCGTTGAGGGAATGTACTGTGAGGCTGACATGTAGGGTGGATCAACCAGTCAAATCCATTGGTGTTGCAGTCAGCTTCGTCAAATACCTTCTCGAGTTGGTCTTTACGTGCAAGTAAATACCATGAGGCTTTTAAGAGAAGCGGAGGCAAGCTTGAATGCATTATAGAAACATACGCACGGCCGTGCAATGGGGAGGCGCTTTGTTCTCAGTTCTTTCTTTGGTTGGGTAGGGTGGGTAATGTGTAATTGTATTGCTAGCTGTCACTCGTTTCGGTTTGTATTTATTTTGTTTGACGAATTTATGAATAAATGACGATTTCAAATCTACCCTACTAATTATTATTACGACACGTGACTCTGGATCAAATATCTCCTACACCCCTTACTGTTTTTTTTTTCTAAATCACTTGTCTAAAAGACCAAAGTTTTCCCCGCTTTCACCCCCGCAGCCTGATCTGCAATATTGAATTTAATGCGGGCAAAATGTATTTCTAGCCTTGAGATAGGGCATTATCGACGACATTGCGCATGTAGATTAGCGCTCAGCGCTGTGCCTAGCCATAGTTTCATTGGTTCATGCAACTCTTCTTGCATTGCATTGCAACCAACTGAACATGTGCGCGTACTCAAAAGAAAAGAATCACCACCCTGTGTATCGGAACTGAACATGTGCGTGTGCTCAAAAAAAAAAAAAAGAATCACCCTGTAGATCAGCGGCGTCTGAGGTACCGCAATTACTCGAAAAATTAGCTATGCGTATAAGATCAGAATTACTATACGCGGACCTGATCTACGCCCTTCAAGGAGGTAATCCCTGGCCGGAGATGGCCAGAGCTATTCTAGCCGCAGGCGCGCTTCGGCAATTAGTTTCGCTAGATATGAAAATCCCGAGTTACAGACTATTTTTACATCACCTGTGCATACGCGGGGCGCGCTCGATCTCCCTTCTAAGACGCTTATAATTATGAGAGTTATATAGACGCGTTACTAGGACCTTAAGGTTTGTTGGCAGCACCCCTTCTTTAGCGTCGGGGGTTATGGGCGTCGAGATTGGACGATTTCTATATGACATGTCGGTGTCGCCATGCCAAGGCCTCAGTGGCTGTGCATACATGTAGCTGGATCCAACGATGTGGAAAAAGGAAAAAAAATAAAAAAACTGGACAGGGTTCAGCAGATCAGGAGCTTAACTTCGCAAGTTAAGAGTGATATGTGTCTCCACATTGTAGGCCTAGATTCTGGGTATCGGGTTATTAGGCGCGCTTCCTAGGATAGGGCAGGTTCTATATAGTTGTAATTAATTACTTCGAGAATATAAATGTGGCGTCTATATATAAGCTATAAAAGAAATATGCTACCGTAAGCCAGCTGAATAATATAATTCGAGTAGATAACGGGGTTGTGAGACCCCTGATAGGCGGTGGATTGAATTCCTTGTCTGTGCCACATTTTCCTCCTTCTTGCCTACATCAGTAATAGCATGCAGCCCTAAGGCTATGGCAATGTCATGCCTGTGCCACATTAAATATTAGACAGTGTGATCATGAGAATTTCATGTTTATCAGTTGAAACCTCTCTTCCTCGTTGCATATTGGCTTCAGCACGGCTATTATATAATTATGCGGGATTATCATGGGTGTATCGTGGATGGGAAATAAAGGCGCACCTCAGAGACTTGTACTCATTACCCCGTAACACTGCTACCTAGTGGCTCTCCGGGCCTTACAGGTTAATGCAATGCAAGTTAGAAGGAGCCTTGGAGTCAGCATCACACGGAATTGTTGCGTAAAATAGCCAATATATTAGTTTTGTTAGGGTCGATTTTGCGACCATACTTTTCCCTCCAATTACTCCCTGCCACTAGCCGAGCAGCCGCTTCCTCCAGGTTGATTTAAAATACCCAGTGAGGAAATAGATCACATCTCTAAAACTGGTAGTATTTTAAAATTTAGGCGCCTGGTTCATGTGGACTTTCTCGAGCATGCTAGCCTCGGGGCAGGTCCAATGCTTTTTCCTTCCTAGGTGATCTGTCAGCTTAACGCGCTGTGATATATAATAATGATTGTGTCATCGGACATGATCACTACCCAGCCCGTCTTCCCTCACTAAGCTTCTAGCTTCTGGTGGTCACACAGTAATTGTGAAGTTCTTTACCGGAATTGCATAGGTGAGGGTGCGGAGTCAATACTTGGCGTGAGTGCATTATGGAGCCAATGCTGCGGGTAGGAACGAAGCAAGGGTATGAGAAAGATGGAAATTTTGAGGTGAGTTGTCGGTGCTTCTAGCGATTGATTGAAATGTCAGGGTCAAGGAAACACTGGAGTGGTTAGAAGCTAAGACACTTATCCTTGTATAGACCTTCCAACCTTTATAACTCGGGATGTTTCGGAAGTCTTTCAGGCACTACGGCACTTGGATGGCGTGAAGCTGTCACTGATACCCGTTTTCTAGAGCCACTGGATTGCTCTGCGTTGTATACGCACTACCTCAGCCGCATACCTGTATCATGGTGGCCATAGGTTTTGACTAAACCCGGACCATATATCCACCAGTGAGGACTACATCATCCGGAATGTTAAACATGTTAGTTCATCGTAAGACATGCAGGGTGCCTCCGCGGAGAAATAAGTATACGGAGAAGAAACACCGTCCTTTCTAACAAAAAGCTTGTAGGATATCTATTTTAGAATCAATCCAAAAGCATCGTGGCTGTTCTTTTATGTAATCTTCTCCCCCTCCTTCATGCCTTGGCCAGATCTAGAGCGTATTAGACTAATATAGTATTTACATGTTTGGAACTAGCAACTATAGGACACGGGGTGAATAAGACTCCTACAACGAGACCTAGCTGCTATTCGTCCTCGGGAGCGTTATAACTACCCCACGCACCGCAACGGCACCAGCGCCCAAGCAGTCCAGTTATTATTTAACACGTTTCTTGTCGTACGAGACCCGACGTTGAGCACAAATCTTCCTTGTCCTCGTCAGGGGGGTTGGGCTAAGTCTGGTGATTGATATCTAAGCCAATAGTAGCAATAGTAAATTAGTCACAGCTCATCACTCGCAGCGCAAGCACAGCGAAAAGAAATTTTGTCCGATTGCTCCAGCCTGTTGAACGGAGATGGACGGCGGCTGCGCTAGGAACCTGGGCCTATCCACTAAGATCAAGTTCTCATGGAGAGACTTAGAAAGCAACTAGATGGGGTAGAGTCTCGGGAGAGACCACAGAAGCCCAGCCTAACATTCAATTACGGTCAATTATTCTTAGATGACCTAAAACGAGCGGTAGTACTTCAGCATGACGTGCTCCGCATACATTTATATCTACCTTGTCCGGCTTACACATGCATGTATGAGATACAAATCGAACAATTTTTTGACTTACATTTCACCACTATCTAAGATCTAACTGACCCTAATATAGGATCAGCTATGGAGTTCTGAGCATCGGCGATATAAAACTTATTAGAGATGACTATCCTGAGCGGTATTGGGATGTTTCTTACAATACGCCATAGCAAAAGTTCAAGGTTTAAGGTCGGTGGAGTCATAGACTATCACTCGTAGATAATCGCAGACCCGAAGAGCAGTCGATTAACTGAATATCTTAATGACAGATTTAGAAATAGAATGAGAAGAGAAATGTGAAGACAAGAAGGGTAAACGGGGTAGGACAGGGAGGAGGGGAGGAGAGGGAGGAGAGGGAGGAGACGAGAGTATAAGAAGCAGATTAGAGTAGTGTACGGTGATGTAGTCGGCGCAAGATCCTGCGCAGGTGCTCCTCGTATAACAGCTCATACCCTTATTCGCATATGATACCTTGATAGCTCACAGTAACGAAATGTGAAAAGCATTACCAGAGATCTTGAATGGGAAACGCATTCGGAACTGTTCGACCTGGGAGTACTAAAGTCATGAAATATCACTCGTAGTGCGGGTTTTGTCGCATGATATTCTTTTTGTTGAATTCGTTAAGTCTAATCTCCTGATAATTAAACACATCGCACAAACTTTAAAGGGCAGCCGGGAATGAGCTGTATCAAGCCGGTAGCTGTGGGAGGTGAAGCCAGTACCCAGGGCGTTAGGTAAAGAAGGGGATGCAGAGTACGCAGCTCTACGAATAGTTATATCTTAAAAAGAGTTCCAGGGGCCAGAGACGGTGCAGGAATGCTTACCTCAGTTGGTCTGGCGAGTAACCTCATCCATTCTTGACTCGGAATCCATATAGGATCACCTCCGAAACATAGCTATTTTGTAGTTTCCTCCCCCGCCACCACCTGGTATGATGTAGGCTCCGGATGTCTGTTTAGATCCCCCGCTCTTCAAATCTTCCTCCTGCTAGGTCTTCGTACCTGGAATTTGGAAAGAGCTGACTTAGGACTTGAAAATATTGGGGTATATAGAGCTAAGTAAGCGGAAGATGGAGACATGCTGAGGGATGTCGTTAGTATTGAATCTAAGCTGACATCAGATGGTAGCCCCTGGGGAGTATAGTGGTGAGGGCTCAGCTAGGAACCGAGCCCGATTCTCTAGCGTGATAGAGGCACGGGGTTAAAAGAGATTAAGTGGGTAGGATGGGGAGAACCAAAAGATGGGATAGGTAACAGCGATATAGATCTAACACAGAGGTAAGCCGACAGGACAGCGGCAGTCTCGGGTTGGGAGATAGACCTGGTTATTACGTAGTTCAATGTATAGATCATGGGACTCGAAGTACCGAGTTGTTAAGAGTTTTATCGCCCCGGGGTTGGGGGGTACCTGGTCCGGAGGGGAAACGACTTTGTCTAAGCTGCGCGTGACTCTAGTTAGATACTGATCCTTTACCACTCAATTTAGTCTGTTTATATAGGATACGATTTCCGCCCCATAAAGGCAGAATAAGGGAAGCCTTTTGAACAATGGAAAAAAAGGAAAAACTTACCGGAGTGGCTGCAAATGCGATAAGCGAAAGGCCGGAGATTGCAATTGGTTGGCCGATGATTACTAGATGGGAAGGTATATAAAGGTGATTGAGTTGGAGAGAACTTGTTCTTGCCTGGAATTTGGGTCAACCTAATACACCACACCAAGTTCTTCATCACAGCATATTCCAGCACAGAGCGGATCAGTTAGGCCATGAAGTGCTCATGCACAAACTGATATGCCCATTACCACGGTTCTGCCACTCAGCAGTACATAGTGTTGGTCCTTAACCAAGCGATGGTTAACATACACCCTCCGTCTTCTGCAAACTTCAGGTACTCAGTTCCACTTAGGATCACAAGGAATTGAGCGTTCTGTTTCGATTTTTGTATGATCGGCAAGCATAATTAACCCCACAGCCACCTCCCCGGTCCGCAAAACCTCTCACAGGCCACAGGTTAAATCATGAACAACGATCCGCGATACATGGGAGTGTTTCTGTTTATATCTCAAGGTGAGTGTCAAAGTCAGTCCTCTTAGGCTATAAATGAACGGGGGAGGAAGGGCTAAGGTGATAGGCTGGAGGGGGGGGGGGTTGTACTTTCATACCCGTGCACCTCCGGCGAGGAACGGGAGGGGTTCTAGCAATTTGGCACAAGTGTAACACTCTTCGGAGAGGGAGCTAAAGTCGGTATGTGTTATATACAGTACAAAGCGTTCTGTGAAACTGGGAGAAAGAAAATATATGGAGGGATTGTAAGTCGTCGGAGGTAAGACTAGTGGTACTCGTTGGCGGAATGGGTATTAGTAGCAGCGCAGGAGGTCTAAAAAGAGGTGATAGAAAACAAGATGTGGGGGTGTGATTAGGCAGGGGATAGTAGGAAGAAATATTTTTTTTGTGTTCTACTCTGCAGGTTAGCGGAGCTCGAGGTTGGTGTTTCGTTGCGTGTGTTTCTGTAGGTCTTGGCACGCTAACCATTCTGGGCGATCGAGTTTAACTGGCCATCGCCGGCGGGAACGACAACCCTCTGCACCCCAACCTTCAGGAGAAATAACAGATATCTACCCATGACTATTCACTCCGAAGACCAGAGTACCAACGCAGCAGCAATGGTTGTTGCCAATTGTTTCCCGGCCTTGGGTTCCAGGCTCAAGTGGTGTTGGGCGGTCAACACGATCAGAGGGCGGCTGTGAATTGAAGCTGAGGGTACGTCACGAGGAGTAGCGGGAAAAACAAGGGTCCTGGTTGGGGTTCCGAGGTACCTATGCCTCCATTGAACTGGATATTTTGGGCCTTCATAAGCTGATCCATGACCTTATTATTAGGCAATCCCGGGGACGCTCGTGATGAATTATATCTAATGAATGATATCGAATGTCACACCTTGCGGAGTGCGGCGGTGGGTAGCCTGTCAGAGCGAGAGGTTCGGTTAAATGTATTACCGACTGGCATTCACTTAGGAAAATCTAAAGTCTACAGGTAAAAGATGACGGAAAGGAAAGAATGTGTTGTTGACCAAGTAAGTAAAGTATTGGGTTTGGAATAAGAGGAATTAACGGAGGGAATAGGTACACCAAAGAGGTTAAACTCAGTGATATGATGGTTAAAAAGAAGATAGACTGGTAAAGGGTGGGCTATCTTTTTTTATCATTTTTAATAAATAGAGGAATGCACTAGTCCTCCCATGGTGAAACTCAGGGGGGCCAAGTCGCTATATAGAGCCAGACAATAAGATTTATCAAAACTCGCTCCGGGAAAGACACCCCCCTGAGTCCGGCGGATGATAGATCGGTCTAACAGTTTAGGGGATACGTTGTTCCAAAGTTCTTGAATTACCCAAGACATGTTCCGTTGGTTTACAGAGGCTACAGTACTTTAGCTGGCAGGAATGTGTTGTCGGGGCGCTACCGGAGGGCTGAGCGGGTAGTGTTTTAGCTAAAACTCAAGGTTTGACTTCTTTCGAGCTCAGGAATTTTTATCCGGTGTCCACCCCCCACTAGAATGTTCATGATGAATGAAAATCGGATTTAGGTTTGACATGGTTGTATACTCAGAATCAATCTTTCAAGGCTTCAAACCATACATGTACTTACATGCGGTGTCTACTGAACTGATATTGTAATCTTGCTACTCTCATAAACTATCCCTCGGGTGTCTCCCAAGAATACATAACCTACATGTTAGTAAATAAAGGGATGTGCCAAGCCGAAGGATGATAATCCGATTCATATGAGTTATCATATGGCACAAAATAGCACTGGTGATCACCAAACTCCCATCCTCTAGCTACATCCTAGCCTTATATATACACTATAAAGAGCTTGAGCATGGGTATCACTCGATTGATAGATATGCGCTCAGAATTTGTTGGATGTGTAGGAGCACAACAGGGATTAGACGGAGCTGATGGCGAGATGGGTGGCCCCGGGCTGCGCGGGGGGCTGGGCGGATTATATTATTTTATTGTAACGTGCTTTGCTGGGAAAACAGCCACACCGGGAGGGTAACTGGGCATGGTAACGGTACTTCGGAATAATCTAAAAAGTCAAAATGACTAAACCAAGTATAGAGGGCTCCTTTAAAGGCGACTGTTAATCGTTTTTGAGTTTATCCGGTGATATCCACGTGGATGCTTTAATTGTAGGTGCATTGTGGCCATGGATGACTATGAATACCACTCATTACGTCTTGTCTATATAAGAGTTCGTGACTGCATGGAACAAGGAACGCACAGTACTTTGATGTTCGGTGATTTGTAGATGAAATGGTGGAAGGAGGAGGGAAAGATTACCCCGGGGGTGTTAGACCCCTTATAGAGGGGGCGCTCACTCATAGTTACAATACTGACCGTGTTCCTATCATTAATCGGAGATCAGAAATGGGGGTTGTAGGGGGCCTCGAAATTCGAAAGGAAAGATACATAAACGATTGGGTGGAGAAGAAAGAGGAGAAGAACTACATGTAGGGGGGAAATAAGGGGATGTAGATTATGGCGCCGGTCAGGCTGAACCTCCCGAGCCGGCCAATAAGTTTCGGGAGGAAACGAATGGTATTTTAAAAAATATTTGACAGATTTTGAATAATCTGCTAATCCTCCGCAACCTGTAGTCTCAGATGTGATATATAAACTGTATTGATAAAATCTTGAGTCTCGTAAATCACACCCTCCTCGTAAGCCTGCAAAATTCTCATACTCTTTTTAAAATATTTTGCAATAAGATAGGATGAGACCGAGTCAACCGCTTGTGGAATGGTTATACGAAGTGAATCAACACTGTAACCACAATTATCTCTGGCGTACTTTTTTGAAGCACCGTAGTAGTATTCTATCCGGTTTAACTCGGAATGAAACTTGGGGAAAAAAGGACTTGATGACCTCGTAGCTCAATTTCCTCGTGGAGTCTCCCCTTTTGTGACACAAAATCGGGTTGAAGAGACATTATCTGACGTGCGCAACACACAT
This sequence comes from Morchella sp. 2018-W16, assembly GCA_024713755.1. Classification (NCBI taxonomy): domain Eukaryota; kingdom Fungi; phylum Ascomycota; class Pezizomycetes; order Pezizales; family Morchellaceae; genus Morchella; species Morchella sp. 2018-W16. Next base: position 1,882,848 of record JAMGYY010000009.1, on the reverse strand, counting down.
TTCTTCCGGCATCACTGTGTATTCGTAATGTCTTACAAGCTTCACAGTTCTTAGTTAAAGGTACTGTATTGGTTTGATTTAGACAGTTGATGCAACGTTCCCGGGATGCACAAAGGAGGGGTGATTTTGTACAAATTAATGTTTTGGTAAGGCTTTGACGCTGCTTGATGATGTCTTTACAATCAGATCATGTCTTACTTGCACAGTCCAATCGTAGAATGCCCCCGTCAGGTAATAACTCACGTTCAAGTAGCACTTGACGCAAACCTTTGGGCTGACCAGCATGGTATAAATGGTTTTCTGCATGAGACATCTCCTGATTGATTTGAGTCCCACCATTGCCCAAGAAACAAAACCACCCTTCATTTTCGGTGCTTTACCTCCTGGCTCCGGGTTCGTTTCTTGCGCACGAAGAGCATTATTTGAATAGGAAGAATGCCCCACAGCATTATCAAACAGAAAACACCCTGGTATTTACTGGAATCTGGATAGCAAAGTTCGAAAATTGGTATGACCATTTTGATAATATGACCGACCAAGTGTTCTCCAGTCAAGTATCCATCATTTTCTTTTCCATATTCAAAGTACTCAGTAGCATAACAGCGTTCTGGGCCCAGACATTTAAGGATCTTCTGTTCTGCCGTGACAGAACTGGGATTGATAGTCTTTTATTGCCAAGCAAAACATCACTAAGTATGATGCCATTACCACGAGAGTTGGGACGTGGGTGCGTTTGTGTATAATTATGCCATGCATGATGCCTTCCGCCGTTTGCGCACTCACCGAGTGCCATTGATACTCGAAGCCTCTGCCCAGGCATTGGTAATTTCTCAATCTCATAACCGGTCTCGTCATGTTCAAGTATCAATGGTCTTAACGCTCGTAATGTTTGAGTAAAGACTTGACGGTATTCCACAATATCTAGACGCTCATGTCCATCCATAAATATACCCTTCCGAAAATCCCTATACCGATAACCCAGTTTCGGGCCCCAACCAACGTCTCGCTGCTCTCGCCCATATCCTAGCCTTTTTGTAAACCGCTTACCATGACCCATCCCCTTCTGCATCCATTATATCAGTTGCCTGCTGCAAGTCTTCCATCACCGCAGACACATGTTCTGTGTTTAAGGAAAATCCCACTGCTATAGCTAGCTTGTGTGCAGTTACAGCAGCGCCGGTGCTTGCGATATATTCTCTAGTATATAGTTCAAGCTTCTCATCCTCATACCATAAACTCATTCTCTGCCCCGCACCCTGCTCACCCCGTGGAATCAATCGTTTTTTTGGGTTTATGCAATCTTTTGCCCAACTGTGAAGCCTGCGGGCAACCCATCCACCTCGGCCATATACAGCAGCAGTATAGTAGAAGCGGAAACCGGTAATGTCTCTGGATTCCCAAGGCAGTAGGGTAGATACCCAAGCACCATCCAATCTCTCGTCCTCCAATGGCCTTCCTGCTCTTCATTCTTCCGAATCCGTAATGATTTCAAACCATGTTTTAATTCATTTATAGCAAGTATCATTTCGTCCCTCCTGCTAGTCGACAAACCCCTCAAAGGGTAACTGCCATTGAGAGAGCTCGTCAGAGTTGAGTTCAAACAGTACGAGATCTGCTAGTCCATCTTGCCCTGTTTCAGATTGAATGCTGCGGCCTTTACTGGGCCCAATGAGCTCTTCAGAATCATAGCTAAAAGTTGTAATGCTGTTCCGGGTGCCTTTGCATTTCTATCCACTAGTATAAATTTTTTAATTGTACTAAGCTGAAAACTTACACTGCAAGACCTCTGCTAAGCTGTTGTTAGGAATCACATTTTTTCCTCCAACAATCTCCTATCTCGCGCTTCCCTTTGCGCACTCATCCTGGCATTGGTGGTCGCGAGTAAAGCCATCTACCTTTTTGAAATAGGAGCCATAGCGAGCTCAATAGGTAGTTGCAACCCTTATCAAAGCTGGTAGAGGGAGTGGGTCGAGGTCGCGGGTCGCGGGGTAGAGGTGGTCGTAGTTATAGCTGTTCTCCTGCTCTTAGTAACAACCAAATAATATGAAGCATTTCTCTTACTCACTCCCTTAAATTTGTCGTTGAACTTGGTGTTGATAGCGGGTATCTGTTGATGAAGTTGAATGGTGTTGCTGGACTGACGGAATACCCCACCTTTTCCAACCCTAACCCTACCTAGCCCCTAGCCTTACTTTTCCTTCTTGTTGGCGGCCAACAGCATATGCTACACCAAAAACATACCCAACTTCAAACCTATTAACATTACCCAAAATAAAGAAATAAGAAAAATGAGAACAACCAATCTGTAGCCCCACTCATTCTCTATAGTTCTATTGTTTTAAGAAATTTAATATCTCAAGTTTATTGCTATGTCATAGGGTTGCTGTACAGGACCCTCTAACCGCGCTCACGGGAGGTTTAGCCTGACCGGCACCATGATACGATTTCCACCGTGGCAAAAGAGTGTGTGGCGTCGCGATTATCTCGCGCCTTCTACGCACTCGGCAGTGGGGGTAGGAAGGGTATGCCCTATCAAAAGGTCAAGGGGGACAACAGTCCCCAGCCCTTCCGCAGTACACACATTTCGACTTTTGCACCCTATCAATTTACTTATGCGGTCTTCCACCGCACAGAACCGTACATACACACCTCTTTCTCATGTGTTTCCATCTCCTACAATCAGCAAATTATATGTATCATTATGCGGATGAGACAGCCCTTCAATCATTGAGAGCCGTACTTCTCCCTACTTTCTCCACAGGGAAGAGGACATCTAGTATCGGTCAGGGTGCAAGGTATGTGGTAAGCAGCCTTTTTGATCTCATCCTTGTGTTTCTTCAGCCACAAGTCCTTGACAGTGAAGCATCTGCGTTTGGCTTTCCTAGTATTCCTCCCACATTTATCGCGACCGACTCTGAACTGTACGCTAACAATGCTCACAGTATAATTGGAGGAGCTGGACTCACGATCTTTCCATGATCTCTCTTTCTCTTACACCCTATAAGAGAGCTGATGTCATGCGTCCCCAGCAGCGATTCCAACGGCTGAAACTGGTTGTATTCGGAGGTCATATCATACCGAACTGAACTGAATTATATGCCCAACTGAACTGAACTGAACCAAAATGAATATTAGTTCTCTAAACCGGTTTAAGAACTAGAACCGTTCTTTTGTTTGGTTCCAGGTTCATAAACTAGATGTGTTTTGAGAGTCCTTTTCCTGATTTATTAGGTGCAGTTAGGCCCGCCCAAAACCGGTAAAGGCTGGAGATACGTCCTCTATGTGATGGGTACCTGCATAATAGAACCGTTTAGTAAACCGGTTTGAAGTGGTTTTTGACTGTGATGAACCGTTCAAACAAATTAACTCAAAGACAAAAACTCAACCGAAATACTAACTGAACCGGTTTACCAAAACCGGTTTGTTTGGTAGAACGGGTGAACCATTGGAAACCCTGGTCCCCAGAGCAATGGATCTAAGGCTTTTTCCAACGTCTGACTCTTGGTGGACTTCCTTTAGGTTATCCTGAGGGCTGGGCTTATGGGGATACAATTCATCTCAGGTGGCTGGTAAAGAGAGTTCTTGTGGCGTTTTGGCCCGTGGCTTTATGGGTGGCGTGCGTCTGCCCTGTCGTCGAGAACCTTGGCCCAATTTGCTATTGGACGGAGGCTCCGAGGACAGGCTAGATAGTAGGTCGATCTTATTCTGCTTATCTCAATGGATTTATAGTGGCCTATCAGTGAAGCGGGTGCTTCTCGCTTGGCAAAGAAATATTTTGTATGGGTTACAGTGGGCATCTTTGACACGATCGACAGTAAGGGTATGTGGGGTTAGGTTCCCTTTATGGTATGGGTTTGTGGTATCACAATCTCGCGTTGTATTTTGCCCAAAGCGGCGCGTCTTTCGCGCCTAGAGAGGAGTTGGGTGCAAAATATGGGGTGAATGGTAGAGCGGCTTGGGTTTTTTCGTGAGTATGGGTAAAGAAAGGATCTGATAAACCAACAATCTAGATGTGTTTGGTAACGTGCAACCGCTCTATTGTATGATATAACAACTATGGATGGGGTTTCCCTCATCCTTAGGTAGGACATGCCCAATGGGAAGTAGACGAGGTCGATCCTTTATTTTTCCAATGCTTACCTGCGCAAAACTCTACTCGTGCTCTTAAACTGCTACTTACACGCTTATTGTCTCCGCTGTCCCAACGGCCAGATACCGACAATTGGATACGTAGTATTCCTTTGGAATATCTGATGAAGATATATAGGGGCTAGATTGGTCTTGAGGGGGTGTGCGCCACTGTGCCTCTGGTGTTGTGGGATGGATGGTGGAAAGAGTGCGTCTTACTCTTTTGTTAGAAAACACGCTATAGGCGAGTTGCTTTAGAGAGGGGGGGCTAGTACGAACTGGACGGCAGGCTACTGCGATTCTCATTTCAAGTCCTGTTAAAGTGAGGTAGTAGTGTCCCTCCTTCTAACCCATGGTTGAGACCTTGTCTGCTTAGAAATGCGGGCTAACCTCTGTATCAGCTACTTCTTATGACCCTCGAAACATGAGAGTCAGAAAATCTAGGGAGGAAGAAGTTACATAGTAAGTTCTCTGCCTTGCCCCATAGTACTTGGAATTCCTTGGCGCTATATACATACATACCAGAAACCGGTTGGCACATGCTGGTCTTGTACTTCGCGCTGAACCCGTCCCTCGAAGAGCTAATTGCTAATTAAGATAAATCACGGCTAACGTACATAGCATATTTGCTGCTGATGGACACATAAAACCTAGTATGTCAAGGTGGCGGGATTCAGTTCCCGGTTGGGGTATTCCAGGCTCATAGAGTCAAAACCCTCCAGGTGAAGCTTAGATTGTAGTGCGCCGCCATAGCCCCCGGGCCCTATGCAGGCATGAAGTAAACAAAAAAAAAACCCAGTATGTCTACACCCGGTGAACCTGGCCTGGTGGATCATGGCCCGTCACTCGCGAGACAACGAGGGTTGATTGTTGTAATATTTGTTGCTGGCGAGCATTGTCAGCCTTTGTGCATAGGACTATCTGTCCGACATACACGCAAGTGTATAAGGGCTTGTTTTAATTTGTATAATAGAAAGAAATACTTCTCCTCTACACTCCACTTCGGTAGTAGTGTTCGGAAGCGGTAATAGCTTAGGGGGTAGGGTATATCCGTTTCCTTTAATAAGATTAGTAGTCTGCACTAGAAAGGAGCAGAGGCAACACTGCTACCGAAACAGGCAATGGACTGTGATTTCTGGATGATCAGCACAGCCGACGCCAGCCTCTACATACACCACCCTTATACATCATCGTTTCGATCTGTCAAGCCGATCATCAACCTCGAAGAAGTAGGGGTAGGTGAGAAAAGTGTAGAGCTGGTGGTCCTGTGCTTGTGTAATTGAGAACATGGGCAAATGAAATGGGGAGGTAGTATTGGTTGACATTTGTATTTCCTGGATTAAAAACAAAGCCCTTGTAATTTCTATACAGAGCGCGGGAGATAAACAAAGGAATAAAATATCTTCCTTTTCATCTTCGGGGGTTTCCTGGGCCTGTCGAGAGCAGGTATCGAAGGGGTGTTCAGCGATAGCTAGCTCATTTCTGTTCATCGGTGGGGTAGGCTGCTCAGCTAGTAGTGTGTCATATGGGTTCACTAGTTGGTGCCATGTCAATTAAACGTTATGTAGGATATAAGAGTTTTTTTATTAAGTCTAGATAGCCCTAATATGATGACCTACTTGATAACTGCTGTGGTAGTATATTGTCCCGCTTTATGTTGAGTGATGCGTTTTTTGTATCTATACAGTCTAGAGTAAGCAAGTTCAAAGGCAGGGGGGATGTATGGGCGCCGAATTCAACCTACCCACTATGCTGTCTAGCGGCGCCTTTCTTGTCTTCATTATCAGACGTGGTGGAAACTGCCAGACATCACAGGGGCACGTTTCGGACTAAAGGGTGGTCCTGTCACGACTGACTTCACCTGTTGTCCCAAGTGCCCACTTCGTAAGAGCTACGGATCAACATAATGAGCTCAAGAGAGAGACATCTCATTGTGATTGCCGAGCCCCACTATTAATGGATGCCTATCCCCAGCAAGCTGGACAAGGTACAGGTATCGATCGCAATGATAAAGGCTAAGTGGAATCAGGGGAACGTACTTCTTAAAACTTGACAAGAAAATTGCAGCCATTGATCGTAATGCTGGTGTCATCGAACGCCTACCGGTGACAAGAAGTGAGCATATTTCAACCCAAAGAGCCACGGAAGTGAATGGGGACTTACGCGTTGTCTTGCTCTGGCTCTCCATAAGCCCCAGGGAGCAAATGATCCTGGAGACTGGATACGCTTTTAGTATCCCACTGTGAAGGGCGTCCCGGTTAGCCTAGCTAGTTGGCGTCGCGTGTCGGGAGGCTGTCTGGGTGTTTGTTGATACGGTGGATTTTGAGATTGCGTAGAGGTGGCGGAACATTTCTTTTTTGTTTACTTCATTAATTGTATTAGTGGCAGAACATGCTCCGCAGAAAATGAATGCGAGGAGAGATATTTACCGGCACGGCTTTATGAAATAAGACAAAATTGACGCAGGTAGGAGCAAAATTCGGCGGTTGTATGGTCAATAGCGTGGAGTGGGACTCGCGCGGGGAAAGAATTCGGAGGAGTAGAGTGCGGACAGATCAAGAGAAAACGAGAGAAAAGCAGAGACTTTTGTGGGGTGCCAAGACCAAGCCCCAACGAACGTCACAGCCCTAAATAAGTGGTAATACATATTTCTTTGTGCCTTTGGGTCAAAACCTACACAGTAAATTAAATTAAATTCCCTTGTAGCAAGATAAATAGGGAGAGTTTATTTATTTTAATGTCCGGAGATGGTGGTTTTATGCAATACCTACTGAAAACGATATTTCTGATGGTTCTGATCCTAAAAATGTCAACCCAGAGTCAGTATATATCCCATGCTCATCCTTCTTCCCCTCTCCGTCCTTGATTTTTGAAATCAACCACCAAGCTTTGCGTGGCAACCATCACCACCCCACCAAAACTCTCTAAAACTACAACCTCAAAATGTCATACTTCTCTGAACCCCGCATGCAGGCGGCCATAGCAGACCTCCACCTCCCCCTCGTTGATGACAGGATTATCGAACCTGACACCACCCACAATGCCATCGCCCTGGAAACCGTGAGGATGCTCACCAACTCCAACTCCAACGACGCCCACAAACTCACGGTCACCCTCCTCGCTGGCCTGATCAACCAAGTCCACCAACTATCAGTCACTCTGGAATCCTACCATAAGGAAACCACCCAGACCCTGAGGTCCATCCGCACAATCCGAGAAGACCGGTGGAACATGAACTTCACCCCTGTCTCACGCCAACTCACCACCATCCAGGAAAAAGTCGAGGCCCTCCCCTCCACGGAGCAAATCGCCAAGGCTATCCCGAAGCCACCACCCCAACCTCACCCAGTTAGCACTAGGCACACACCCCCACAACCAACCCCCCCTGCCAACAACACCCCCAACAGACCGGCTAAAAAAGCCAAAAAGTCGTACGCGTCAGCTGCGGCAGCCAGTCCCCCACCACCACCACCCCAACAAAACGCAGCCAAGACCAAGACTGCCCAGAAAGGAAAGGCCACCGGCTCACCAGCCCAGAAGGAGAAGGCCCTCCCAACTGCACGTCGCCGGTTCTTCGCGACCCGTCTCACCCCCACCCCCTTCCCAGATGCCGACAGGTTCACCGTCACCCTCCCCGTCATTCTTGGGCAGTTCCTGGAACGTAACAACCAGAAAGCCCCGGTCACCTCCCTCTCAGTCTCCATCAACCAACGTGGCACAGTCTCAATCCTGGCCCCCCCCACAGTCCCCACCACCACCTACGCCCCATACTTTGAGGCATTTTCTGGACTCATAAACGAGGCCATTAAATCCCCCGACAACCCAATCAACACCTTCCGCCCCGCTCCCACCGACGTCGACATCGCCATCCACGGCATCCCCCTCTTTGCCTTCCAAGACAAGGAGACCCTAGACGCTTCGTTTCCCGAATGCGTCAACCTCGCAACCGGCGTCAAGCCACTCTCCGTCAGATTCCTCAACCCTGACAACACCACCCGCAACGCAAAGGCCACATCGTCAATCGTCATCTCCGTCCCCGCGGAAGACGCTGACAAATTCGGCCCCACGGTCCGCCTCTTCTCCCGCCCCCGCCGCTGCTCAGTCATGATCCCAGCCACCACCAGAACCCAATGCCGCAAGTGCTGCCGCTTCGGCCACCCCACCCAACTCTGCAAGAACGAACAAGCTTGCGCCATCTGCACCCTCAACCACGACCTCAACGACCACCGCTGCCCGGTACTTACCTGCCCCGGAGCAAGATGGCCAACGGAAAACTGCTGCGAGGTTTCCAAAGCCAAGTGTGTCAACTGCCAAGGTCCCCACCGCTCATTCAACCCGGCCTGCCCCACAAGGCTAGCCCTCCTCAAGACCAACCCATCCGCCCCCCCCCCACCACCACCACCACCAGCCACCCCGGTCTCGGTGTTTTCAAACCTCACAACCCCCATGGAGACAGCCTAAAATGCTGCCTCCCCCACCCTCCATCGTACGCCTCACAACACCCACCACCCCTCAGAAGTCCCTATATAGGGCACACGGGTACACATACCCTAGGGAGGATCCGGAGAGTGCACAGGAAGAACTCCTTGCCCCCTCCCCCCCCCCTCTGTAATTTCTCGCGCTTCTTTTCTTCTCTACTACTCATAGGCCCGCCTCTCTTTTGTTTTCTCTGCTTTGCCTTTTTGTATTTTTGGGGACGTCTGTTTGTTTTTGTTAGGGGAAGGGTTTTTATGCCATAGTCTTAGACTGCACGCAATTAGTTTAGCCCATAATAAACTAGCTTGAGTTAAAAAAAAAAAAAAAAAAGTATATATCCCATGCTCCTTACTTGGATCATGCGTGGAGCCCAGGCTTGTATCGTTGCATGAGCGGTGGGTTGCAGGAGAGGGCTGTATGTAGTCAAAGGGCCAAAACCAAGCTACGAGCCATGGGATACCCCTCCATAAGCCGAAGAACCTCGAGACATGGTACGTATGTTCCTCGACTCCAACTGACCCAAGCCAACCTAATATATACTCTTCAAGCCGCCAGAGCAGAGATACTTGTATGTTATAGCCCCCGTGTGATCAAACTAGGTAGGAACTATTGTGAACCCAATGCCAAAACCTTGTTTGAGCACAATCGAGGCATGGTGTAGATGGCTCGAAGGAGCTCAAAATAGATTTATAAGAGGGAGAGGCAACCCGATACATCCTGTTTTCTTCGCCTCGAGACGCTTCGTGGACCGCACTGAATGGAGATCTTTTGTTGTCTCGGCGGCGCCCCATAACCCCAGAGGGAAATTAAGTGGTGTTCTGGGCTGAAGCGCTACTGAGTTTCAATGCCATTGCTGGGCAGTTAAGTTTATTAAAGCCTGAACCTTTGACCTCAACCGCATGGTTGGCCGTCGGGGGCAGCATGCCTGTGTAATCATGCCATAGGAAGGAAAGTTGAAGCAGGAGAGGCTAGGCTCCCGAGCGGGAAGTGCTAAATTCAGATGGAATGGAACTTTAGGATGTTTTTTATTAAGTCCGAAGGCTTTTTCCTAGGTTTATGTACTTACGATTTTTGCCACCCGCCGCGTTCTTTTCCCCTGCATATTGACTGTGTATCCGGGTAGGAAGGGAGCGGGGATCGGTGGGGGCAGGGAGATACCATAGCCCCTCGGGTTGATGCAAAGTATAACAAAGTACAAAAGCATATGAATAACATCACGAGTTATCACTCGCACAATCTCAATCTCTGCATCTTTTGCTTGGCTGGAAATGGTACAGGATAGCTGTCACACGTGTGTCCGTTAGACAGTCACAAATTATGCTTGTGTACTAGATAATTATGAAGTAGTTCCAGGCACATTGGTAGACAATGCTCGGAAGCTATTAAAACATGCGGCAACACCGAATTCTGGGTTTCTTCCTCCGAGGTCACAGCCATAGACATTACCTCTGGGGGAGTGATTATAGCCCCTAGGTATTCCCCTGGCACACATATATGCCTGTATGCAAGGATAATACGGACAGGCAGAAGGAAGATATGCACGCATCTGCGCGTTCTGTGAGTGCTCCACAATACCTCTACCAGCAACCAGGAACCGATGAAGTAGAGAACTAGGTACACCAGCCTGAGGATTACTGCCAATATTAATAGGCTCACGGCGACCAGCATGTGCGGTTGGCCTAGTCTCCATCCCTCGTGTCCATAAGATCGTCTGCCTAAGCAGAGAGATAGCGTCTATGTAGACATAAAGGTGGAACCTATCCGTTACGATCACCGATAGTTTGTATATTCCTGACTCCAAAGGTTAAAGCTTCGTAGTAGCAAGATATAACTGGAATGGAAGACGGCCTATCACCCACCGTGTTAATACCTTTGTCAGTCATCTCACAAAGACGATCTGGGCAAAGATATTACATGATGAGCACACGCTGCGTAGAACTTCCCTACCCCGATAACTGAATAACTAAATGAAATGCTTTGAGGCTTTGGTGGCACCAGGCCACAGCTTGCCCGCGCTCCTGTGTCATCCCACCTGCTGTAAAGAGGACCCAACATGGGAGACTAGAGTACAAGACAGACGCTCTCAGTGGCGGCAGGAAGGCGGTAATTACAGCTTTGGTGGGAATGGACTTTCCGGTAGGAGTACAGTTTGAGAAGGGGGGGCAAAGATTTCCTTGTCGTGTTGCGTTTGCGGTTTCGCTGCCAAGCTCTGATGAAAATGCAAGCTACACAATGAAGTACATCAGGCAAGAATATACAGGAATAACCTCGAAGAATATATAGGATATGGCAATAGGAGTCTGGATTAAAGATAAAGCAACTGCAGGAATTTCTGACTTTGAAAATTTATTCAGAGGGTAATCGCAGTATATATACTTGTCGCAAATGCGCAACTAACGTAGAAAAAAATCACTTTTAGAAGGGAGATCTAGATATAGACAATGTATATCCTTCGATCCCTATTCAATTAATATCATCCTTCCCCCCCCCCACTTCTATTTATCTCAACTATATTTGGATCGAGGCCTTGGGAAGAGCCTGTACAGTAGAAATTCAGATCACGATCGAGCGACTCGACGAATTGGAATGCTTAAATTCTGAATTTTAAATACCATCACCGGTTAAAGGAAACGATATCAAAATCTCCTTACATCAACATTCATTGCCCCTGTATACGCGTTAAGAAAGGAGATCTCTCCACCATCTTTCTTCTTTCCTTCATCTCCCAGGGTTACTCTAACCCAGATCGGTCATCAAAATTCACATAATCGTATTGCCCTTCTTTCTGGAGCTGCAGCTTGCGTCCTAGACATATCAATGCAGCGCCCAGATTTTGAACACTTGTGTGCCTCCACGTACGACACCCGTAGGATTGAGGCTTGGAGCGATTGTTCAAGCGGTTTCACACTACCGGTAATGTCCCAGCGGATCATGGTATAATATACATGTATATAACAAGGACCGGGGGGGTTTGGGCTAGCTGGGCAGCTTTATTATATATAGTTTCGTTATATATACGTACGTACGGCCGACTTAATCGCCGTAGGCTCAATTGTAAATCGGTATAATAACCTAGAGCAAAGATCACATTAAGCATTCTCCCTTCAGCACTCTGTTCATCTAGACATACACCTACCGACCAAACAAAGTCTAACCCTTACCCACCAGACAAAAGCATCCCGTATTGAGAGCAGCCTGATATCAAGCATATGACTGACCCAAACCCTCCAGCTCAAGGGTGCCCTACAATCGTTCTGTCTAGACCCATCGATCGCAGTTGCCGGGCAAAACTAACGCCAGTGTCGGTGTTCCGAGACAAAACAAAGGCACGACCCCATTCTTTAAATATATCCCAGGCCCCCTTGGGCCTTCGAATGAAATCCCGTTTGGGTGGTGGACCGTCACCATTGTGTCAAAGTGGTCACTGATACCTGTAGAGTAGAACATCCTCACCACATGCGACCGAACGGAGGCACGCTCCTGCTCCATGAAGATATACCATAATCGCCGATGCCCAGCTGCAAATAACACGAACATGAGATAAAATATTTTGTGTCCCGCCACCTTGTCAGGGCCGATCAAGGGTCCTAGCAAGGACTTTCCTAATAGCAGTCCTTGTCAAAATAGGGCGCACGGCTACAGGGCCCCAACCAGCGGGCGTGTGCAGCGCCATGCATGATATACAAATCCCAAAATCACCCTCATCCGAATCCCGTACATCATGGCAAAAAACCTAAAGATCTTATTACTGCCTATCCCCACCTTGTCAATTCAAAGGGCGATGCCTAGTAAATGCTATGACACGCACTTATCATTGACAAGACAGGGACACGCCTATACCCCCCAGTGCCCGCTTCATTCGCCCAAGTGTCACCTATCGCCTCCCAAACGAAGTATTTCTGAGCCGATCACCAGAGCCCAGAGGCAGAGCGCCTTCTCTCGCTCGATAGGACATGAAAAGGCCGCTACGGGACCAATATTTAAATCCTACCTGCAACTTGTTATCAAGCTAACTCAAATGAATATGCCAGCTCCCACTTTTTACCCAAGGAACGCAAAACGCGGCATACATATGCCTTGTACCCATTGAAACCACTGACCCTCAGAATAAGCCTGCCTTCTAAGCACTACCTAATCCCAAATGTGAGCTCCAATGTCCATTTTTTCACCCCTTAGAGCAGATATATGGGCATTGGTGCAAACATGAAGGGGCCACGCTTACTTGGAATCTCACTGAAATAATAAGGTAAGCAAGGGATAATACCACATATCATTTACCATCCGAAGCCCCGCACTAACCAAGGGAACAGAAAAGGTAGCAAGCTAGCATCACTCTGCAGCAGTACCCGAGTCGCTAAAATCCCTCGGGTACTATTGCAAAATGATGATGGCTTGCTGCCTTTTTATTCCCTTGGTTAGTGTGAGGCTTCAGATGGTAAATGATATGTCGTATTAGTCCTTGCTTACCTTATCATTGGTCAAGGAGGTGCTGAGCAACCGTTATGTGGCCGAGCTTAGAGGCACAGGGTCCCGTAACATAGGGCAGGCCATGTCCTTCTTATTCCCACTGACTCTTGTAGAGTCGCTGCAAGCAGCTATGTTAACCCCCCAATATCCCTCAGGCCTGAGTAGGCAGGCAAGCCATCGTGGACGGAGGCGATGCATGACAACGCTCTTCTTTAAATGGGACAAAGGAACAATGAGGGACTTGGATGGTATTTGGCATCCATGCATGCTGCTACTCCCCCGTAGACAATATAGGTCTTGCTTATATCCTAAACCCACAATATCTCACTATTCCCCACAAACAAGGTGAGTGTTTGCACACTGCACCTATTTAGCTTAGAAACTCGAGAGACCGCGTGTCGTAGCGCTGTCTGCTGCCCATTATGTACAGAGGCCAACTAGGTCAGCCTATGGGTACATTAGTCATCTAAACATCGATCTTACAAAAACAGGGGCAGAATCGTCATTATGGATGTTTGGTATCTGTTGACTGTATTAGCGGATTGTGAAAGAAAGAATATGATAAGGTTGGGAGACAGTCTACTAACCGCCCACCCAAGCCAAGGCTATACCTTCTTTAGGAGAAGGAGGGAGTCTAGTGCTAGGCCTAGGATAGGGAATGCGTTTCTGGTGGCTTAGAGCGGGGAAGGGTTGGGAGGTGGGGGGGAGAATACTGGGCGGAGACAACCTAACAGTGAGGGCAAAGACGCATCAGCCCAAGGTTATGTGAGAATGGATAAAATAAGAGCACTCGTTAAGATTTATCAAGTACGCTCGGCGTGGGCTGGGGAAAGGGGGTAGGTGTAGGAGGGTGGAACACTTGCATTAGGTTTTATCGGTGGGCAGGCCCGAGATTTCCAGGCGGTTACCTGTAAACCTCCTGGAGGTTGTCAAGCAGGACATGTTGGATAGAGCTTGCCAGAGTAAATAAGCTGAATAACTGACCTTACGGGCAGTGATTCATGTGATGACGGGTTATGGGAATTTGCATCAATTGACGCAATGGTGATGGTGATTGTGACTTATTTTCCTCGTTGTGGAAGTGTTGTGGAAGTGTGTGCGTGGGATAGGGTAACGTGTAATAAAACAGTCAAGCCAAGAAGTCTGAGGAAGCGTAAATTAAAGGGCACCGTCGGTGCTTTACGCACTTTTTTTTTTTCTCTTTTTTTTTTTCTCTTTTTTTTTTTTTTTTTTGCATCAGTAATTGCATGTGCTTTACGCACTTGCCCATACTACAAACAGGAGGAAACCCTCGGAAGGGTCCTAACATTTGAAGGACCTACATGTAGTAGTATGATGCAGTCAAAAGGTATTCCCAGGGTTAATTAAGTTCTTGTTCTACATAGCTATGAATATGACACGAGCCTATGGCGCCCATCCGCCGCCGATTATAACAGCGAGCTGGTATGGCAGATTATACTCCACCAAGATCATCTTCTATGAGGGGTAGGACATTATGTAAAGCGCTGGAGACTGGATTGATTACGTAGGCTTGTAAAAATCCTTGGGTTCTGGAGCTAGCCCCCGCCCTCCATGCATATAGCGAGGCTCACGAGTGCTCGACCGCACAAAGACGATTATTCATAGTTCAGCTGCACCTAGAGGCAAGTGGAATCTGTTCACTCATTATTGGTAAAGGACCTTTCCGTTGTGCACACCTGCTAGCGGAGACACAAAAGGCTTTCGCCTACCATCACGTCCACTAAGAACGGCAGACTCAGTAGCAGCGGTTTCTGTCCCTTGGGAACCAAGTTAACTTATAAATGTAGTGCCTATCCCAAAAAGAGAGGCATCAAGCTGCTCTAAGAAAGGAGTATGCGAGGTCTATTGGGGGACAGGAGGCTCGGGCCGGGGGTGGTTTGTGGCGCTAAACCTATATCTACTCTTGGGCACTCAAAAATTCCGCAGGTCCGAGGACACTTCCTGCTAGAGAGAGGTGACATCTACAGATATCGCATTGTCATGGTAAGCCCGGATAATTTTAGCCGGAAATGAGACTCTCAGTAAAAGGTTACTTTTATAAAAGGTACAAGATTCATCTATACTAGGCGCATTACCACAATTCCTTCCGCCGGTGGTAAGAAAGTGTGGATTGAAGGAGGTGGGCGGCTTTGCTTTCCCGCGGCCGCCGGATCCTTAATACCCTATTATGGGAATGGCCTGCTGCCCAGATGGTGTGTCTGGGGAGCGACGTTAGCTACACAACGGATGAATGAGGTCTGGCAGGAGGTTAGTACTAGTGAGCTTGGCTTGAAGGTGGTTTATTTGATCTGGGGGTCGGAATTACTGTTCCCGGCGCTTAATTGACCATCGTAATGTGGTGTGTCGCTGGCCGGAGATGCTTGTTTTAATGTGAGAGTTAGATGTAGAGGGGGTCTTCATCATATGCCTAAGGATATTGAGAGCCACCAAATTCCATGAAGGCAGGGGTGTTGTCTGCTCTATAGCCATTCTGAGCAGAATCGACCTTCCCCTTTATATTGAAAAATATACACTCTGCCCATGACCCGTGAGACAATTGACCGCGTGCATTCCAACTTCTTTAACGCTGTGGGCCTATAAAGGACTCTCATGGAACCTCTTGTTTTCAAAGGTGTACGGGCGCCTGGGTAGAGCAACATATCTACACCATAGAGAATGTAAGTCTGATTAAGGTTAATGCGATAGAGGGGCGCTTTTATATATCGAATTCCTAAATTAGTACCCTTAATGCTCAAGGAAAATGTCATTCGCTTGTTACCTAACACCTTTGGGTGTGTGACTTCCCCGTAATGTGATTGGCTTTAGACCCCACGTAGAAAGGTTCTATATCTTACAGCCATAGCATCCTACACCTCGCGCCTCTGCCCCAAATTGAGAAACTAAGAGATGTGTGTTTGGGCAGCTAGGTTTGAGTGACAGGCCGTGACTTGGCCGAATGAATGTTTTGCTTGGGGGACATCCCCCGCGGCAGCGGTGCAGCATCATCCGAGTGAGCTCCACGCAGCACTAGACCCTATCTAGGACCCCGCTCTTATAAAGAAGTTGGTTGGTAAGTTATTATTGGTGAGTTGGTTTTATTTTTAGTTGATATATATTATTTGCGGCAAGAATAGGTTCGGGGAAGAAGTTTGTGTGAGAAAACGCTGTTGCATGTTGTAGCACAGAGGTGGTGGCAGAAATCGATTTTTGCAACAAATACATTAGGATAATATCCAAACGGTTGTTTAAGTACCTTTGTTCCTCTGGGCGGCCGATTTATCCTCCCCGATCTCATTTATGATCCTCTACGTAGGGATAGCTTGAGAAACAATATTGTATCATCATGAGGGACGATTGAATATTCGGATGGGGAATAAATCTTATATCCAGGTAAAAGATAAAACAATAGCTCGGGCGCGGCGGGAGAGGTTTATTTTCAAGTAGTCAGGCAGAGTAGTCTACTCAATATCACATAGGGTATAATATAAGTTAAGGTGCGTGATAGGGGACATATTATTCTCTCCACTAGGTAAATTCTCTGTGATAATAATATAGGGATGGACACCTGGTCAGGAGGATTGTTATCTGCACCAAGGGGTAAATGCAATGCAAACCGAGGGGGGGCAGCATCCCTTCTACGTACGCTGAGACTCCTTCGGTAGCCGGATGTATGGAAGTGGTGATTACTCTCTGTGGCGCGTGAAAAGTGTGTTTCGCGATGCCCCCCTCACCAGAAACTACATGGCTGGAGGGTATAAAATGTAAAGCAATTTGAAACAGCCGGTAGGGGGAGGGGAAAAGGGATAGAACTCTACATTCTTTGGGCATTCCGGGATGGACGGGGCAAACCTCTGCATCACGAGAGGAATATTGTGAAGAGAATGTTTTATTACTGGGCCTTTCGGGCCGGAGGAGATAATAATTCGCTGAACCACCAGCCACTAGCCAAGCCGGACAGGACGAGGAGGGAAACCACACTTATTAGGGAACATCTGACCCAACATGTTATGGTTATGAGGTCAGCCCACTAGCTTGTCCCAAGCCCCTCCCTGTATCCACGGAGTAGGTTAATCATAATACCAGAGTTCAAGGGGAGGGAATAGGATCATGTCCCCGAGCTTGACAGAATAAGTGTCTCTCAGGTAGGGAGGACATTCTGCGCTCTTGAGTAATCGCACCGAACTTATTATATATAAATACAAATTTATATATATTTCACCGCTCCCCCAAAGCATCAAGCCCGGGCCATATCTGTTTTGACCTACCATCTATCTTGCCCCGCAATGTTTCATCCTGTGAAGTTCATTCACAGGATGAAACATTACAGGCCAGGACAGCGGCACGTAACAAATACCGGATTGGTCAAGTCCAGCGAAAGACACGAAGGAAGCCGGTATCATATTTCCCGAAGACTTGACTTGAACCTAGTCTTCCCCAGTGCTCAGGAACTCCTATCGCTCATACTGTCATAATCCTAGAGCTGGGTGAGAACCCCCAGTAATCTAATCCTACGACAGAGCAACACGCTCCTACCCGGCGGTTACCCAAGGTTGGACGCGGTTTATCAAGAGACCAAACAACCCACTACTGAAAAGCCCCCAAGCACATTGCATGCCCTTCCACTTGTCGAGGCTCCTCCCCGCATACGGAAGGCCGGTGCAGGCAGGGCCCCCGACAAGCAAAGCGCATGCGCCGTGGATTCCCATATTCATTCAACAGTCAACCGCCCACTTTGTCACTTGTCCCACTGATTACCTCCACATTTAGTGGAAGGTAAGGCCTCAGCACGTCTCTACACCCACAGCCCCCACATCCACAGCCCACAGTTATCCCTGTCCAAGTGTATCCCCACATATATATCGGAAAATGAGGGAGGAACGATGCCTGCCTCCCGGCTGGTCGGGAGGGGATAGACAGCGTTCACTCCCAATACCCACTTCACTGACCAAGAGCCGATGGTATGGGGAGATTGAGTGTAGGCCAGTAACCAATTGCTCCGGCGCGCGCGCATGTTTAAATCATATTTGGCATTGTTACGCCCGTCACGATTCCCGTACACATAATATACGTGGTTATACAGATTCGTTTACACCAACTCACTTAGTGCTAGATCGAAGGATGTTGAGAACGAGTGATGCCCGGAGCTGGATCCTAGGTGTACCGGAACAGACTAAAACTCGCTTATTCTATTTTTGTAGTATATAGGTCATTGTATACTCCGGTATGGATGGTGAAGGTATGGTAATGAAGGTGAAGTGGGGCTTCACGCCCAGTAGCTTACTACATAATACTACGTAGGGGAAGAGTTCCAATATTCAAGCGTTTCTCACCCGAGTCTTTGAAACATATTAAGCCTTACATTGATTAGGTCTTGAATATCGGTACTACAATCACCTGAATATACCTGCCCTCCTGCGTTGGGCAGGCCCAAAGCTCAATGGCTACCTGCACCCCGTGTTGTCAGTGGAGAACCAAGCCAGAGACCCGGCATTGGATCAACCACGAAAGCACGGGGGCACGTACCAGGGGGCCTGGTACCTCCCCACAGCCTACTGCACAGTTCGATAATTAGCGTACATGACCCAAAGCAGGTCTACCAAAGAAAACCTATTTCCCCTCAAGTCGTATTAGGCATACATTACGAAAGGCCCAGGGGACAGAGGTTAGCGTACATCAATCTCAGCTTCCAACTAGACCATATACCTATACCCTTAGGAGAACATATGTTTTCTCTCGTAGAGGATGACATTAATCCCCGCTTCCTCCACCCTTCAGTAAATGATTTGCTAGCAGACTGTAGACAGGGGAAACATAAGTCATCGAGAGGGTCATGTAGAAGTAGCTAATCGTGCTGTCAGCTTTCGAATTATATAGATAGCATACCTTCTCGTCTTACCCCGTTCATCAAATATGCGTAAATTGGCTGAAAGGAGCGTCGGGGGAATATAGGGTAACCGGAGTAATGATGTCAGTATCGTCTAGGACAGCTTCCACCCACTGTTATGTACAGAGCCATCAACATCCCATCCACGAAACGTGGGCCACCTACCTATCATCCTGTCGGCATTACATCCCGAGGCGGGTAGCCATAGGGACATCAAACCCGACAGTACGGAGGCACGTCCCGCACGTCTTTTACAGCGGAGGCGTTTGGAATGGATGTTTCCCCCTGATTACACCTAAGATAGGTAATAGTGTGGGTTTTTAGGACAGCCTACGCAGTATCTTGTTAAACAGAGTGACCCTGTCATACAACGGATTCGCCATGTTTAACAAAATGTGCTCACGCTACCATTACCATCGTGGTTGGCTCTGTGGGCTTACTTGTCATTAGTGACTTAGATCTTTGGGTTTTAAACGACCATCCTCATCCATAATTGTGTCATGACCAAGGCACCTACCACACATATGTTCCTGAGCCATCTCCCCCACCACTTTGATGGGTATGTGGAGGAGGAAGGTTATAGCGTCGGTTGGTTTGCCATGGATGGCTACCAAAATGATCTAGGCCGCTTGCATTGCTGGAGCTATGGAGGTGTCAATGTTGGCCGTAAGCCTTCTGCACAATGTTAGTGGAATCTTTACCCACCCTACATCCCACATATTGGAACTTATCACCATTTACATAATGGTTACTTACTTCCTGGTCGGGATGTCTGCTTAGGAGCCCTGACCCCCGCATGGCATCCCCGTCCGGACAAATGACCCCGCTTGGTGTTGCTGTCCATCATTCTGTCCTCATTTGGTATGCAGCTCGCAAATATAGGTTCTAGACCGACCCAAACCAATAGTTTCGCACTAGGAAGAGTAACGTTACCTAGCCATAGACAGAGTGCATAAAACGTTAGCAACCAAGAAACAACTTGGGCTGAGGGTTCTTGGATATATATTAAAAAACTAAAGAGGTGATTGTGGAGACTGATCTTGTTAGGGTAGACATAGGCGGACTCAACCTGTCGCCTAGTTCCTTGACATGACCGTGTTTCGAGAAGTAGAGAAAAAAGGTCTAAGAACAGAAGGATAGCGTAAAAGGGTGTGTTCAGCTATATCTGCCACCAGACAATATGTATAACCTTAAACTGACCTAGATGATGCTCAATGAGTGTCGTTGGAGTGGAATGGGAGGTAGGAAACGGGAAAAGAAAAACAGAGAATATCATGTTGATGCATGACGGCGGTCGAGGTTAGAAGCGGACCTGTTGTGGAAATTCTTTGTTAGCTAATGTATGTACGTTATTATTTTCATTTTCTGCTGCTGGTATGTACATTCTGCCGGGGAAAGAAATTGTTGGGGGGAGGTAGGGAGCAAAAAGGTACATGCAGAGTCTATTGTGCGGGCTTACCACACCAAGCCCGGGGGGATGCAATGACTGCTCTAAGTCTACTAGTGCATGCGTGAAAGACTGTCACTTGCTAGAACTGCGTTGAATTTCTCTTTATTTCTTGGGGTGAGTGGAACATTCCAGTCTTCTCTACCCCCCTAGCCAAGAGGTTGGTTACTTTTATACCCGCCAAGAAGATCTACGGCCAGCCCCTTTCTCCTTGGCCGCACAATACCGAGCCTGCCCTACCCTTCCTGATAGCCGTCACATTTAATCTTGACGCACAAGCAAGGACCTAACCACACCTCCCTACCCTACCCTTCTTTTCTCTTCCCTTCTCTTCCCTTCTCTTCCCTTGTTTTTTTCACATTCCCAACCAATACCCCCACCTCCCCAAAACCAACAAAGGGATGAACATCCATCAACATCAACTCCACCAATAATATGCCTTCGTCTACTGATTTCAAAATCTTTTCTCACCCAGTAGCTCTTTTCTTTCTCCCATCGATTCTTGTTTCAATCTCCATCATTTACAAAGTCGCATAGTACCCTCAGGTCCCACCTACGAAGTTACGCCCATCCCCCAACCCATTTAGATCCATTTCCATTACCTCAGTCACACGAGAAATGAGAAAAATAAAAATAATAACCCTCTCGCTCCCCTCAGTCACCTCCCCTCCCTTATCACGATAAGTAAAATTAGTAATACCTAGTAGTAACCTTGCCGTATACAGTAGTTCCTGTACAAGAGGCCTTCCCTACTTTTTAACTAGTATCGTTTGCCCCGGTAGTCCACCGGGGCCCGCGAGAACATCACTCATTCTCCTCGTCGACTAAGGTGCGGCCTCGACCCTGCTGATGCGTTGACCAGCGGCCTTTGGCAGATTAAGGTACTAATCCCGTCCCTTACCAAGCATATCAAAATACCACCAAGATCAAAGATAATAATTTCATACCTACAGCGACTCGATATGCCATGTCCACACCCGCTCTTCTGGTGCCTCCAATCTGCTAGTGATACACATTAATCGAGTTCCGGATAGCCTCTAGATTCGCTGTGCGAAACAAGGTACACAGAGGTGAGGAGGGCATGTTGGATTATGCTTTATACGATCAGAATGATTTCATCATGACGGCGAATAGAGTATTACCCATTCTGCTCTGCTCGGTTCCTCGTGTTGTAGCCTTCATCCTGTAATTTGGCTTTAAGATCTAGGTACCCCCCCCCCCCCCCCCTCGTCTATGAATCCACAACCTGACCTCTATATTAGCCATGCTGTGAACAGGCGTAAGCTAAAAGTAGGGAGGCCGCACCTTGTCATCCTCATCGCATCCGCAGAGGACCACGATGGCGGGTGACAAGGTCCGCTCTGCCTGACCGATGGTGATACAATTGAAGGGGAGATTGTCGTACGTTGGCTGTGGGACTGCATGAGGGTATCTGTTGCATATAGGCATTAGGCGTAGCATATTGGCAAGTTGGTGCTACTTGCTTAGTGGGATGTATGGAATTCCGGCGCCATATCTGTTGGCGGCCTATGGGTCTTTTTCTATATAACTATGGGACGGGGGAATGGGACGGGGGAATGGGACGCGGGGATGGGACGGGCGGATGGCGAGAGACTGCATCTTGAGAACCTATGTGGCACAATGCATTTAAGCTGAGGCGAAAGTTTATTATCCGCCCCCTGGCTATGTGCGAGTCAGATGGGGAGGGATGTCTGGTGTCAGGTTTTGCTAGCCTTACCAATAGGCACTACGGATTCTTCTTTCTCAAATCACACAGGTGGGTGGCTTGGCGCTACACCGTTATGGTTCCTATGTTGGGTGTTTGCGGTTTATATAAGAGTGGGTTGGGCAGTATACCTAGGATGCATGGTGGGGTTTGGTGGGGTAAGGCAGAGAGTCGGGTGGGAGGTGCTCACCTATCTCCTAGCAAGACTGCTCGTGGAGGTTGACCGGGTTTTCTTCTGCTTTACTGAGGACAAGTTGGATGGGAACGAAGGTTGGGAGCACGTGTCCGCTTTTCTTTTGGTTCTGGTAGTTAAAGAGACGACTAGCTCAGGGCGGAGAATGATACTTATTACCTGTCTTTATAACGACAAAGGGAAAGCAGAGGGCGAGTGGGGCGAAAGTGGGGACGGTCGTGCTATCCTAGGGTTACCCTCAGCTTCACATACAAGCTGCCGGGCCCGGGGAGATGGAGAGAGGTTTAGGTCAACCGTCATGTTATTTCTGGGATGTCGCATCTAGACACCCCCACAGATCGCCCCTTCCCTTGCCAGACCCTGGGATACGTAGGGATGGCTAGTCCTCTCCATTGAGAAAATATAACTGTTCTTGTTATATTCTCTCTTGTGACAAGATCAGTCCTGCTTGACGAACCAATACTGTGGGGGAGTCTAGGAGTCCAAATATGGGCCCTTGACAAGCTGCACGCTGCTGGCAGAGTACTGATTTTAATGGATCAAGGGCCAAACCTGCCCTGTTGAACGAAACTAATAAATGTGAAGTAGGTGCCACTGCCGGCCAGCTGGATAAGGTTGGTTTTGTCTAATGGCCTGGGAATCACGGTAGACAGAATGGAGACTAACAGTAGGCAGGTGGGAAGGGATATATTTTTCATAATAGTCTCCGAAGATAGAGGATCCGTATTACCGGTAGGTTGTCGGCTAGGCGGGTGGTCGGTGCGCCGCCGGCATGAGACAAGTAATAGCCTAGGTACCAATATACTGAAGCTACTAAGGCCCGTCCCCGCTGGTCATAATAGTCCCAGATTTGTCGGGCCTGGCCTCCATGGGATCAACTTGTACCTGTTTCTTATGGGTAAAGATCTAGCTATTCGGCCAGTGACCACCTACGCAGGGTTATTTGCACTTGTTATCACTCGCATCCCATCCGCAACCTGTTGTGCCTGAACCGGTCAATATATACCTCTTCTGGCTATCACATACAACTATTCTTTTTTCTTTTCTCAGGTGTCTGAAATAATGCTGCCGCCTATGAAAACTTCATCTTCCCTTCCGTTTAATTGTGGTACTCGGAAGCTTGGCATATATATTTATTCTACAATTTGTTGAATTAATCTTCCATACGTTCATCGAGCTACAATATGGCCGCTTCCCGGCCATACTAGATACCAGGGAAGCCTATACTGGACCAAGATTCTTGAGAAAACATGGATATCACGTCCGCTGGGCCCACCACTAGGCACCAGGAGTGTAATTATTCAAGAGAAAAATCAAATACAGAGCCCAATATATTCAACCTTACCCGTCCGCGTCCCCCTTATCTCAGGATAAGGCAGGGTTCTCAACGATAATGCGGTATAGTCATATGTATCGGTAGGATTGTCTGGCGGCGGAGTGGGTGAGGTACGATATGATCATCTTTAGGTAATAGTGAGTACGATATGGAATCTTATCAGTATCAATAATATCATGATAGAGTCTTGGCGCACGGATGAACA
The DNA here is from genome assembly GCA_024713755.1 of Morchella sp. 2018-W16. Lineage (NCBI taxonomy): Eukaryota > Fungi > Ascomycota > Pezizomycetes > Pezizales > Morchellaceae > Morchella > Morchella sp. 2018-W16. The sequence goes on along the minus strand of JAMGYY010000009.1, from coordinate 1,858,986 downwards.
GTCCCTCAGTCTTTTTTGCTTTTCCTAAGCTGGGATATCTTTCCGAAACACCTCTCCCATCATGAGACATTACTCGCTTCCACTATGACATACAGTTCGGTAGTGATCTAAATACATCGCAGTTGGTGTAATATGGCACTAGAATTACACTGATACCTTTCATTGAGAACCCTGGTGTAAGGTGACAACCCAAAAACCCTTACCCTATCTCCATTGATCTAACCTACGACGTTCCAACATAACTCTGCCAACATGTCTCTACCATCACGATATCGCCATGTGGTAATCTTGGTGTTGCACGTGCCATTTTTGTACTGCGTATCCCTCACGCTGTCAGCCACACGTGGTCTGAGTTGCGTAGTCAAACTCGTAGTTTATCACGTAGTTATTGTGAAGGACTGCGTGGCCGATCAAATCAAGCAGCCCACGTCGTAGTCAACTACGCAGGTTACTAGAGAGCTTCGTAGTCCTCCTTGGTACCACGTACATCAATTCAGTACTACGTAGCTCTTCAACGGATTCCCCTATACTTCAGTAGTAACTTAAACTTTACCAGATATGTATTGAATCAATCCCGTTCTGCGGAGCACTACAAAGTCTAGAAGTTAGTAATTGAAACTCACCTAGGATTCCACAAAGGGTTTACCAAGTTAAGTAGGAGCCCTACAAGGGATTATCAAAAGCTCAACCTGCTTCTCAAGTGTATTTAGGCTGTTTCTTTAAGTGTTACCCCATTATTACACTTTGGGGAGCTCTTTTCCTTCGTAGAGTGAGATATAACATGGCGCCCCTGCTCCAATCGGCCATACACTTAACACGGGATTCTATGCGCTCCATTAGCCACCTTTCATGGGAGAGCAAGGGCATCTTCTTTAGTATAATCTGATGTAAACAAACCTTCAGATGCGTAGCCCCGGCCCACTCGTAACACTGCCTAAATCAAATCTATTGCCGTAATGGTTGATCTTTGTAGACTTCAATCGAGAAGCAAACCAAACACTGCACATGGGTAGTAGTAGACTGCGAGGCGAGGGGGACCAAGAATATCTAGAGTTCCCCAAGTTGATCCAGATTGGGCAAGGGGTGGAAGAGGGACACGAATTGCCAACTTGGTACTATCCTAGTCCTCCACTTTATTTGAACCCCGTGTGGCTGATAGCTAGTCTTTGTCCACCATGGAGGTTGAATTCTGAACCTTGCTACCTATTAGGGCAGCCTAGTAGTGGGAGTGTCCTGGCCTGTGAAATCTTTCTGCTATCTAGAGAGTGTCGTACTCACGCATGCTACCCTATGGATGGTAGATCTTCCCTCAGACACTACTAGGAAGGACAGGGTCAAGCCAGGGAGGGGAGCGGAAAATAGGGACCATGAACGCAGACAATGCTCCGACATTAATATACTCAGGTCAGGTAACGGAGTAAAATAGAGAGAAATCAGATTTTAGAGGGAATGGGATTGAAACTGAAGGAACAAAACACTTGAGCACCACCTAATCTTCAGCTGAAGAAAGAATATGGGAAGAGAGGAACACGCCAACACAACTGGTAAGGCTAACACAGAGGCACCCCCTTGGCCCACCTGTTTTCATCCTCCTCTATTTAATCGCTACCCCAGCTACCCTCAAGGTCATCCACCCCGTAGAAGTAGTATGCGTCCTCCTCATCAAATGGCTCATCGTTGTCATAGATGGGAATCTCTGTATGGACCTTTTCCCAGGTCTCCCAAGTCTCTGCGGCCAGATTCGGTGGGATATCATCCACCACCTCCCTCTCGGCCATCTCCATACTTCCTAAACACAACGAACCCAACCCCCTCCCCTTGCCGTATGGAATCATTCCCTCGCTCGCAAGCTCCAGACGCTGATCCCTCTTCAATCGGAGATTCTGAATATGGAGACGTCTTTTCTCACACTCGACCTTCGAAATTTCTTTATGCACCTCGACTTGTCTTAACCATTCTTGGGGACTTATTCTCCACCACATACGGCTGATCCTGAGTTCAAGGCCCGCCTCATATCCTAGCACAAAGTCTCGTGAAACCTGCTCGGCTGCCGGAGCGTCCTCGTAAACGTCCAAGCCAGTGGCCGTCATCAGGCGGCGGATACAGGCATCGAGAGTGCAGTGTTCTTCTCCGACTGGTATAATATCGCCGCAGGTACACCTTTGGAAGACTGGGTGTTTCTTGTGCTCTTGTGCAACCCCATGGAGTTGTGTAGGGTGATGGCGGATACCGAGTGAGTGGAAGCGTTTGGTGGCAGAGTAGCGCATCGGCCGTTTACTACGGTTTTGTCTTCGGTCTTCGTTGGGGACGCGTAAGTCCTTTATAGAAGTGTTTCCTTCCTGGGGTTTCACAAGCTCGGGATGATACTTGGGGGGGTCAAAGTTGTCTTTCTGGGGGTTTTCGGTCACAATTGGGTATTTATATTCTACCTGGCTCCCCTCGCTAGCCCTAACTAGTGTGTGTGGCGGTTCGACGTCAATCCGTGGTTGAAGATTATGAATAGGGGAGATGGGTGGCTCAGAATGACTCCGGGGGTGCGCTGCGTTAAACATAGCATCAATTATTGTACCGATAGCAACGGATGAGTAGGTTGGAACTCACCTGGGCTTATATCTCCCTCGCACCGGTCCTTTCTATCGCTCTCACTGATACAAAGCATATCATTTGGCACCGGACTGTCCGGCCGTTTGGCCTTTTTAGGGTTGAGCCTGCCCTCCGGAACCCAAGCTTCGGCTTCTAGTTCGATCCCATTATAAACGACAGCAGGGCCTTGTGCGGGCCGAACGGAATCGTCTTCGGGGAGGACAGGTTCGTCGAAAGCAACGTCGTACACGTCGTCCCTCAATCGCCCAGGAGGGAATAGAGTGCTGGGACCAGTCCTAATAGAATCCGTCCGTGTTGGTGGGTTATCCTTTGGGTTTTTGCTGCACCGCACCGCGCAACCAAGACTGCCGTCTTCTTGCGGCTGAGTATGAGGGGCTGCTTCGGTGGGGGGATCTCTTGCCGGCCCTCTTGGGGGGTTACTGGAACGGGTCGAGGCCATGGTGATTGATGGTGGTCAAAGAATATGGGCGTTAGTCTTGGAGGTGGTAGGATGAGGTTGCCCTGGGTGGGCGTGTCAAGAGAACGAATGTTCGCGACGACGGAGGTCGAGGTGGGGGGTGCGCAGCTGGGTTTGTGCATACATGGAGCGGGGGATATTCCACAAACTAAATTAGGCCCAGCTCTATTTCCACAATACTCTGCAATAGTCCTTGTATGCACTGGTGTGCGTTATGAGAAATCATTTTGCCGTATCAGATTTATCCCAAGCACCTGGTTGGATGATATTGAATCACATTATATCACTCGATGAGGCAAAAATAGAGGAGTTACGTTTTCCCTTGAGTGCCCCCCCCCCAACACCCCACCGCATCCCCAGCCCTACCCCTCAATTAAGGTACACGAACCACCATTTACCTTTCAGTTGTAGGATTGGTCATGTGGCTCGATAAGCAGCTGGTGGACATCAAAGTGCCTGACTGAATTTTTACCCCGCTACTACTACCTCTCAACCCCCTCCTCCTCCGCTCTAGATTCATTTGAACATTTGATGATATTGGGATATTGTCACCTTTAACCTTTTCCCTCATCATCATCATCGTTATTTCCGGCACCTCCGCCCGAGTTCCATCAGATCGACATCCAGAGTACTACGTATATCAATTCCTTTCAATCACAAAGATTGTTGAAATAGACCTACCGCCGGTCCGCAACCTCCCTCAGATATCCTCATCCTCATCCAATCATCCTCATCAAAGACTCTCAACAGTCTCAACCTCGTCATCGTAACTATGCCGCACCGCATCTCATTCTCACGCAATAAAGACTCTACCCCTAAGAGTACAGCTAAAGGTACCTTTGCACGTGAAGAACCCTCCGCACCAAAGTCCGTCAAGAGCACATTTTTCAGGACCACCGAGGTCGGGAACCTGCTAGTCCCTGCTGGCTCTTACGAGATATCATTTCTTGATTCGATCAGAACACCACTTGTCTGGTCTCCCTGGGAAGCTGATACCCTCCTTTTGAACATCCGGAAGTGTCAATTCGAAATCCAATCTGATCCAAACTTCTCAAAGTTCGTCAATGCGAGCTCGGCTAGGTGGCAGGCTGCCATGTCCAAACACAATCAGGTGTACCTGCGCCTCAGGGAGTGCATAATCACCCTAAAGTCCCTCTACAAGCGTCGTGTCAACCGTGACAGGCATTATCACCAGCAGTATATCCTCTGCGGCACCATTAACCTGGCTTGGGCCAAATTGAGTGACACCTTTGATCCTTACGTTCTTCGCTATTACTATGAGACCGAACAAGGGAGGCAAGACCCTACTAAACCGGCCAGACTAGCCGAGCTCGAGCAGAGGGTCAGCACCTGGGCCAAGATGAAGAAAGGGCTCATAGAGATTGGTTCGCCTCCAAATTACAAACTTTTTATCACATGGGGCTAATCAGCTATATAGGCATTACTAAGGGCCGTGATCCTCGTATGAATCATGAAGGTTGGTAGGATATACGAGTGAAATAGCAGGATGAGTTGGTTCTCCTGATCACCCGTAATACGCTTTCCCTGTTTCGTCACACATTTCTACATTTTCTTTCACCTCCCGCGGCGGGGCCTGGGTTTCTGGGTCCTTTTTCTGCGGATCCCAGCATCCCGCCCTTGGGTGACTAAAAGCATTCTTGTTATGGACATTTTCTTCACATTTGTTTCATTACTGGTTAAAAGCAAGTATATGTTGGCTGTTTTTTGACGGAATCGTCATCCTTTCATGTCTTCGTGGGATTTTTTACCTTTTCTTTTTTACCGCTCGTTGCGATATTTTACATTTCTTGGCAGATGGGACTGTCAAATCATTTGCTTTGTTTGACCTGATATCTTTTTCTCCTTTGCGTTATATCATCGGAGAGGGCGTGCTGGTGGAACTGGTGTGGTGTTTGACCTCGAAAGGATGGATATGCTGGCTCAGGAACTATGTTCTTAAGCACTTCAATGTTTTTTCTATAATACGTGAAGAATGAATAAAATAATCCCTATCCAGAAATCCTGGAGTTCAGTACTTGTCAACAAAGCCCGTTTATATCTTACTTTCAATATCATGCGATTTCTAGACATTCAAGTGCCCTAGGAACGGTTTTATCTCTGAAACAGATCTGAGAACACAATGACCGGCCATTAACGTTTTTCAAAGATACCCTCGCGAAATGGGAGTTGAGGGATCACAATTTCAGCCAATAAACAATCAGCAGCAAGCCTGAAAATCTGGAGAGCAGGGCTAAAGCATTGGGGCCGAAGCAGGGAGGAAGTTGGAGACGGAGAGGAGGGCGAGAAATACAATATGGAGGAGAGCTGGGGAGGGAACTTTGAAGAAGGTTAATGACTGTTGGAAGTTGTGATGTTTTATTTTGTTCATTTTTGTTTACTTTACTTTAGTTTGTTATTTGATTTGTTTAAAATATTTCTTGGTTTATGAGGAGAATGATACCCTGCCTCCGGGGAGCGTAGACTGCGGGCTGCGTGCGTACACGTGTGTGAAGTATCAATCAACCAACTAGCTTGTAAAGGCTTCATGCTTATAGCTTCTTTTAACGTTTCCGGTGGTTAATAAACTGTGTACCGATACCTCAGCCCCGCTGGTCAAGGTGTCTTAGTAATGAAATAAAAGAGACCCGCATGTACATAGTTATATGAAGTATGTATTGGAGTCATCGAAATCGAGATATATTTCGAGAGATGTAAAGATAAATCCCTACTGCCGCTATGTCTATATTCGTTCCCCTCACCAATCTAACCGCGCAGCATTATGTTATGCTCGGGTTTAAACGTATCTAGGGAACCACATAATATTAAACCTCTCCACCTTCCGGGTTATTCGAGCAAGAATGTTACCTTCAAGGCTCCGGGTAACTGAATGGAACCAAAGATAACTCAAGTAGAACTGCCCCACTTTAAACCTTCCTACAATCATCCACCCTGATTCGGATTCCAGTAATGTTCCACTCCTGAACTCGATTTATTTTCTTAAGGCTTACTGACACCTTTGAAGCTACCACAATGTCGAACCACGGTCCCAAAAACCGTGTCAGACACCCCCTCACTGATAATGACGACCCGACAACAATCGCCGACGGATACCCTGCATTTCCGAAGCCCGAAGGAAGAACGACGCCCAGCATCGATGCCATCTTGGTGGAGGTAAACCGGCTCCAGGATGTGATCAACGACAATAACCACCAGCGCAATGTCTCGACCGAGCAACTCGCCTACATAGAAGAGATGAAAGACGTCGAAGATGACCGTTTGTGCTACATAAAGGTCTCCGAAAATCGCCCTGAGCTACTGTACCTCAATCTCCCCCGATACGAGATCAGAAGGTCATTGGAGCTGGCTGAGATTGCCATTAAGCGCAATCGAGACATCTTTGCGATGAGTATGCTTAGGGCAAGGCTTCAAATCCGGTGCCTGGAGGAAAAATTAGCAGATGAAGCAACCAAGAATGTCAACTTGGAGGTTCCGGGAATAGACGGGAGTGGTACGGTAGTGGGTTCTTCCCAGTTGAACGGGGGAAATACATAGATATCAGGCTAGCCTACCATATAAGCCACCGAAATAATCTCTCTGTCTATACCTGTTCCCAACTCTATCGTTTCTGGAAAATCTGGAACCGGATCCTAACTGCATTTCTCATTCATTCATCTGTTCCACTGCAGTGTTTTACAATAAAGGTGCTTGTGGGGGGCTAGCTCAGGGCCGGGGGTTAGAATTGTACTAAGAAGTGCAAATGAGTTCAGTAAAATCTTTGCTAGCACCTTCCACAATATATGCTTGGTGTGGGCTCGGTGAGGCCGCGGGATAGCGACGAGAAGAACCTTGGAAGTAGTTGAAGAATCACCCCACAAAGTATCCAAGGAGAATTGGTGCGGCGGGCGATGCTTAGGTTCATGAGCGCAAAGCCGATTAGCATCGCCATGACCTGTGTTAAACGCTCAAGTCTCTGGCCTCCTCTCTATATCACAACCTTCCTCGCATTCCCCTCCCCCCCTTATCTTTCAATATGTTGTAAAACACGACCGGTAGCCTGCGCAGGGCGACCCCCCCCCCCCCCCCAAGCTATTTGAACCGTACCACTTTAGGAGATATCCAAATTAGTGACTTGTACTCTAAATAGTATATTGAATGTTGAATTCCTCACCCTAGTGTCAGTAGCACTCTAACGTCCGATCCCTATTTCCCCTTAGACAGAATATTCATTATAAATCATCTTACGCGGGGGCATAAACCATTCATCCTAGATTTGGTATTGTGGGGTGTCAAAAATAATCGGAAATAGGCCTCGCAACCAAGCAAATGGCCTACAACAACCAAATTTTGAAGGTATCATCACCCTTGAGCCCGTATTAAGACCCTAGACCATATAGCTATCGAGGACCATAGAATTGAAACCCCTTGCCTTATCTCTCTTATGGTTGTGGTGTAAGGCGATGTTGAAGTTGTATTCTCATACAAATTTTGGTTGCAACGATCAAGATTTCCGGTTATTGTTGACAACCAGCAATAAGTAGAAGTAGAGGAGAGGTGTATATATTGCCCTAACCCAGCTTGCCGTGCGCATAGTGTACTTAAATGTACTATCATCCTGTGTAAAGATTCTCCCGCCCTAGCTATCAGATTATCTGCATCCGGACTTGGCAACATTGAACTTCCCGCTCGAGCTTCTGATTAAATTCCTTCAGAGCTTCCAACATTCTTTCAACAACGATAGTTCATCACAACAACATCGTGTATCTCCACGTACTCACGTTCCTTCTCGAAAGCCCCATCACTGGTTGGCGCTTCATCGCCAACTCCCTCACCCATCGCTCGCTCACCTAGACCCTATTCAACCCCCCACGCTCGTTAAACCAAGCCAGTCGTATACAATGTCCAAATTCATTACCCCCCAGCTGCTTGAGCGCGTGCGATATCTGCGCGAGAAGCTCGAGAATTATAGCCAACGATACAAGGAACACACCGAAAATTGTGCCGAAGACCTCAAAATAGTCGGTAAATTGTCTCCCAAGATGAAGAAGGCCTTCAAACAACATCAGGACTTCGAGGAAATCTTCTTGAAGGAACGCCTCGACAAGACAAGTGAAGAGTTGGCTACCCTTCAGTCGGAGATTGCTTCAAAGATGGAGGAAATGAGAGAGAAATGGATTCTTTGAGTTGTAATAACTGCTCGGAGCTGAATATCAGAAAATTTAAAAGGTATGAAATTGCAGAAAGCTCTTGACTGTAAGATGCGGAGGCTAATGCACTTGCTAGATGCACTCAGGGACCGATGCAGAGGAACAATGTTGGTTGGGTATGGGAGGAGCTGCGTGTATTCCCTATCTGTCTCGAGTTGAATATTTGTTGAACCAGCTGTCTCTTTCGAATGAAACGGTTGCAACATTGTTTAGAACACTTGTTTTCCGATCGGTGATTCTGTATTACGAACCCTTCATATGAAGATATCGTCTCAATGAATGAGTGATAGAAAAACAGGAAACACACTACATATGCCTACCAGTCGATGGGACATCAGTGCTTTATCATTGGGTTGTAGCATAGCCTCTTTACATTGGCTGTCACCCATATGTGGGAAATTCTCCGCCGTTAATCGAGTGCATCGCAGGCCATCACTCGTATTTAACTGAGCTTCATCTGCCTATTATATTGAGTAGAACGGCTGAATGAGGTCCTGCCATAGATATCCTCCCTGGAACGTTTATAATCATAACTATCTTGGTAAAGACTGGTAATTAAAAAATGCAGCACATACATATGTGTAGACATATCAAAGATCCCAGAAGGCATCCCTTATACAAGCAGACAAATCCAAACTTGGTGTACTTGCGGGTCTCTGGTGAATTCCTATGGACCCCCGGCCCGGAAGGCGGAATCGGGCCAAGCTCCGCTTTGGAGGCTATCGATTAGCAATATTCAATACGCTCTAATGTTTCGTAAATTGTAATTTTTATAATTTTAACTAGTTTGTACTCATTCATTATACCTCCTACGCCGGGTGATGCACGGGCTATATATCGCCGGGACCACCAAGATTGTACAAACCTTTTAGTCCGTTACTTGGGGAGTGGGGCAGATTATAGCACATTTCGATTGCGACTATCACAGTGCAAAATACAATTGGTGTAACGAAGTCCAGCTAGGGTATGCGGTGTTCCCCCCAGTTAGCCCATCAAAGATCACTCGACTGTCGTACGTCACATTAATACCAGTTACCCACCAGTGAACATTGATGCCCAACAGGCTCCCCCATTGTGCATTTCTTTACACCCTCCGTACTCTACCACTGCACGCCCTCCTCCTTTTCCCGAATATATTCCTGCAAGAGAGCAGATCTAGCTATTCATTTCGGTCACAAGCTCTACCAAAGCCCCAAACTCTGTTTCTAAAGAAATCTTCTCATAACAGCGTTTCTTCATCTCTCAATGTCCAGTCGCAGCCAGTTTAGATCCTTGACTCACCCCACATCCAATAACTTCCCGCCCACTATCATACTGTTCACAGGCATGACGCGAGATGATAGTAATTTTATACATCTTTATGGCCACGGATCTTTACGCAACCCTACTGGTGTTTTCTGGGACCTCATGCAGACTACCATCTACTTCCCGCCCCAGGTGACGATAGTTGGTGTTGTCGTTACAATTTTACCCCCGGGCCACATTCCAGAACCTTCATTGTGGGACATGAGCAAGGCAAAGGCAAAACGTGGGTATGATATTTTCAAGACCTTGAAACCAAAAGTTCATATTCCCCGTTGTGAGTCTATGACCTCCACACCTTTTCTTCTGACAGGTAATCCTTCTTTGGCTGATCAAGTATAGGGCATGGGGCTTGGTGGCACTAGGTTGGCCGCCACGCGAAACAACATCATAAGAGACAAGACCCTCCTCCACGAACAACGGGAAACGACAGTTATGTGGTAGTGATTACACGGGAAGATTCGGTGTGATTGGGAGTGCTTTTATTTCCCTTGCTCTTAATTTTGCTGTTTCGTCGTAGGGGATATATATATTCCTGTTTGCGGATGGGGCTTTCTACACCGGGTTTTAGATGGCCTAGGCCTGCTGGTGGGACGGATCATATGCATTGCATGGTGTTGCTTCGATACTTATTTATCTAAGTGAAATACTTAGAATTCTGGCTTTTTAAGACAATTAAAATGATTTGGTTGTCATATTCCCCCCTTTCCGTTAATTATAATGGGTTTGTCATGACAAAAAAAAAGATAACGTATAATATATAATCCAATTACATTCTTCCTGCGTATACATGTAGTCATAAAGGGGAAGGGGGGGTGCCCGGCGGTTCCGGGAACAGTGTAGAACATTCTAGCCTATCTTTCCATCTGTCGAAATCCCTCTATCCTACTGCCAAGGAGATCGAGAGTTAAATGGTACTGCAGCTGGCTAACGAAGCCAATACTTCAATACCCAAGTGAACAAAAGTTTCGGGGTCCTCACCTACTACGGAACTGCCCTGTAGCTGCGAACAAAGAACTTTCTGCGAATTAAAGTTACCCCTCCCCCACTGTCCACCCCTCGCGGTAATACACACTTTCCCCCTCACAGCTTGATTACAGGGACCTGTAAGACCTTTGCATGGCGACTGCACGTTCACCTTGCCCGTTATTTTAATTTCACTGCGCTCTTGCTTTATTCTGCCGGTATGCAATCTTCCTAACACTTTAGGTTGAGGTGTGTAGATGGGGGTTTTTATCAGTCTATGAATCCTAATGCTAAGAAGATGTTTGACGCCCTGAACTCAATGATGTGAATGAGATGGTGATGAGTAGTACTCTGCTCAAAGACGCTATACGCGATTGAGTATGCGTGAATCTGCCAACTAAAGCGACCTGTGTATGAAGGTTTTGCCAAAGTCTTTTTGAAAGTGAATGTTTCTGTTGTCTAGTTAACAGGTTTTTTCTTGGCACGCCACATCTTATATCTGTGCCCTTCTACTAAACTATACGTTGCAGGCTTTGGTTTAATTGAAGATCTAACAGATGTATTGAAAGATTCGGAGCCCGCATGCATGCCACCTCGAGCTAAGAGAAGTAAGAACACCTAATGTGCCGCCTCGTTGACCTCTTCGAGGCCCTCGGGTTATTGCAGACAAAAACAAGCGAAGGGTACTTGGTTTAATTTACATAAATCTTAGTACCTCTAAGTTAGCCTTTAGTAGTTATGGATGCTTGCATCTAACCTACAACCGCAACCTTCGATAGCTCTGGGCGGGCAATGTCTTCAGTCTGTACATGTTAGTAATCTGCTACAGAAGGGACAATGTGGAGGTTTGGGTCCTGACCTTCGCACCAGCTGGATGCCTTTTCCATATATCAGGCCATGATGGCAGAAAGGAGCACCCCAGATGCTGGTTAGGTTTCAGAATACGTTTTTGCTGCATGGAGGTATTGATTGTAGGAGAGATCTTACCCTGATATCGATGGGAGTGGTATCATGCAGTGTTTACCTGACTACGGCAAGGTAATGGAGGGTCCTAGTATGTCAGTACTTGGTATCACAAATGATATGGGGATTGATTGGGATTTGGCTACTTACTATTTGTCTGCTTGAGTTTAGAGGGGAGGGGGCAAGGCTCGGTGATACGGGACTAAACTCCAGCGTTAGAATCTCTTGAAACCTTCAATATATACATGATGCTATCCACATGTACATGCGAGTGAGATACGGAGAACCGGAAATTGTGGGGCAGAAACAGAAGCACTAAAGGTCTACCAGAGATGGGCTCCCCTTCAAGTGGTTCGGCGGAGAGGATAGTCAGAAATACCACTGCAGACCACACCAGGAACAGATGAAACAGTCTTGCGTGTCTTTACTATCTGTACAAATAATGAGTATTGGAGTAACATACTTAGATTTGGGATGAGCTTACAACATGACTTTGCCAGAGCCATGACATTCCGCCAGCACCCTAGGCGGATTCAACGTAGAGGGGTAAGGAAACCCCCATCCCTCCGGTAGCTAAGATATCAGCGAAAAGGAGACATGGGAGAAATCTCAGATCCTGTCCCCACCGGCACCTAGGAAGATTGTAAGCTTCTAAAACGGTTTCTAACCCGGTAGCCGGTGAAAATTACATGGGATTTTGGAGGGCCAACACCCCCATATCTGTACAAGTGTACGCGGAGCATCTTGTTCTTATGTGAGCGATGGAGTTATGCTTGCGCTTAGCGGGAACTCGGAGGGGCCAGTCCCCTTAATTGTTCCCATGTTCATCAGCAGGTTAGCTGCCAGCAGAACAGATCGTCAGCTACCTTCTCAATACTGAGTATTGGCGTTGAAATAAAATAGGTTTCTGCCGCTGGCGTTTTATGATTAATTTAAGGTCACTAGTGCACTTTAGAGATGAGTGCTAACACAGCGGGGTGGATGTTGGACTTGAGAAACCCGCCTGCTAAATATAAATATTAGGAACGTAGTTTTGTACAGAGGGTAAAGGGAATCTAACCTTCGTGAACCGGAGACAACCCCGTCTCTCTTACTTGCAAACAGCCAAAAGCAATGAGCTGTGGGACCCCAGCAGATGACTGGTGAAATTGAACAGATGGAAGAGGGCCTGCTCTCATTTCAACCTTAGACATGGCAGCAAAGGGAGCTGCTGCCGAGATCAACAATTATATCCTGCATCAATCAATTGATTGAAGGACTTATATGAACGGCTCGGTAGGTTAAAGACAGGAGATGAAAGGATGGAGAGGGATAAGAGAGAGGTAAATACGGTGTACGTAAACTTCTCAGCCTAGTTAAAGTCGCCAAACACAACGTATTTAAAGCTCTGGCTAGCGATTTGTCACGGAACACGCATTCAATCAATTCGTGTTAGTGAGTGTATGTGTTTGTGACCGCCAGTCCACAGCCTGTGCAATCAACCTTTCATTATAGGTACATGTAGAGAACTTCGCTCGTTGTAATCTGCCCCCCACCATGGGCCTATTATTCACATGTACATCGTTTAGCCAGATCAGTCGCGCCCAAGCAGGGGAGCTTGCGATGTTGACGGCCTCAAAAACCGTTTCTGCCCGAGTATATATCTGCCATGCATACATACCTACAAGGATAAAATTCCATGTGTTGCACATGTATATATATACGCGGTATATGGCCCTCACGAAATGAGAGTAAGGAATACACGTTACATGCCGCTGATTATACCAGATATAAAGCCATCAAACTACACACCCTGCGGTACACGAGTCGAAAAGATAACTTATTGTCTATAGAAGATGAAAATCTTGGGTCCTTTTCCCATACTAATATATCCTAAACTAAGGATGCTTTATACCTCTAGTTTCCGTAACTCGTGCACTTTCACGAATATACGGATAAGGTTACTACCAGACCTCTATGATATATCTTCATACCTATATGGCATATCTTGGTGGGAAGATATGTTATGTAGCATTCACGGCAGCAGGGCGGCAGGCGGCAGGGGCGGCAGGGCAGCGGAACGGCAGGGCAGTGGGGCGGCGGGGACGGCAGGGCAACGGAGATGGCAGGGCAGCGGAGACGGCAGGGCAGCGGGGACGGCAGGGCAGCGGGGACGGCAGGGCGGCGGGGACGGCAGGCCAGCAAGCTAAACCATTAACATCATCATCACTATCATCACCATCACCATCACCATCATCATCGCCATCACTATCACCACCAACTTCTCATCTTCACCATCATGAATGCCAACTATCAAGATCATTAGAATAGTAGTAGACAAACCCCAGCCTATTTTGCTCAGATTCATGCGCAAATAATTCTTGTAGTTATTGTGTTCCCCAACTCTGGCAAGCCCAATGATGGAAGAGATAATTTGAAGGTGCTATTGATGTGAGCGGTGATGCATATAGTGGTTTAGTGATGATAGGATGATGAAGCTGAAAAAGTTCGTGATGGCTCAGCAAAGTGCGGCAGGGGGTGACTGGGGGTGACTGGGCGCGGCTGCTAGTGGAGTGATTGGGCGCGGCTGTTAGTGGGGGTGACCAGGCATAGCTCTGTTAGAATATATATATATATCGTCCTAACTGGATATATATCATCCTATCAGGATATATATATATCGTCCTACCTGGATATATATCGTCCTATGTGGATATATATCGTTCTATCAGGATATATATATATATCGTCCTAGTACCTGGATATATATCGTCCTATGTGGATATATATCGTTCTATCTGGATATATATCCTGACAGGATGATATATATACTGACAGGAGGATGTTATCGGTATATATCCAGTGCGGAAGATAACTTCACTTTTTGAGCCCAAAACATGCAGAATTATCATTTCTTATCCCTGTACCCAGGATAGATTACCGTGTCACCATACAAATCGATGTACCCCAGGGACAGGTTGTAACAAAATCCATGTGCTTGTAAACTCCGTTACCCGCCGCGACTCTCCCGGGCTAAACTCAGCCAAGTATGGTTGTATGGACAGTAAATGGGCGAATGAAAATGAGCCGGCTGTATCCGCCACATTGCATAGTGATTGACGCTGGTGTTTGAAAACTAAACCTCCATAATCAGGGGCCGACACTAAGTCCTTCTTTTTTTGTCTCTTTCTAAGTATGATTCGGCTATTTAATTTAAATTGATCTAAGGCACGTATTTGAACTTATTCTAAGTGATACCTGAAATTCAGGAAGGATATAAACTGTCTTACGATAGTTAAAGGCATCCTTCGCACTGTGCGGTTGGGTACGATCTTATCGCGATCAAGATCTTGATTTGATAAGATAATATCCGCCACAGAATATATGTACGTAGCCTTAACATGAGATGAATCAGATTAGCGGGTTCCTTCGGTCATGGGGAAACGTTTGGAACACACTATTTACAAATTGTATCTTGGGCGTGGAGCTTCAATTTCTGATACTAAGGTCTGGGTGTAGCACACAGGGCAGTTCATAAACCTTTATTCTAAATAGAAAGTCTAGCCACATCTCGCTCTGAGTGGCACCTTCCAGGATACCAGACAGCCTGTGCTTGCGCTTGGGCTTGGGCTCTCGCACATATCTAGTGCTGTAGAGCATAGAGGATCCTTCTGCTCTTTGAGTTTACGGGCTACAGAGCAGCTCTCGTGCCTTGGTTAAATTTGGTGCTCTCAAAGCAACAAACCCTGAGGGCTGCTAGTTTCATTATCAGCTGGTGGGTCTCTATTACGGATTCTGGAGTGTTACCTACAGATCAAATAAGAGCATGTCACGGGAGTAGGCTTCCCCCCACGTCTAGCGACCACCTATTCCATAGACACAGGAACGCCCGATATCTTGTGACGGTCTTGGTTGTTGGACAGTTTGGTACTCCCGGTATTGGGAAACCACAGGAGTGATCGAGCTGGTCACTCCAATGGATCGGGTAGGCCTCTCGTCTCCTTCTCATGCTAGAGGTGGTGAATCGAGGATCGATTGGAACTCAGGGTTTTGCATTTCGACGCCACCATAGAACTATAAACTAAGGTTAAGACTCTTGGTCATACAGTTGGTTCAATATATCATAGGAAGGACTATCATCACTTAGTTCTAGTACCTAAGCCTCATACCTCAATCGCATCGGGTGGGAAGCCGGCACCACAACCACAACCGCATGGGAGGGTGCTTATAGCGATACTGTGCAGGAGGTAGAGAAATACTTTCTGAGGCTCTTTCACCCTCTGCGGGAAAGGACGCAGGTAGCAGCCACAGATAGCAGACACCTATGTTCTCCACCGGACTGCCCGGAGGGTTCAAGAAGGCTGTGGAGTCAGTGTTAATTAGCATTCTGTTGCTTGTTAGGCTATTTCAGCTGTAGCATCTAAGAGGTAGAGTGTTATATCGTACTCTGCGGGGCAGCCCCCTAATGTCTGTGGGTGTTGAGCCCACCACCCTATGGAGCACCTGGGTCGTACTCCCTCACCCATATGGCGCGCCATCCGATTGGAATTGCCAATGGCTGGACAGCTTCCCTCGTTCTCCTTGGGCAGAGGGTTTATTCTACCGATAAAGTATGATGCTTTAGTTCAAATATCAAAGTATGGACTAGGCTTCCTCACTTACACTCTTTTCTGAGTGTGCCATTGTCATGTCGTATTTGGGGCGGATGGGCTCGCCCCATATGCAACCGGTGGGCCCCTTGATAAGGCGTAGAACACCTAAGTACTGTCATACTTGTTAGGTGTTTTGAAATTTGAATTTCTGCGAATTACTGGAATGTTAATGAACCTGCATCTTCTAACAGCACCCAACCTCAGGATCGCAGCCGGGAGTGACCTGGGCTATTGGCAGAAAAGTGAGGTAGAGAGACCGGAGGCCGGTCTTCCTTCTCCTGTATCCAGCACGATCGTCCATCTCCTCCAATGGACTTGAGTGGTAGACCCGTATCTCCTGGCCCCATCTTCCACAAGTCCCCCGAGAGCACCAGCTCTGAGCGTATGCTGCGAGAGCTCCCTCCACGAGCTGGTAGAGAGGTTCTGGCATATTTCTCTTCTTGGACCCGAATCTTGTTAGTTAGACTCTCTCTTGGGGGCAGAGTGTTAGATGAAGTTATTACATACATAGAAAAAAACGAGTACTCACAACAAGCTTTCAGAGAAGGCGGGAGAGCAGGAGGTTGATGTTGATCAGGGGTTGTTGAAACAACACCCCAGGCACGAATAGATTCCACTGATAATTGAAAGGAAGTGTTAAGGGGCCCCTAATGGCAAGCCAGCCAGATCCTTGAGATCTGCAGCCACCGGTGAATTAAGGGTTGGCCCTTATCAAAGGTCAAATAATTAACCCCTCCCAGGGAAAGGTATCGGACCTGGTTCTTGTCGGTGGAAAAGAAGGATGGTAATGGGATTCTATCATGCAGCGAAGGGAGGGATGGAAAAAGAATATTTGTAAGTGTCAGAACAAGGGGGTTAGAGGTGATTGAGTACCAGAGCATACTTCATAGTAGGCGTAGATACGGGGGCAGTGTGGTTAGGATGAACGTTATTGAAGAAAGGAAATGGACCTTGTGGGAATGCGTGGTGAGGACTGAGGGAAAAGTTGGCATTGTATGAGTATCAAGATTATACTAGTAGAGGAAGAATGTATCCCTGAGAACAGGCTTCAAGAATCTATACGTGAGTTATAATTGTACTATCTAAAGCTCGGGTGCTTGTTGCCCTGTGCGACAACAAAGAGGCAACGCAATGTGCAGCCGAGTGATAAACCATGACGACAAGGAACAATTCTCAAACCCTTTCGCTTGTTTCCTTTGATTTACCAGTTTCATATTCTAGGATATCTCACGGTCGTATAGGAGTAATGGATACTGTCAATTAATAAAACTATAGCAGGGATACGTAGGTGATCCCAAAGGAGAGTGATAGTTCCATGTGATCATTACGGCGCTCACTTACAACGAAACGTAGCTCCGGCGAAACTCTTGCTTGGTCGCGTATCAGCTTATATAGGAGAATGGAATCGGATTGAGTGTATCGCAAGTTTCTCAAGTGGCCGCTCAACATTAATCCCCATCCAACCCATCTCCCGGGGCTGGAGAGTCGACCGAGTGACTACTTATGATTCACCTTCCTATTTATCTACAATCGCCGTGTGGAATTGATTCTAGTATTCTAGGCCTCTAACCTGCCCATCCCCAGAAGGAAGCTACTCCTATGTAACTCACGGTCCGGGTCAGGCTGGCTGGGGAAACAATATTACATACGTATAAACGAAACAACACTAAACAGCGGGAGGGGGGGGCAAGGTGATATGCAGTAAA
Source organism: Morchella sp. 2018-W16 (assembly GCA_024713755.1). Taxonomy (NCBI): domain Eukaryota; kingdom Fungi; phylum Ascomycota; class Pezizomycetes; order Pezizales; family Morchellaceae; genus Morchella; species Morchella sp. 2018-W16. Next base: position 1,841,153 of record JAMGYY010000009.1, on the reverse strand, counting down.
CCATCCGCTTAAAGAAAGGCCAACAACTGAGATTTTTATTAATAAGGAATATAATAAAGACCATAAATTAATTAAGATAGATACATAGAAAATGAAGCCACTTGAGCAGATTCTGTCACATTTAATGACAAAGACAACTCCTGTCTCGCCCATAGAGATAGAGATTGACAGAGGACAACAAACGCAGCCCTAAACTGAAAATCCCAAGTGTGGTAGGCGACGGAAGTTCTTTCTTTACGGCTCCTGGCCCGCTTCTGAATCCCTTTTATTGTCCAAGATTTCTATTGCGGGTTTTGAAAGAAACTTGGCGAGAGGCGCTTGGTGGGGGGGCTCCTGACTGCCTCGATTTCGAGCCTTATAACTATTAGCGGTGGTTGGACGCTGATAGGCAGAAGAGCACGTACCTTATACAGTCTGGCTAGGTTTTGTAGCGTTAAGCAACGCACGGCCTATTCGAATGTGTTCGGAAACTACTAGCCCAGGTTAGATACGAGGGTAAAACGGCAGGGGTCACCACAAGATAGAACCTTCTCATCTCTATCTGGGGGAGGGAGCCCAGCTTATATTGTAGCCAATGCCGCGGCCCAGGCGCCCCCCCTCATGTGGGTAGCTATGTAGGCAAAACCACCGGAATGAAACAGTTGAAATGGTCAACCTAAATACCGATTTTCTTAGGATATGGAATATGTTAAAAGAAGATTATTAAATATTTACCCAAAGGTCGACCACTTCGGCCCCTCCTGATGGTTGGAGTTCCAAGATATGGATTTTGCCACCAAACCTCCGGCCTTTTCATTGTTAGAATAGCTAGATGGGACGGTACTGGGACTCGATAACCTTAACTCACTTCATGGAATTTGGTAAAGGGTCCGGCTGATTTTCGAGTGTTTACTCGCTGAGCCAAGCGGCGGAGGTGGAAACCCCGATGCCCTCATGACGAGGCCGTGGGATCCGGGAATGTGCCGGCTCCCCTATCAATAGCTGCATCTGTTACCTCAACAAAACCGATCTACGTGTTTAGTAGTCAAGACGGTTTTTTTTGCCTTACATCCTGGCCGGTGTGTCTCTATGGCTAGGCCCTAGTAAGTAGTGATGCACTTATTACCTTTATCAATATCACTGTCAGCAAAAGTACTCAAGGAGGTTGTGTATACTTGGACTTACGCAGAACCCACACCCACCCGCACAATCACTGTCCGGTACATCACGTGGCACAGATAAGGCACCACCCAGCACAAGAGTGGCTTTCGAGACCTTTAAAATGGAGGCGTGTTAGTAACCATCAGCAACTGGAAAGCAGATATAGAAATATACCACTTATGTACGAGAGTAGTTCAGTATGGCACAGGGGGTTCTACTCCCTGGTGGTGTGTCCAAGAGAATCCCCCACCTTCGCTTCAATTCACTCCGTAATGGCCAGACGAAGGACCAGAACAGATGTGACATGATGGAGGAAGGAAAACAACCTTTCAGAGTAAACAGATTAGATTGGTATTGATGGAGCTGAGCATTCAGTGACTAGAGGTGGGTTGTTACGTGGAGATACCGGAGACAACTTCTGCCTCTCTTATAGAGAATGGAATAAGTGATGTTGATAAAGATATCTAAAAGCAAGAGGAGGAAGGTAAAGAAGACTACGGATGAGGGATCCGGAAGAGAGGAGAGATGGATCGATGTGGACAGTTTGCAAGCTTGGAGAGGAAAGACCCTTCCCCGCAGTCATATCACAGGCGGTTACGCGGCATATAATATAAAGTGATCTGTTTGTAACAGTACATGAGGCCCGGTGGGGTTGCACTACATAGAAGAGGCTTACATGCCCTTCCCGAATATTCCTCGGACATCTGCGAGAAATAAGTACACTGATAACGATATGATTGCGTAACTAGCTGCCTATCCCATGGCTCGTAGCTTGGTTTTGACCCTTTGACTACAGCCCACTCCTGCAACCCACCGCTCATGAAACGGTAAAAAGATAAAAAAATAATGCCTCGATTGGGATCTTAACCCAAGTCACCCTCACAGTACGTGCCGGGTTTTTAGGTGTGATAACCACTACACTACCGGGGCTCGTCTGCAATAGCTGGACAATTCTAAGCCTGATGTGATCCCGAAGTGTAAGTTGCTAGCGCCAGTGCGCAACCTGACCAGCCAGCAACGACAGGACACCATACTAATTAGTGCATGGCATAGAAGTTGAAATCATGTTGATGAGTCCTGAGGTCGATCTGAGAATATACGGTTGAGAGCCAGGCACCACAGAGGAATAAAAGGCAATAAAAGGCAGAGGTATAAAATAAAAAAAATACAACAAAAGACTTATGCACCCCACCCGGGTGCTGCTTCCTAAACTACGTGGGTCCAAGGGGAGTTGAACCTGAGTGGTGTCGATCAGAGAGTGAACTCTATACCACTCAGGCAACTCCCGGTGACTGCAATCACGGTTGGAGCAGTGTTGAACGCGGCTGGAGCCGCTATATTGGCATTTTTGGTTACCCGGAGGGGTAAGTGGCAAGGGAACAGGGGGGCGGAAATATGAAGAATTAGTCTGGAGCACACCTCAAGTCCGGGATGCACGCATGTATAGGTCATCAATCGATCAATCAAGATATAAACACAACTCAAGCCTGGGTAAGTGTTTCTCAACCAAATGATCCGGCCCTCAAAGTGAACGAGACCAGAATATCCCCCACGTGACCACTATTCTGTACTAACATATATATGTATGGTACGTTGTAGCCCCCAGAGTAATTTGGTGCGCGTCTATTTCTACTTTTACACTACGCGTGGATATGCCAGCTTGTTATGTTATTGTAGATGCAGTTGTCATGATCACGCCTCTGGGAGCGGATGAGTGACGAAATTTGCTATATTACATGTATTTATTCACGAGGAAGGTATTACTCGCAATTTCATAGCGTTTTTGAACACGACTAATATTGCATACACACAAAAACCGCCAAGATTACATTTTTATATGGCATGTAATAGCGGTTGTGTTTAGAAACGCTAGGAGGTTTCTAGTAGATGTTTGCACCCTGTTAGGACTGAATAATACGTAGTTGTTGTATACCCCAGCACCACTATCTCGCAGAATGTCCACCTTCGGTTAGCACGCCAAGTATTAATTACGCACGAACCCCGATTCGGACACGACTACCGGAGGCTTTCAACTTTGTAAGGCCATCACATATACCTAATATTATATTGGGCGGAACTGTAGCGAGTACGCCCCTTCTGATAATCCTCATCTATTTAACCCAATACATTAAAATACATGTAATATTTCAGACTACCACGCGAACCAAAGACTACCATCTGGATGTTGTCAGTGTTAGATTCATGCATTGAATGATCACGCTGATTATCACCAAAGGTCCAAGGGCGTTGGACCTGAATTTCTCGGCAAGCCGCCAGAGACTTGACAAGTAATTCTTTTCTTCCAAGGTAGTCTCTCACTCTGGTATTAGCCACTAGCCTCGGTCTCTTAGGAGGACCGAGGATCTTGGGGTTAACCCCTTTCTTCTTTGGGTGACCTCAGACTTAGTGGGGCGTGAAAGAGCATAATGTCTTTTTTTTGGACTCTCTAGCTTGGTCGCCGCGCGCATGGGTATATCCTGCAGAGGATAAGGTTAGGGTGACCGTTTGCTTGTCCCAAGCACCAGAGGGAGAGGCCGGGAAGCGCCTAATTTTGATGGGCTGTTAGTACAATTTGGTTTGGACAGAGTCAATGACGGTGTTGAGGATATACCGATCGGGTAGGCGGGGAGCTATGTATCATTGTATATAGCAGTGGTTTTTGTGGGGCTGAGGTACAAATTAAACCTCTCATTGAAGTAGGTATATTGGCAGGTGCAACTTGTCTGCAGGAAGCCCCGGTGCTGTAATATATAATTAATAAATATTATTGACCCAATGGACTGTGACAGGCATGAAGAAAAGAACATACAGATGGGTTCAGGACATCGCAAGTGTGGTAGCACACAAGTCCCGGCGAGGTCGCCCGGTTATGAGGAGCCTAAGGAATAGCGATAACACCAAGCTCCCGGTAACTCCTCGATGACAGTTTCGATGATCAATGTTCAATGCTAGGGATATCCGAGTCTGGATCTTGTACTTTGAAGGCTAGCTACTTAGGTGCTGACCTAAACTGGGAGAAAGCTGGAACCTTTTAATTACGTTGAAATGGGTGCTGCCAGGGGCGTACTGTTTACAAGGCCTTACGTCGCGATGCAAATGACCTCTGATGTAGAACTATCGAAACTAAGTTCCGTCAGCGCATAACTTTGAACGCAAGGACCATAATACTCACAGGTGTAGTCCTTTCGCTGTGAAAGGGTAGCTCATCCGTCAAACCTGGGATGCAGGTTTTCAGGTTAACACCACCAGTGTTATTCTCCCCGATATACAGCGGAGGGGCGGGGACAAGGCACAGGATTCCGGTGTCTATGGGTGTCCGAGGGCAGTTTCAACGCACAGAATCAATGCTCTGCAAGTGGGTAATTTGCCTCATTACGATTTCGGTAGCTCAGGTCAAGGAATAGAGAAGGATTTTCTCTATCCAAGGCAAGATTATCTCTATTTGAGACAGGGGAACCTTTACTTGTTGATTGAGCTGTGATGACAAACTCTCTTTGAGAAAAATACTAATTAGATTATTCAACGGATGTTAGCGGAATAAAATATCAGGTAATTTTGCATACTTTTGGTGGACCCACCGGAAGACCATGAGGCGGGTGGATGTACCCGCTGCACCCGTGCACCAGTGGATATAGGCTTGTTGAGGTCGATTCGAGCATGCAAATATAGATTCTCTCCTTGGGGCTCTGCGTGTAATGTTAGAAATAATGTTATGATGCAAAGAGGGGAGATAACCTCTTGGTCTGGCACCGGCTCGTTTTCAATGAGCTAGGCACCAAGGCTTGATAGGAATAAGATCCACTTCGGGTTTTTTTTTTTGGGGGGGGGGCTAGTAGATTACCATAAACTGCTTGCTACTCATAGACGTACACGCCACGAAGGGCCTGCTCCTCGGAATATAATGCCGCAGGCCTAACGGGCCGTGAAATTCCTCAGCCTCTCCTATCAAACCAAAGCCATAAAGGGCGGTTTAAACGGTCAGATGGTTTGGTGGTAGAGGGTGCTTATCGCACACGAGCGCCAGGGCGGTCGACCTAGTTTCCCAGCAGGAGGCCCCAATGACCACGTCTTCATGACAACACTGAAGACCTTGAGGGGGGAAAGAAGCTGTCAACGATGTACTGGAGTGAGAAACCAAGATTAAAGTCAATATCTGGTAAGTACTAACCCTCAATACTTTTAGCCTCCGGTACCCCCAAAAAACAATGTTACTAATAACAGATATACAAAAGAGCTTCAATTTGTGCTTGTTATTACCTCCGTCCCTGACTGAGTGCGCCCCGGGGGAGCCAATTGTTCTCCGTAATTGTCCGGACCACCCAAGCGCAACTTGAAAAGAAAAATACATTCTTAGTGGTGCGTTTCTTGGGAGAGGGTGGGTGTATAGAAGATACATACAGGAAGTATTTCAAGTCAGGATAATGTCCGCAACCATCACTGCTGTCTTTCAAAATGAGGGCCCTTCTCCCAAATCTCCAGGGCGGTTCCAACGCGGAGACACAATGCTGCAGCGGCAAGCTCCTTTTTCTTATTAGGGCAATTTCAGCGTCCAAAATGGTTGTGGATCCACAAGACCCCTCCTAAGTTCCATTTTGGCACAGCACCTTTGGGAACAGATGGTACACCTATTATCAGTGACCTTGGACGTATATCAAACCAGGACGTACTAATCCTTATTAGTTCCTGCCTTATAGTAGAGGGGGTAAGTTGAAGGATCAGTTACCTGTTGATAGTACGGAGCCCACCTAGCAGTAGATGATGGCGCGGTGGCGGTAATTAGTATCACCAAGTCCAATCTGGAGCCATTAGACGATGTTAGGACCGCTTCTCCTCAAGCCTTTCTTCTCTTGGCTTATTAAAGATTTGTCTTTACCATAATACTTACATCGAACACAACCCGCAGATTGACCTGCGCGTTGATCTTGCGCCCTCTAGCCATGCAAGGATGCTCCGACCTGGGTGCCTTCTTTGTGTGAGTCTTTCAGATGATATTCAATATAATCAAGAGTGTTAACTAACTTAAATGGTGAGAGTACGTATGGAGTTATGATCGTACACATAAGGGGCCTGTCGATTCTACTTATACTTTGTATCAGCATATAAGTGAGGGTATAACACTTGAGAAGCAACGGTGTTGATCTACTTGGGGTTTTGATGTCCGGAGTGAGTTGAAGGCTAATGTTGGAAGAAGGACTATGTAATAGGTGGGTGAAGGATGAAAAGTAGATCTCAACCGGCGATGGTAATCCTGAACGGAGAGAGGGGTAGGAATATGATTTGAAATAAATGTGGTTAAGGAAAGAGGTGGTAAGAGAGTAAGAGGTATGTAGAAACGAGAGATAGATGTGATATAGTAGGAAGGGATAATGAAGGAGATATAGTTGGTAGTCGGCCAGACGATGGATGTAGAGCCTGTACGCTGGGTATATTAGAATAGCAGTTCAGGGTTTGCATCTTTGTAATTTTCGTAGGTGTATATTGTTATCCAAAGATTATATAATATTTTTTTCTATGGATGTTTATGTTAAGTGTACTAAATGAGCTCACTCGGCCAAATGAAAGCTGACCGTCAATTCGAGATCGTGGTTTAAAGCACGATGCATGTAAGATAGGCAACACATTTGCCCATCTCCGCAGCGCTATTCGATACATTATAAGAATATGCAACAACATATGGGTTATATCGGTCCAGAGCGTTCTGCTAGTTTCTGCTTTAATGCCAACACGGCCCCTCCATCCTTCCGGGGTATATATAAAGTACATGTAGGGTACCACATACTCGTTCCTCATCCCACCGTACATATCTCCCCCACCCCGTTTACCTGTATCGACTTATAACTACGACATTATTTACCACATACGCCTCTTGATTCTGCCGGACTATTTCAAAGTACCAGGTCTCTCATATCTGCCGGACCTTTAACCTCCCAAATTCCTTTGCCGACCTATGCCTAGCTTAGCCATACCTACGAAAAGGCTTTCTGGTCCCGTCACCGGGCCTGGTGTCGATCAAACATCCTCCTATTACGTTGTACGGTGTTCTAAGCCTCTGATGAGTAAAGAACACCCAAACCAGTGGTACATGCGTTAGACAATAGATGTCTAGTTCTGAGGTAAACGGCTACTTATATCTCTGTCTCATTCATATACCCTTCCTCTGGTACTGAATTAGTATCCTGTTTTCAGGGTTAACACAATTGGGCGTCTACTAGTTCCCCCTGCACGACATCTCCTCGCTCTGCGTTGCCCGAAGGAACAGGGCAGGAGGGATAATTCGTAGTGATTTTCGCACCTCAGCAGATCTGTCGAGGAGAAAAAAAAAGAACAAAATTAGAACGGGGGCTGGAGCCTAATCCCACACATTAGAATTGGCCGAATGCATCGAGAGTTGAACTAACCCCTTAAGTTGCATCGTCAATCTAATGTGAGAGAGAATAGACCACCAAGCCATGCCCGTTTATGGCAGGAAAAGTATTTTCACAACTTTGGCCTGAATGAGGAAGGTGGGGCCTGAGGAATCTGATAAGATTACCCTACGGGGCACACGTGGACCGCATCTTAACAGATTTTTTCTTCTGTAGATACGAGACTCCTCTCTCTGGGCGTGGATCCCGGAGTACACCGGCCCACAATGCATCACTCGGTCGAGTGACACTCCACGACAGCGGATTATTTATGGCGGCGGAACCAGGGCTAGGGAGGAAGTGAGAGGCTGTTTGAAAGTGTATGTGCGAAGGTGGGACATGGTGCCAGTCGACACTCTGCGACTCCTAGTATGAATTGCACTGGTTCCGGTCCCCCGGCCAGATTCATTAGGTTGGAACTCCACGTAATGCCTTAATAATCATCTGATGTAATTGGGAACGGTACTAACGCTGCAAAGGTGCTTCTGGCAGAAAATATGTACCCTAATTATATAAAGTATCACTCGGTCTTGCCTTCTGGCACCAGTGAAGCTTGAGACACGCACCCCTCGAAGGCGGAAAACAAGTTACCATGGTAGCATCTGCAATTGAATGGCGACGGGTGTCCCCACATTAGTACAATAGCTAAGGTCTCACTATATGCCAAATGCCAAACTGGGGGAAATGGCGCTACCAACGTTCAGGAACCTCTTTCTTGAATGTCTTTAGGATGGACATGTTCAAGATATATCGTGATATATAGGTGAATAGGTGGACTTGAAAGGCGGTGTATATATAGAACGAGGCAACTGCTCTACAGATATTCCACATCGCATCTTTGCTCAATAGCCTTGCAGCTATACATCTTTCTTGAACACTCCAAAGAGTTCGGTGGATTTGAATAGTTATTTCTTCAGACTAGGCACTACTATAAAACCCCACCCACATCGATAAAACCAATGGAATCCCAATCAGTGGAAGCCTTCAAGAGCATCACTAAGCTTCTCCGAGCCAACGGGCCTTACCTGGACGCTACCTATACCAAGCTTACCCAACGCTACCGCACCGAATACTGCCACACCACCACCCCTAACTGGGATCAATTCCAATTAGCCTTAGGTACACCGATTCACGTCCGGTCTCCCGAAGACTCCGAGATCATAGCTGCATGGGAAGGCCGCACCGGAGAAAAATATACCCTCCAGAGGATTGAGGAATGCAGGCGAGGCCCCGCAGAGGCACAGAGACAAATTGGAATCCTCGAGGGGCTGAACTTCCAGACGGAACAAGTGGAAACTCAGGATCATCTGGGTATATTCCAGAGTGCAATCGCTTTTCTGCTGCGCGCAAGACTGCTTGCATTATGGAGTCTTCGCCGGCGGCAGCAGGAGATTGATGGGATTGAGCTGTTGATGAATAGAGTACTAAATCCCAGGATTCAGAGGGGCATGGTGAGCACAGTGGATAGTATGCTGGGCTACACGGAGTGTCTGCTTTATCTCTACAGGAAGTCCTTGGACAAACTTCAACGGCGTGAGATTGAACTTACTGCGGAACGTGAGAGCTTGTGGGCTGACGTGGATATGCAGCCCCAATACGCCCTGTCTATGTCGAACAACATTCTAGACCCACATAAACCAAAGGACTCTAGAATCATGCAGCTAGAGTCTACATGGGAGGAGATGAATGGCATTGGGGGCAGCGTTTCCAACGGGTGTGACCGGTTTCCATTTCGACTGCAACTATATTGAGCGGAACTGAATAGGGAGTATAACTGAACTGAGCGCAACTGAACTATATTTGTATTTGGATAACTGGTTTTTAGCATACAACGGTTCCCAAACTAAATGCGTATAAATAAGACCTATAATAATCCATATTTAGTTACTCCAAGATTTCAGACATTCCAATGCCTCCAAAGAATCAGTTACAAAGGCGGTTGCATAGTAGACAATGTTAATTTCGCGCCAGAAAACAGTCTCTCTGGCTCAGCAGACATAGCAGGAATTGACAAGATATCTATTGCCATTTTGGAAAGGGTAGGGTATTTGCTTCGCACTCTAGCTTCCATCCACCATAATCTACTATTAGATACACCTAGCTCCGGAATTGATAGAGAATATTGATCAAGCTCATCAGAATCTGCTGTACCTAACCTTGTATCTAGCTGATACCATGCATCAAATCCTGTACTCTCAATACCCGGGCTCAAATTGGCAATCACCTGATGTACCCCACGATACCTACTTTCCCAAAACTGTCTCAATAGAGTCCGTGCTTCCATAACCTCATTTGGACTCCACTTATCCTCGAAGTATTTCTATTTCCAAACCGGATTAAGCACTACAGCGGCCACATAAGCTGGTGATTGACGCAAGATTGTGATATATTTCTCCAATTTGACCTTTCCCCTTTCCATCATGCAAACAAGGAACGGTTCAGTTGTGTTAATAAGTGATGTGAGATAATGCTGACGGAGATAGTCAAGGCAAGGTAACACTTGACTAAGGCAACAATTCCGCCCTTCTGTTGATAGGGTGGCGGTTTCAAAGGGCCCAAGGAATTGATGTATATCCTTTAACACAGTCCAGTCTGATGCAGTGAGCCGGTCACCCTCTAATGAATGATTGTAGGCGTACATATCCATTGCTTCATGCATATTTGGACGAAGAACACTAGTCAACAACTTGTACCAAGAGTTCCATCAAGTCTCATTATCACGGTAAGGCATTAATCCCCCACTCCTCCTCTTAAATTCCGCCGCTCTTTGAGGACTATGTCGAATATGAATAATCAGGTTATGAATCTTTCCCAATGGCCCTGCCTTCCGCCACAGCCCCAAACCATCTGTTGAAATGCCTTCCAAGCAAAATTGTTCCGGTCTCAAAGTATGATCAGATCCAAATAAATACGCCTGAACTGACAGATTAATAATATGGCCGGTGCACCGTAATCTCCTCTCATCATGACTCCAACCCTGCATCCCCATTTCTTGTAGATGTATACCAACAAACCGCCATAAAGAGTCATTGTTGGCCGCATTATCCATCATCCCATAACCAAGCTTTGACGTCACCCCATATGAGTCCAACAGCTCACATAGTGGTAATGAAAGATTTTCTCCCGAATGTGATCCATCAATAACCTTCAAGCCAAACACACGGTTGCAGAGCTGACCTCTCTCATCTGTAAAGTGTCCGAGTACCCCCAACAAACAGTAATTATTGGGACTTTGCCACAAATCTAATGTCAGATGGATTTCTGACTCAGATCGATGCAGTTCATTCCGTATAACATTCCTTTGTACATTAAAAGATTGCATGACCCAGGATTGGACTGTACTTGGTGATGTAGGGAACACGGATATGATATCGGGCCTGATATATTGGGTTCAAGCTCGGAACTCGGGGCTAGTAACAAAACTCAGAGGAAGGTTGCGTTTCGCTGTCATCTGAACCAATAAATCCGTAATGACGGCAGGGTCCGGCTGGCTGCCTGATGAAGTCTGAGTGACGTCATCTGCCTGTTGGTGTAATAGTTTCTGCCGCACTCCCACTTCAGCCGCACGCTTCATTGCATGCTGGATTGATATGTTGCTTTGTTGTAGCCTTTTTTGCTTTCGTGATAAAGGCTCAATAATGCTATGGACCTTTTGAAGGTGTTGGGCTCTGGCTGTTGAGCCAGTTGATATCAAATAACGCTGTGGCTTGGTTCGATTGCTGCAATGACAGCATTCCCACATACTAAAACTACGTTAGATATTAAAGCCTTTGAATGTCAGTGATAGATTATGGCAACAGACCTCTCTCCATCCAACACTATCTTCCTACCGTGTACTACATCTCCCTCACTCCAGGTCCAAGACCTTGTTTCCATTGTTTTCCTTTTCCTTGTATTATATAGTGGTGCATCAGATGGCAAACCCGGCGGTGCAGCTGAATCAACTGTTGGTAATGTAAGGTCTGATATTGTTGTTTCGGGTTGCTGGGTCATATCTAATAGAGTATCTTTAGGTTTCATGGGTGGTGGTTCATATAGCGAATTGTCATCATTGTTTGAGGGTATCAGGGAGGTTAGGACTGATGCAGAAGATTGAGTTCTTGTTGTATGAGCTCTCAATGGATTAAGTATGGTAGAGGATAAATGAATAGCACTGTTGTTACGGAGCGAAGCGGAGACTATATCTAAACTAGCCAAGGTTCACAACCAAGGCAAGGACGAAGGCGGAGACGAGGGACGACGACTAAGTAGCTAACCAAGGAGCAAGGTTGTGGGACAGAGAGTCCAGATGGCTGTACGAACGAAGTAATGTAGACGAAGATACCAGTAGAGGACTTGCACAACGGTCATGGACTAGGACTATGGCAAAGCGGGAACGAGGTAGGGCTAAGACAAGGATGACTAAGAGTGATGACGTATTAGATTCCAAGAGACGAGAACTGAGGGACAAGTAACAACTAAAGAAACTAGAAACGTAGAGTTGATAACAGGAAGGTTGCGTAGGAAAGGAAAGAAGAGAAAGAGACAAAGGAAAGGTTCGTAGCCGACTATATATACAGTTCCCAATCCCTGTCCTGGGATGACTCATAACCCGTGTAACGGAAACCATAGAAACCCAAAGTGAAAACCCGAACCCGAGACCCCATTCCACAATATCCTTTCCTCCGCAGTAGTCCGTGGTACGCCGTGATAACTGTACATAGTGCTAGGCGCCAGTGAACCATGATCTGATGACTGGTCCGAAGTCATTTGATGAAATAGGAGGCTTTTTGTCTTTTGATATGATTCGTTGCTGCATTCCTTACAAAGCTCAAGGGAGGAAGCCGCTCTTATATATCTTCTGTGGGAAACATAGTGCCTATATCCAACGAGATATTCACTATCATAATATTACAACTGTTATAGGAATCAATTTAAATTAAGTTAGCAAATGTAGGAACCGTTGAAACCAAAGCAAGTCACAATGGATAACTGACCCGAATTATCTCTCAAACCGATTTCCTCAAATCGGGTTTCGTGGTACAACCGTCCAACTGTTGGAAACCCTGATTGGGGGGCGTATTACGAGTGTAAGAAGCTCCATCAAGCATATAGGGCAGATTCGTGAGACCTTTTTGCAAAGGTCCTTGTGGTGATTTTGGCATTGAAGAGTTGTGTGTGAGACAAGACTGGATAGGATTAGAAATGTTTGTACGTCTGCATGAACGATAGACATTGAGTTGAATTCAGAAATTACAAGACATGTGGGAAATTACACGGAAATCATGATACCACATGCCAGCGAAAGAATCAAGCACATGGAGTAAGGGACATTTCAAAGAGACCCGGGGGTTTACTAACGGTAGTAAGTTATTTTCCCACCGGCGGTGAAATAACGCCACCATTTATACCCTAAAATAGATAATATGTTTTAGTTAAAAGAACTATTTCCTTACCACCCGCCGTAGATATTTCACCACCGGTGGGAAGCCTTCATGACTTTTGATATCAATAATAGAGCAACATATATATATAGATTAGAACTTAGTGTTTACAGTACTGGAACAAGGACTGGAATTGAGTGCAAGCTTTGGAGGGGGGAAAATAACCGTTTTCATGAATTCACTTACTTAAATCTACGTTTGTAGATCAGGGTTCTCAATGATAACGCGGTGTTGTAATACATATCGGTAAAACACGCCGGTAGTACAGTGGAGTAAAGTACGATATGTTGATCTTTAGGTAATAATAGGTAGGATATGGATTTTATCTGTATCGATAATATCGTGAATATCATGGTAGGGACTTGGCGCCCAAATAAGTCTTCATTTACCTTTGTAATTTATTAACCTCGATTTATGCAGTTCATGAATCAGGAAGAGGAGGGAAAGAAAAGGAAAACCTAGATTTTCCCCCGCAACACTTCCAGGAACATAAGACATCACTCGTTTACAGTATGATACACTATAGTTGGTGTGATAAGGAGTCTGCAAAATATTATGCAGTTCGATAACCACCGCAGTATATAACAGTGGGTACGATATGGCATGAAAACCATACTGATATGTACCATTGAGAACCCTGGTGTAGATTACCTAGTAGGCTGAAGAAACCTTTTATACTCTATGTCAAGCGTTCTGATTTTGTTCTAAAAAGGCGCGGCATACAGGAAAAACAAGACTGACATGACAGTATCTCGTTACCTGCCACGTCCGGGCCATCGTACGGCAGAATTGCGCGACTTCTCTCCATATACAAAGGCATATATAGAAACTTTACGCCGTCGCTCAACACCTTGACACAATTAATGAACCGTTTGCTCATGTACTTGCCCATGCGCCTAAGATAGACGGAGGGGTGAGAATGCGTTAGCTTGACGCTAGAGAACTTGAAATATCAAGCTTGGAGCTTGAAAGTAAAATTCAAACTTAGACTCATGATGGGTTGTTACCTCATTTTGACCTCATGAAAACAGAAACCCCACCCTGTTGTCTTGAGAAGGAAAATTCGCTTATATAAATATCACCCCAACACCTGTCAAACGAACCATCACAACAGTCAGTAAAGCACAGAACAACCACAACAAATCAAAAAACAAACCAAGATATCATAACTCTAAAATGGCACCCACACAAACACTTTCACAGGAGATTCAGCATCATCTACTTTATGTTTCGACCATGATGCTACAAGTCGAAAATAGAGAGGTTATCCGGAGATTGACCAAGCTCAGCAGAGATATGCGGGGGCTCGAACAAACATACAAGGATTCAGTTGCAAATGAAAGAACCCATCCTAGCCCTGACGATGTGACCCTGCTTATGGGGCCTATCGGGCGAGAGATTGACGGGTTGACAAGGAGAGAGGCTGCCCAGAGAAGGGCTATCGAGGCGGGGAAGGAGCTTATGGGCCGGTTGGAAAAGTGTAGTGGGTCGGATGTGGAGATGGCAAGTGAGTAATCATATTTATAAAAATGAATATGATCGCTAACTTTCTATTAAGCCGATGAAAGAGAGTCAGGCCATATCGGAGAGTGAAGCGGGGCCCGACGCGGAAGAGACGACCTAGCATGTGTGGTGAGATATCGCAGATGGCTGGTTGTCATTCTTTGTACTAGTAGAGGGTCAGGAATGAAATGAGAAAGAGATTAGAGGATATAAGTAAGAATAGCAGCCGAAAAGGGGTTCTCCTTGCAATTCAAGCTCCAACCGCGTGCAGATGGCATATGAGGGAGGGCTCCAGAGATGGATGTGTCTATGAACCAATGCCTTCAAGGGTACTGTCCCCGTAATAGAGGCCTCCGTGACAAATTTCAGTGTTCGCAACGGGGCAGTACGTCGGGCCTGGGTGTAAGGGCCGGACCGACTACGGGCTATAGTCGATATTAAGCAGGTATCCGGGACCGACTGACGGCTATTGAGGTAGGACTACCGACTATCGCCTGGATTATAGCGTTATAGCTTGGCATAGCCTGTGGCACTACCATGCAGACATCTACGGTCCTGCATTGACATCTACTACATGTGTAGGGGTAAGTCTGTTCACAGAGAACCATTGTAACCACGGCTGTCAGTGTAAACAAACTTACCCCTACGCGCGCAGTACAGTCTCGCAACGATATGTACAGATATCAGTGGTCCTAGCACTGATCTATCGTCTGCGAGGGTCAGCACTCTCCCCACGCGTATTTTGCACAGGAGCTCAACATATCGATCACTTCCCCCACAGTTATAATTCAATATAGTCGGTGGCTGTAGCATACGGGCTGCATGCATGTATGAAGTATAAGTAAATAAATAAATAATTCAGACCCAGTGATCACTCATGACTCCATAGACATTCATGGTTCAGCACCTTATCTATAGTCCTGGCAAGGTCAGGGACTGGACGGAACATATAGCCCGCCCCGGCTGGAGGCACTGCCAGGTCATCTATAGATATCTATAATCTGGACCTGACCGTTGCGGACACTGCCACTGACAATGGATGAATGACCCTTCTATCGGGGGTGCTGAGGGAAAGCATTTTTTTGTGGGAATTGTCATTGAGTGTTTAATTACGAGCTTACATATAGACCTAGACGCAGCGGGCACAAGTGGCCAATATCGTTTAATCAGTATAATTATGATGACTATATATATTTGGGGATATATGGGTTATAAATTTAGCGTTCAGTCTGATTTGAATCCATTACACCCATTCGTATTTCCATTGAAGAAAGAAAAGAATATCAAGGAAGAAATCCATCTACCACTATTCACGGCCAAGAAATATCCTTGATCCCAATGTGTTCTTGGATACATATTTTGAAATTTTGGACATAACGTTCCCCTACATTGTGCTATCATCCGTCAATGTCTACCCCTCCATTTTAGCCTTCATGATTGCCTTGTTCTCCTCGAACATCTTTTTGGCACTATCCCACATAGCTGATCCCTGGGTAGAGCCCCAAAGAACCTTCATCAAAACTCTGTCGTTTCCATCGGGAGCAATCACCTGGAACCTCTCTTGCAAAGCGGTGTCGACATGGACCAGGAGCCTCTCCTTCTTCTCAACGACGGAGTCATAGTGGGCCAGCATTGAGACATAGTTTTCCCTGTCGACAGACTCAAGATGCGGGAGCAACTTTTCAATTTCGTAGAGCCTATTGATAAGCTTCATGAGAAGGGCTCTTTCGTATAGCAGGTCGTCAGGGGCAAAGCTTGAAAGGGCCCTGATTGCTCCGGCAGCACTAGTGAGGTTGTCGTGTGCCTTCTGGATTTCGTCTTCGGAAATGGGGTCCGAGAGGACAAAGTGAATTGTTGGTAGTAGGGTGGGATAGGACCCGGTATTGGGGCGGTGAACTGGCCTCATCCTATAGATCTGGTGAAAGATGTGAGTTAGGTGAATGCCAGCTTGTCTTGATGCAGGTGTGCTTACGGCGTATCTGCTGGACCATGCCTGAATTGTAGCCATGATGAGATGCCTTTTTGAGACCTCTGCTAGATATACCCTTGGAAAATACGATGTCGATCTTAGTGGGTAGGCCGGGGAAATTAATCCCGCGTGGTATGGGTTAAGTATGAGAGAGGGGAGACGTATCGAGGAGGTTAATGGCCGGAGCGTTTGGTGAGAGTATTTTCGGGCAGGGAGGGTGAGGGCAGGGGACTGCCAATGTTCTATAAAGGAATGATCACGCAGCTGGCTTAACGTGAGCTCTTTGGTGCTCGATAGCACGAAACAGCCCCAGCATCCGCTATAGGTCGTATTATACTCCATTATATAAGCATAAACAGATTTAATCATATATATATATATACTCTCCCTTTCCTAAAGATACTTAAGCTATTACTTTAACTGTCTGGCAATATCTTAAGCTATATATATAAGTATATGAGAAGTATACGTCACGAAGGAAAGCTTTGTTTACTCAAGTTCGGGTGGCGTAAGGGTGGAGGAATAAAGGAGGCTAGCAAGACAACTATAATAAAGCCGTATGAGAAGAAGGCTAGTGGCAGAGCAAAGGAATACGGAAAGGGTATATACTGGCTGGACTACCATAGCATGGCATATGACGGGTCATGGGCATGCACTGCGTGCCTGGAAAGATTAGCCAGCTTCTTTGAATTTGCTGCCACTAACTATCTCTTTTGTTTTTCAGTTCTCATGCATCTCGCTGGCTATAGGAATAGGCCCTTTGGGCATAGAGTATTGAAGAATCAATCGTCAACTTTATGCTCCTTTACGTCACGATAATGAACCTACTATGAAGGTATCTGGTCGCTAGATCTGGGATGTAAGGTATAGTCTTATGGAAAGTGTATATCCGGAACAGAACACAGGCTAAAATTCTGAGTACTAGTAACAAATTTCTTTTTTGGATAGACCTGTATCTCCCGGCTCAGTTCCCACTCTTACGCTTCTTGGTGCGATCCCTCAATCCTTCCCTCCTAGTGGTCTCTTTCTCAGCTCTCCTACTCTGACGCAACCCAAACTGCTTTGCCCAATTGGCCGTATGCTTTTTCCACAGCTCCTCCATTTTCTCCTCACCCTGGGTCACAATCACGATGGCATAGTTGGCACGGTTTGGGGGGCCCATGAACGCCTTGAAGATGAGGAGGGAGTTGAGATACTCCGCGCAGTCCTGCGAAAGCTTGAGGATGGCGACAATCTTCTCCCTGTAGTGCTCGGCGATGGCTTCATCAACGACACACTCCTTCGCCGTACGATACTCCCTTGCCCAGCACCATGCGTCGTAAAAGCTGTAGTAGTCGCTGAAGATTCCCCCGGCGAGGTAGCGGAACGTCTTCACCATCTCTTCGTTGGGGAACGGGTCGTCCCTGGCAAGGTTGAGGAAGGAATTGAGTTTCGCCTTGTGCTCCTCAATAATCTTGAGTGCGGAGGTCATGTTATGGTAGTCCCAGTGCTTATATGAGCCTCGAGGGAGAGTACATGCTGGTGGCGAAAGGGCGCTTGTCTTTGCCGGTGTGCCTGTAGCCCGGTTGTATTCTTTAGGAGGGGTATTGTGTAATTCAATCCCCCCTCTATCTCGTTGGAAAATATCAGTCATCCTGCCAGATGCGTTAATTAAGATTCTTGAGTGTGAATGCCTGGGGGAGATCTACGTGAGTTCCTGAACAAGTATGAGTGTTCGATAGTGGTTGGTTGGTTGGTTGGCTGGTTGATTGGTTGGTGGTCCGGGGAAGGAGGATGGAAGGATGGTGGGTATTTCTGTCGTTGAGAGTTGTCAGCGTCCCTGGCTCTCCGCTTACCAGAAGTTGCGGCTTCAAGCTGGGGGTGTCTTGTTTATCTTCGCTGTTGCCTCCTAGCCACAACACTCTACCAGTACCCTTTCAAGAGGTGAATATCAATCCAGGAAAAGGATTCTGCACAGAGGGAAATAATATACCAACAGCTACCATAGGAAAGGAGCGGTAGATGTGTCCAACAAGGGACTACATACAGGTCTCCAACGGTTGAAATAGTTACCCTACATCACAAACTTGGTCTCAGGACGAGCACCCGAGTAAGTGGTACTTCTCTGTCCCTACATATCCCCTGCTACAATTCTCAATACGGAGCTGATATTTATTTTTAATAAGCAACGATTCCAAGGCTCAACAACGGATCAGCCAACCACCCCGAACCCCAAACATTGGACTGAACACGGGAGCTTTGAGCACCAAGATTCCCCTCACCACGCCCACAGCCTCCAAGGCGGTAAGAGACTAGTCTCGATACCCTGGAGCTCCAAATCGGGAACACCCGATTAGCATTATAAACCTTTTACTCAGACAAATGAGACGCCTATATCAAATAGCGAGGTTGACAGAGCGAGTGATGACTCATGATTTACAATATATCGACGGTAGGGGGAGGCGGAAGGAGGGCTAGGTACATTACACGCTCCCTCCTTCCACCATTTCCCTCATATAATGCTAGCTGATGGTGAATGGCCAAGTCAATTGTGTCTTGTATGAGCTGATGAATCTGTTGTGGGGGTCCTCGTGTTCTTGAAAGTTGATGAAAGGATCATGAAGAATAACTGAAGGATTAACAACATGATATGTCTATGTATACTTGAAATAGCTAGGAGATAGATAGGGCAGTTAAGCTTGCATATCATACCCCATCACTCAGCACACCCTTCTCTCTTCACAGGAACGCGAAGGTACAAGTAGCGAAAAGACACATTACCACTCCGACGGAGGAAACGAAAGTTCTCTAAACTCCAACTATGTCACAAGCAGCAGAAGATATCATCTACCCCCAGTTTGGCCATAGGCCATGGAGTGGCGGCACATACACCACCCTCCTCCACCTCCATGCCACCGCCGTCGCAGTCAAATCCAGCCATCCCGAAGATCTCACCCACTACGCCGTCTTCGAGAAGCTGATGAGAAACCTCTCCCTGCAGCGTTACGGGCGGCCCCTACCATTTATGCCCGTCGACGAAGAAGTCGAGTCACTGGCCGATGTCCATAGGCGCGAGGCCGGAGAGGCAGAGCGGTACCAGTACCTCGTCGGTACTCATCGGGAGGTTGGAGATTGGAAGGTTGACCAACCACATCCGTTTGACCTTGAGCGCTGCCATCTAGCGCTGATACGGCCATGGCCGAGCTCAGAGTCGACACTTGAAAGTGATTTTCATTGGCGGATGGAAGTGCTGGGGTGGTATGAGGATTGGCCAGTGATGTCGGTGTCGCCGAAGGTGGATACTGCGGTGAGTAAGGCCACTACCGTGCTGTTGCGGGCGCTGTTGGATGCGGAGGGGGAGGATCTGGGCAGGAGGGAGCGGATTAGGCTATTGTGGAGAGTGGGGAGGGCAAGTTGGAAAGATTATCGTGACAAGAGGAAGGAGCTCAAGGACGCCAGGAAGAATGAGATATCATGAGTTACTAGATGCTGGGATTATTCCAAGATCGGTTTGAGGGAGCTTGGGCATGGAGCTCTAGATTGTAGGACGCTGTCTTGATTATTAGATGAGGCAAAATTGATTATCACTAAGATTGGAAGAAAAAGCATCTCCAAGTGACCTCCCTTGACCGTTAGGAAAAATAGATTCTCGCTGTAGGAGACCTGTGGCAAAAGCCTCTACCCCCACCGTTTGAATAACCAAACATTGATATAGCAGGAACAAGCCGAAGGATAGTTGGTGGTTAGCCACTGGGAATGAATATATTGACTCACCTCGCACACCAGAGCCAACAAAATCTCGAGAATTACCGGAGGCGGTGGACATATCTACTCATTGAGGGTTGCTCACTGTCTTCATCATAGCGTGAACACAATCGCTTGTCTTTCTCCATGGTACTGCGAAAGTGGCGGTGTTGTGATGAGGAGCCGTTTGTTTTGTGGGCGCGGGTTGGGGGGGGGGGGGGTTGTGCGCGAGGTTTCTGGAGTGGGTGGTGCAGAAAGTGAGATCGGAGCTGGTGTGCAGAGACATTTCGGAAGGAGAGTGTGAGCGAGATTATGAGAGAAGGAAAATGAACCTATGCTCTGTGTGTATTGCTAAGTTTTGTACTGCTCGCAGTCATGTTGGCGGTGATTGTGGGCGAAAAGAGTTGTCAAAGACCACAGAAAAAAAGAAAAAAAACGAAAAAAAAAACGAAAAAAAAGAATTTTCTGCAAAACGTCAAAACAGACTTATCATGGCAGGTGGTAAATGAAGTTTCCGGACCATAGCTTGCAACTGCATCCCCGCATTTGCAAGACTAAGCTCATTTTCTGTTCAGTCAGTAAAACAGGTGTTGAATAAAACACGGGAAGAACGAAACCCAAACAAAGTAAGCAAAGCAGAGACAAGGGAAACCGGAGAATCGGGAACAGATATGAACAAAGATAATAGAACTGAGCCATTCAGTAGTAGTATGTGGGGTCACAAAGCGTGCGGACACAAACATTTCCTAATGTTCTGCCTTCGATACCATGTCTTCTAAGCATTTCCTTTGGGTTATCGTCACAATTACTGTTACAATACCAGAAGGGGTAGAGAAGCCCTCTCAGAGGTCTCATGCTATTTATATTTTAATTCTCCTTGTTTATTATGGGGGTTTCTTGGGGTGAATTGAATCTTCTTCTCTAGAGAAAGATACGTCACTGACCTACCTTAGACTAAACGAAGGAAAGTTGAGCTCTCGTAGTTGACACACTTATGTTCCCTCACCCTTCTGTTCACACTTTCCACGTTCTTTCACCCCCCACCTTCCGCACCACATAAACACAAATAACATTCAAGTCTGAGTAACTTCACCTCCTCCCCCTCCTCCCCCATCCGACAAGCAGAAAGTAAAACAGAATGCCCCACGGAGACCTCCCCCGAGGCTCGGCACTTAAGCAAAGTACTATCACCCCTGCCCCCCCTCTCTTATAACAACTCTCACCTCTAATCCTCCCATAGCTTCAGCCCAGGACCGAATTGCTGGCCTTTCCAACTCCGAAGCCGTCGACCTTCTCCAGCGCCTCATCGCAGAAACCCGCGCCGACATGGAAACCGGCGAGATCTACAAGCCCACCTACAAGCACCCCAGCACCCGCGTCAGGTTCGACGACGAGGTCTCATACGATACTGACAACCCCGTAAAGCCTATGTCGTCCGCTGCCGGGCAACACAACTCCCAATACCCCGCCCCCGACCCCCAGAGACGAAAGTTCAAGATCAAGCTTCGTGTAAATGGTTCCCCACCGTCACACCCGCGTTTGCTGAGCGTGGTAGGGAAGGTTCCGGATGGTTGCGAGAGGATCGTGCATGGCTTGCGACGGAATCCGACGGATCAGGAATTGCTCGCGGAGCTCAGGGCCAGGGGGTATAAGGCTATTATAGATCCGCCGAGAGTGAGGGATAGGTGTTGGTGTGCCACTTGCGGTGGGGGATTCAATAAGGGTGTGGAGTGCTGCGCGGTGACCGTTCGTGCGAGGTTCGGTGACGGCGGGGATAATAGCCATATTTGGGCGAGTGTTAAGTCTTGAACATCGGGCACTTCAGGAAGGATCTAACGGGATCTGAGTTCGCAGCTGTACAAGTACTGAAATAGATGGAGCTGTTTGAGCCTGTCCTAGTTGTATGCTAAGTTGTTTGAGTAACATTAGTCTCCGTTGTATTGGGTTCTGAGCTCTCCACGTAGATTCATGATAAATGCAAAGAAGCATATGTCCTATTACACCCCCGGCTTATGTTAGGTTTAACCCACAAGATGTGGGTTTTCAATCATGTTTTATAGTCCGAGGGAAATAAGGGATGAACCCGCCATCACACCAGCAGAGTTCAAGGTGTAGCATACTACCATTCATTCCGCCAGTAATAAAGATCTCCTAACCATCCTTCACCATTTTGCTCCGCGGGAGTAGAGATGACCTCCACTATATATAGTCTTTCCATTTCGAAGATAAGTACAGGAACGCATATACTATCCAGAGTGATGGGCGTCTCTGGAAAGCAATGTGTATATTTTCTGTCTTGTGCACCCATAATGGAGGCGGCGATGAATGTTTTCAGACCTATGGTCATATCTAAGGAGCTGCTGCAGGCATCCGCCAGTAAAACCACCAGACTTTGGGCTTACGTTGGTTTTACCTGGTACAAAAAAACGCATCTACTGTACTCAAGGTTGAGCCCACAACGAAAAATATCCGAGCAAACGTTTCAGAGCATGGCCGAGTGATGTTTCATGATTGCAACACATACGCCTTCAAGGTCTGCTGCGGTCTACGGCGGTCTGCATGGAAAGGAAGAATAGTATTCACCTAGTAGCGTATTATAGGATGCACTTTAGGAGACTAGACCCTAGATGTGGCCTGGGCGTAAAAACGGCTATTGTTCGTGTGCTATAGCAGACACCTATTCCCCTAGGCGAGCTACATCCCCGGAGGACGTACCTCAATTAGGGGGGAGATTATGAAAAAAGTGATTTTCTTACCTATGCACCTGATATTGTCCTTTTATACTGGGAACAAAGGGAGAAGGGAAACATTCACGAGACACACAAAAGAGGTCAACCATGCTTCCCGCTACACTGCAAACATAACATTAATCCTAGGCCCCAGCACCTACCACTCTCACATCTCAAACAGCTTCTGCAAATATCCACTAATTCTTTCGACTCTCAAAGACCACTCATCTTCCTGTCCTTTCTTTGCCAGCTCCTCCCCTCCCTCCTCCAGGCCTGTCATAACCTACCTCCATCTCCCGGTCGCCTCCACCCACAACAACTTCAGTTTCCTAATAACCCTCAGCTGCTTCTGCTTGATACCCTTCACCGCTGTGTTCGTCTCGGCAATGTAGATATCCTTCTCGACGGAGAACCTCTACATCAACTCGTTGGTCAGCTCATGGCTGGGGTGAGTTGCTAAGAAGCAGCGGAGACGCTCATACTGGTGGGCGCGCGGGGTAGACACGATGTGTTCCATTAAGAGGACCTCCTGCGGGAGGGATTCGGCTTGAGAGATTAGGTCAATGAGGGTCGCTGTGGGGTGGGACGAGAAGGGCGAGGTCATGTCGAGGGCTTTGGTGGATTCTGCCTCGCCCTCGCGGGGGAGGTCCTACTAAGGTTTGACGGTAGAATATGATACCGTGGTGATAATTCATGATTCGTGCGGAGGTTGGGTGCAGGGAAACTTACGAGGTTGCGGAGCTCGGCGAAGAGAGACTCCATGTCGCAGAACTGTTTGTCGGGGAGGACACATAGAAGGAGACTTAGGTGAGAAGGGGTCTACGGCCTCAGGTATTGTCAACATTTATAATGGGTGATGGCGGGGGGTAGATTTCAAGGGATTGAATGGTCGACTAGGAGTACCATAAAGGCACCTTTCAGCAGTTGTCTCTTAACAGACTTCGAACAGGAGGAAGGTGGTGCCGGTACTACTCTAGGAGGGGGTACTATGTAACCTAGTATTGTAGGGCGTTGGTCGGGGACATAGGAAATTTCAAAATTTTTTAGTTCAATAGTTTTACACGCCAGGATTGAAAGGTCCTTGTTGCCTGGTGATGTGACCGCTATACTTTCCCTATCCTTGGATACCGCCTCTTGTTAGTACTACCGGAGGTGACGCAGGCGTATCTAGGAACTAGGTGACACACGATGAGGAGGCAGAAACCAGGAGAATCGCTAGTTAAGGGCGGCCCGCGCGGGAAATACCTTGTTGGGCCTTCTATACTTTAATTGTAGTGTAGAAATCAATATGATGCTACCGAGTTGAATCCTTCTTCACCATGCATTTCTGGAGAAAAACTAGCTTAATTGTAGTTATAGATAGAAAGGTTTCTAACGAATCAATATTGTAATATCGCTTTCATAATGACTCCCAGAAGTGGATGGGTGAGAGTAAAGAACGGAGGTTGATTAAAATCTCGCTATTTCTTTTGCTTTCATCCTTCTGCCTCTCGGATCTCCTCTGAATCTAATTTTGCACCTCATGGTATGTTTTCGGTAGATATTGTGACTCCCGTTGGTGACCCTCGCGCCAAGTGGGTAGATCAGGGTTTAACAACCACCTTCCACGCAGAATGCCCTCAATAATGTGGTGAATAAATACTGGCTAGAGGTGGAGTCTTGCGCGATGGGCTTTCATATCATGAGCAGCAAAAATCAGGGGTACAAGCTGGTAGCCCATTCTAGGCCATGCGCCTAAGCGTTTGACCAGACCCGGTTCTCTAGTCCACAGGTCCAGGATTGCACCTCCAGGCTGACACCATGCTAGTAGTTGGATACTGGCCAGATTCAGCAGCGGTACACTATTTGTATTGCGGCTACAGGCCAGCAGATACTGCGACGTCCGATATCCAGTTCGCCGGGTAATAATACCACATTCCCGGCTACCAAGCCTGGAGCTAGTCCTAGGGGGCAAACCAGGCAACTGGACATATCTCAACAGATAGAACTCTAGAGATAGTTATACTAGTCTCAGCGAAATCCTCTCATGGCGTGGTTATTCCTTAAGCCGTCATTATTTATCGCCTCCGTGGTTGTGTGAGGTTCATGGGGTATAGAACAGATGTGGCGCTGTCTCTGTCCATTTGCGCCACATATGGCGATCATCGTCGTCGGACATCCGGAGTGCGACAAGCTAGTGAAACGGCTAAAGGAATTCTTGTAAACAATACAACCCTTTGGAGAGCGGCCGCGCAACGAGGCGACTAGAGTTACATTCGCAGTGTAAAAAACCACTAAGGTATGAACCTGTAGTTAGGCTTGCAGGTAGTAGGCGATATTAGAGCTGGTGTTGTTGTTGCTTCTCATGACGGACGTGTAGTCGTAGTAGGTCAAGATAAAGAGACCGATAATTGATCCACAGCCATAGAATCCTTCAATGTCAATGATAAGTATATTAATACTATTTGAATAATGATCCTTTTTCCCGCTTCGGCATCGCTTCTCCGCTTCGGAGATGGACTTAGGTAATGCAAAGAACGTAGAATGTTAGGCGCTGGGCAAAAAAGAGCCCGCTGACCTTATATGGCTATTAATATACTCATACGACATTGTTTAGATGGGGGCATCTAGGCATTATATCTGCCTCCCTCTGATGATAGTATGGGTACTAGAGTTCTCATTGTATCAGTAACTATCCAGTCTCCTCAGTATTTGATATCATCGAAAGGGGGTTGGGAGGAAGCGGGACACGAACCCTTCGGCATATAATAGGACTCCTGCAAGGGCTAATCAGAGGCAAAGGTTTCCTAAGTGTATATCGGTAGAGGGAGGTCGATTGCCTACTGCGTGCGGCCGTCGACAACAAATTCTCGCCGCTAAACATGGCTCCAACCTGCATAGGTGGGAGTGCTAAGTAGCTGAAGACATCTAGGATAGGATGAAAGAAGGGTTAGGCAATTGATAGCCAAAAACACCTTCTATGTCTCAGGAGGTCATATGGGCTTCCTAACCACCGCCCAGTAGGTTCCGCTCCGGATGTACCGCAAAAATGTTTCTGTAGGTCCGTTGCAGGTGCAGTCCTTAGATCCCATCCTCGAGATAGAGCGTAGCCTGGAACAATTTGCCTTTCCGGGATTTAATTGTCCTAGTTGATAGGGTATGGTGGGAAGATGTGAAAGGAATGTGATATGTGATAAACAGTAAGAAACGCTGTGTAGGTGGGTTGCTTTGTGTAGGTGGGGTTGTTTGAACGGAAGGTTTACTGAGAATGGCCTACACTTACAGAGCCGCATGGCCTGCCAGGGCGGGTCTATGCTGTTTCTCGCTTTTGCGATGGCACACCTTCCAGATAGGTACTAAAAGGGAACAATATTCGCCCAGTTAGGTGAGAAAAAAAGACTACGACTATAAGTAAGGAACTCAATATCAAGAGAAAGACGTCAAGAAATATCCAAACAGTGATGTCGAACCCTAACACTACATGGCGTTTGTATTATGTAAACCTTTGCTCCTATCCCTAAGTATGTGCGTGCCCTCCGATGCGGGGGAACCTAGCCACAGATCCCCTCGTCCTTGGGGTGGGCTTCATTGGCCCATCACGAGGTAAATACATGTAGGCTGGACATCTTAGGCCACCAACGCCTAGCCAATAATCCATGTCACGTGGCACTCAAAGAACCAACTAGATCTATATCGTGCCCAACCCTCTCTCACAACCCCCCTTCAACCACCCATACTAGACTTTCAGAATTAAAATTTCCAGAGCATTAAGACCCACATCATCTTCCTAATCATTTAACTCAATACGATGTGCTACTTCACTCCAACACAGTGGGGATGTGGTAATACGCATTTCATCCTGCCGGTATGCTGGCTTTTTGGCTTACTTCCTTGCTTACAATTAGCTATAGGTCATGTTACCTATTTAGAGGTCCAATGCCGCCATGTCAACAAGTTCAAATCCAGGGGCAAAACCTGCCCTTTCAACACTACTCTTGGTACCTTGAGTAGGAATAACAACTGTGGCCGTGCGCTTTAAGTTACCTAATCCCCATGATTCATTCCACTAACAGTGGATAGAGGACGTAAACTGTCCCAGGTCAAGGGTCGAGAATCCGCAAGGGAGCAAATACAAGCTTTTTACAATCACCGAGAGCCGTGATTCCCAGGAGACCTTGTGGGATCCGCTGGCTCACTCACCTAATTGATTCTATTATCCCGGCTTAACCGATCTGGTATTCGCCGTCACTATCAGATGGTAGCGTTTGACAGGGGCGAACAAGAATTTCAGCTCCAGGGCATCTGTAGGGTTGGGGCAATTATTTCAAGTCATTCTCTTTCAGTTTTCTTCCCCCTTGTGATGTTTTCTTATGCTATTCATTTTTCAAAGAGTGTTCCAGGGTTCCTCTTTCCTTGCTTATGTCGAACGGGCAGCTGCCCCTTGCCATCTTCTGGTTATGTATCTTGCTTCCATTTAATGATCTTTCTTTCTTTTTCTTGCTTATGTGCAGCTCGGCATTATTGGTGGGTACATACAGAATCAGGGTCTTCCGCTTCCTATGTCCACCCCTAGATCTTTTCACATCGTTTAAGGTACTTGTCAACCCTGGAGGCAACTGCATAGACATCCATGCGCAATCATGACCTCATTCGCCTCTGTTTATCTACTCCCGCGGTCTATCGAATTGATAATGCTTACTTAGACCTTTCTTTTGTTTATTTTGTCCCTGTCTCTGGTTACGTAGATGCATTCATGTGCTTTGGTGTCACGGTGTTCCAATATATTTATTGTTGTCCTAGCTCTGCGGTTGGTGGTGCCTGTGGTATGCGTAATATATATCACCCGTCTGGTGGTACATGAGTTTCTGTTTCTGATAATATACGCTGAAGGCGGCGTTGGTGGGTAGACAGGTGGGGTAGGTGGGGCAAGAAACAAGTAATGTGGGGTACACGGCTTACAAAAGGAGGAAAACAGGACGGAAAAATTTAAGTCTACATGTTATATTATGGCAGGTAAACAATCTACAATGTCTGCAGGAAGAGTGTTTCTATTTTGGTGGGGCCCGGCAACGAACAGTTCAGATCTCCTCAATCCTTCCGTATGGTGAATCAAGCACCTCACACCCTAGATCCCCGCAGTAAGATCACCGTATATGTATGAATATATTTGATATTTACTCTATATTCCATATATATTACAACCACCGCAGATATATGATAATGGTTCGGTTGTTAGCCCACTTGGGCTGCCAACCAAAGTTCCATATTCTAGGGTTGGTCGCTGAGCCAACACTATCCCTATGCTTTCAACCCGGGGGGGCACCAGGAGGCGGCTACCGGGGTGGTGTGCCTCGAGACGCCGAAGGGCGGCCAGTTTGAACTGTCCTCACTATAACATACCACCTGTGAATACACGGGAGTTAGTTTTGTTCCACACAATTACAAAGGTAGTGCTAACCCTACTCTCTTTGAATTCAGACTCAATTGTGAATAACTATACCTCTGCAAATCGCAATAATCCCGGCGTTCGTCCAACCAGCCGCCAGCAATTTAAGCATGCCCTCCCCCCGGCTCTGACTATTATATAGACAGTTGAGCGGCCGAATATCATTCTTTGCTTGTCAGCCTTTATCATGAGCTAGATAGAGTAAGTTGGGTGCACATACAAAAATCCTCCCCCAGATGCGTGGGAATATCTTCTTCCGCACTTTTGCTACTAGCCACGTGCTAGAGGTCTGCACCGTTGGTATCAGACGAGCCTAGTACACGGCCGACCCACAAATGCGTGGTCCACAAGGCCTAAACCGATATTAGGAGGAGCACAGGACGAATATGAATAAATAGAATACAATACCTTTAATCTTCTTCGCACGCCCCGCAGCTGCAAGAACGGCGCTATGAGAAGCCGATTCCTTTATTCACTCATGAACCGGTAACACCAGCACTAAATCGTGCATAGCCTCCTCAATTATTTGCAGTGCAGGGAACCGTTCCTGGAAATATTCCTTGTTAGCTTCCTCATCTAATCTGGTGGTTGAGTTTGGGTGAGTGCAAGTACGGTATTTTGCCATCCACCTAGAGGGGAGTATGCTATCGGAAATGTACCCGGCAATAAAATAAAATGGCCCGGACTCCCACCTAATATAAGAGCTGGTGGTTAGAATTTTCCATTAGAAAATCAAGTGGAATAGATATCACATGCCTGTATTTATTTCCCTGGACTCCATCGTTGCCCCATCGGTTTCACCCAGACACCACAGATATTCTATGGTAGTTATGGAGGCTCCCCTATAGCAATTAGTATTATTGTTGGGGAAAGACAGAATAGTAGACATATCCATACCACTGAGCAGATGATCCGTTATGATGCCATCCGTTATTTGTTGCCATGATGGGGCTTGCTTTAGACAATCCTGTCTCTCCTATAGAAAGGCTCGAAGAAACACTGATACAGATGGAGCATAGAAGAAAGGTTACGAGGGTAGTGGTAGGAGGGGTGGATGAACATGGCTGCTAAGTAGCATGGGTGTATCGGTGAGTGCCGTCCCTGGCGAGTAAGAGAGCTACTAAGAACTCCCCACCTTATAAATAGTGGGTGATAATGGGTACTGGGAACCTCCTTGTAGCTTAGGGAGGGGCAGATGTGACACGATCGGATGTCATATATATAGAGTGGTAAACATGCTTTATATATCGTGTCCTATAAGAACCTGGAATGTCCTATGGGATCGGATATAGGGCTTACATGACCTTAGCACCACGCCGACCTATGCAATCCTTCTTATTGACATACCAAAGTTGTCCGCCCAGACCTGCCTCAGTTTCCGCCAAGGGACTGCCACCCCGAGGTAAAGAACATTACGGGTATCCCATAAAATAGGTATAGCCCTATCCGCACATAATTGGGGCAGTCCAGCCCTGGGATTTACCTGCTTAACAAGTGGGGTGGTACAAGCTAGGTGCCTTGCAATCTGAACTTGATAAGTCTGTCTTCTATATCCTACGTCGAACCTTCTCGAAGTTCTCCAATACGACCCAACCAAACCTCCATAGAACTGCCCGGAATAAGTATATCATTCAGAAAGAAGTTCAGGTATATTCTTCCCCTGTTTGCCCACCAATCATTGTGCTTGCGGTACTAATCTATATCAATAGACCGAGACTAGCTGATTCAAAATGAGTGACTGGTCCACTCCTCGGCAAGTGAGCTCTCCCCACCAGGTTAGTCATAATCTACCTCAGTTATACAGAATACTCATCATACTAATCATATTATTCAGACCCTCGAGGAGCTTTACCGACGAATCACCGGAATGATTCAAGAGAGTGAGACAATCGACGTCAACCTCCGCGCTGCCATGCACCATACAGAACATGAAATGCTCCAGTGTGATGAGAGCCCTACTATCGGGAATTCCAACGAACAAACTCTACATGATGAAATGAGGGCTATCTACGTCCGCATCTATTACATACTCCACAACATTCATGGAGTGCTCCGTACCCATAGAATGCAACTCTTGGCTTTGGACAACATCGTACAAGCTGTAATCAGGGACGGGGCAGTTTCCGATGACACTATTGAACTTCGTGGCTTTTACGATGACCTCGACGAAGCTCATAGATAAAACGGAGGGTGGTGGGTGGAAGAATATGTGGCAGGCTGAATAGGAGTTCTCATGTACCGAGCGAATATCTGTGGAAACTCTGGTAAGTGATAGGGGGTTCGTTGGGGTGGTTCCCGGGCGACCAATCTTCCGATAAATGGTTTTTATACCGCTAAAAAAATACAACAGAAGTAAACCTATATAGACATTCCCTAAAAGACCCTCCAACCCTTCCTATCCCTACCTGAAGGAGAAAAGGTCTTTTCATCCGGCAGGCTTTCTTGTCACATGCATGAAAGGCTGTAATTCGAGTACATTTTACGAAATATATCCTATCCCCCGGAAAACCAAACCTTAGAGCCTTCGCACTTAGGCATATCCTGACATTACTCTAGTCCACTCGATTTTACTAGATGTATTTTTTCTTACTCACCCGAATACCCACGAAGATGGCACTGAGTAACTAAATGTATAACAAACACTTCCAGTTCGGCCTTATCGTCCCTAGAAAACATCGCCACCTTGCCAATGGGCCCTTACCCCTCCTGGGTTGATTGTTTCAGTGTCAGAGACGATGAAGAGTGGCTGGCTTAGAGTACGGTTACCTATCCAGGTCCGAGCAGTATAGTCCTCCTCCTTGAAACAGCCAATTCATCTTGTTTGGCGGTCATGTGGGTTACTATATATACCGAAGGGTTGCATAATGGTAGCGGACGTGGGCGGGTGATAGGTTTAGAATGAGGTCTCCATAACTGCCCTCACTGAGCTATAGGCCTAAAGACATATCCAGTACGATAAATTAAAATCAGATTATTGATCTCAAACTCAGCCGAGATCAACGAGTGATATTTTGTGATCCACACTCGCGAGAATATACAGATACATACTTATGTCGGGTGCGTAAGTGCTGCTTCGGAAGGTCACCGCGGCAGTCAGGTTTCCATCGCTTTGTCTGCATTAGTTGCTCTCAACCGAACATTGAAAAAGCTTGGTATTCTTTCGGTACTCGAATTTCTAATTTAGTACTTTAACCTCAATTTTGTGATCAATGCTGCCCCCACCCGGCCCCCACAAAAAGAAAAAGGAAAAGAAGGAGAAGGGGAAAAAGAAAAAGAAAAATAGAGATAGAAAGAGGAAGGAAAGGAGAAAGAAGAAGAAAAACCAAGAGAAGAGAAGAGAATATGAAAAAAAAAAAAGAAAAAAAAAATACAATGTATCCCCCTGGCCGGGACCACCGCCTGCTCGCCAACAAACTTAACCCCTGTGAGAAATCAAACTTCTACTATAGAATATTTTCGTTAGTATCAGTCCCTATTTGCTACTTGAAATAATCAGCCATTACTACTTGGGATGGCTAGGTACCGGTAAAGTACATGATTGAAGCGGGTTCGATCGCGACTAGTCACTCGAGCCTTGGATGTGGTAAGTTAAGCGGATATTTGGAACGCTTACACTCCAAGACCTTGGTACCACCGTGGTCAATAGGCAGCAAACACGAGGACTCCTTCTACCCCGACTTAGCCCCACATTTCCCTCCCCCTCTTCCGCTCGTTCAGCAATCACAGCCGCCATTGGTACCTCGCACGTTAATCAAAACATCAACGTACTCGTCTGATAAAAGCTTCCCCGACCAAGCTTACTACCTAATACACACGTCCCTAACTTAAACCAAGTCCATCCCCCTGCTCCTCCTTCCCCACCCTACGACATTTCATCGATCCCAACTAACACCCCGTAGCCCGCAATGGACCCCAAGCTCGCCCATTTCTACCGCCACCTAAACGAAACGCGCATCCGCGAGGCCCTGTGCTACTTCCACCTCGCCCAGGAGCTGCACGCACTTCTCGCCCTCGTCAAATCAAAGCCAACTGCAACCACCCCGGTTACCAACCGGCGCGAACACGAACTGCGGATCCTGGATCTGCAGCGCATCCTGCTTGACTGCGAGTTTAGGGTCAACGAGCTGGACTGGTGCATGAAGCTGCTGTTTGAGAAACTGTTGGAGCAGCGTAGGAGGACGTTGGCGGAGATGGGAGGACGGCCGGTTGTCGTCGGCGGGGAGGGTGATGAGGAGGGGGAAACAGCAAATGTGGGGAGCGACTGTTGCGAGGATAGGTTGGATGTGAGTGATTGGATCAAGGGTTATGATGTTGTCGGGGAGGTGACGCTTGTTATCACTTAGCAGTAACAGCAGGGGCTATATGAGCGATCTTTCCAAACGGTGCAGAAATAGTGGGGGTGAAAGGTCGAAAACATGTGTGGCTATAAAAAAAATGAAAGCCTACCCAGCGTTCGCGGTGGCTGAAAAATAAGCATAGGTAAAACGTTTCAAACGGGAATATGGTGGATAAGATGATACATAGCCGCCTGTCTTTAATTTATTCTTTTCCCCCCAATTTTAACCTTCAAGGAATGGATTGTTACCTGCACTTATCTCTGCTAGATTATTTGTGTTTGTCTTAAATTGGTGAGTTTCTTTGCTCGTAGCGGGGGGGCAAGGTGTGAAGGCCGATTGTTGTAGCAATCACTGGTCATCCAGTAAACAGCGAAGTGCGCTGTGATCATGATCCGTCACTCGACCCCAATTTTGATCCCGTGTTGTAATGTGTGTTGCTTCTGGGCAGAGCCAACCATTGTGCCTTGGACATATCGGACACCTGCTTGGTACTCAATGATAAAGTAGTAATGGGGTCTGTTATATATTTCTTGACTACATATATTTCCGCTACTATAGCTTACCAACACATACTTCAAAATCCCAGCAGTACATCTCGGCGCTTAGGGGCCTTTCAGCCACCTCAATGGACATACTCCCATACGTAGCGATAGGGAAGAACCTGCTTCTCGAGCTGCAACTTTAGAACCCAGAGGGAAAGGCCTTCCAAACACGGAAACTGTTATAAGCACAAAGCAATCAGAAACATAGACACCAGGTGCTGGAGAAGAAAATATAATGTTATAGGGTTATGTACTGGGTTCCATAATGCCTTGGTACACAGGCAAAATCGAGATCATTACTATCTACCACACACACTAACAACTATTGGTATTAAAATTATAGTACTTTTTGCTAATACACCGCCCTTCATGGGCATTTTAGCTGCTCGCTTGCCGAGACAACCCTGTCTCTCTTACTATGGGATGTATGAGGCGATAGCTTGTATATTGATACAAACCGTAGAAGGGTGCCATCGGCGGTAAGAGCACCCTGGTCTATGTGTAGGAACATGTAGTCCCAGCATGTCTTTCTTCCAGTGGCCTAGATGGCCGCCCTTGGCTACGGCCTCAGCACCAGGCCACCAATCTAGCTTGGCAGTATCTGGTACCACAGCAGGTGGAGGCTATGCGTAAGACAACTCCTATCTCTCCTATAGGCAGAGGGAGCATACCAGATCTGGTAGTACTCGCATGGTGAGTCGTCGCTAGATATGCGATTGTTCAGTTAGTTTCGGGTGTCGATATCATCTGTATCACGCGGGACTACTATCTTACCGAACAGACACACTGGCAAAGTCCCCTCAGCTGGAGGCCCCGCTCCTACTACCTCAATAGGCTCCCCTTGTCGCGCGCCCACACCACCCTATATTGACTCCTTGACATGAGTGAGTCATGATACTTAACGGAGTTTGTCAGAATGGTTACAAATACAGGAGAACCCACTCAAGAACCCTTACGCACTACCGACACCCCACACAAAGGTATCGGATATAGTCTTGGTACCTGATGTGAGGCCACTACGTTGGCATTCAAACGAGCACTTTCGGTACAGGTTACGCCTCCTAAATATCGATTTGTCAGTATGGATAGATATAGGAGGAGGTCTGGGGAAGGTTAGAGGTTGGAATCTTACTTGCGGAAGCAGATCACGAAATCCCTGCCCAGAGGAGCGAGGAACACTCGGGCCGGGAAGAGAGAACACAAAATATTCTCCCGGAGGACCATGATAGGTCCCCCCGGGCCTACTTCTTCTATCGGTACTGCTGTGGCACTAGGTTGTTAGCAAGAGAAGATGAGACGAGTGTGTACACAGTACATCAATGGTAGCACGTAGACTTCGAAGCAGGGTTGAGAAACATGAAAACTCACTGTAGACGGTGCTGGGACTTTCTTCCCATGGAAGTCCGGGCACCAGCTGCCCTTACTCGCCCGGTAGCTTCCCGCAGAGCCCAGAATGAATTCTTTGTTAGGGCCATTTGCCCCACTGAATGCGAGAAGGTAGATTGTAATGAGGATCTATCAGTTTTAATTTTGTGTATTCTAGGATTCGTGAATGGTAGATGGTTGTCTATCTTACCTTGGGCCTCGAGCAATCAATATAGGTTGTTGAGCATGGGTTTTGGCAGATCATTAGTGGTGGGGGCCTCCGCATGATTGGGGCGTTAAAGCCCGGCAGATGAGGTCTCCACTTGCGTAGTATACTGGGCTGCTTGAGGATAAAAGGGTAGTATAAATATTGGAGAGAGATGAAAAGGGGCTTTTGGATATTGGGGAATTAGATGTGGGGAATGAAGAATCAAGGATCGATGAGAAGGGAAGAAGAGCAGAAAGTAGCCACAGATTCTGGCGGAAAGGAAGGATAGACGAAGGTTATATAATAATGTGCTACTTGTCCAGAGCTAGCTATCAAAGTCAGAAACACAGATGCAGTGAAAGCTTGTGTCCTGGAACGAGCATTGCATTACTGGCGTAGGGCAAGAGACGTAATCATCTTTATTTGTGATAGTGGAAGTAGAGTAAATTTAATTCTTCACTTCTGCCACGAGAAAGAACACAAATAGGCATAAATAGCCGTAAAGATAACACTGCCTTGGTGATTCTCCTTTACCAGTGCTTAAGAATACAATCCACATGTATTTGATATCAAACCGCAAAAGCCTAGTTGGGACGTGGTGGAAAGAATATCTGTAATACGAAGTTTAAAGGACGCAGGTTCATATCACAAACTTGTTTCAAGCGGCTGAGATTTATTTGAATGTAGTTAGACTTGGAATCTACCCGGTGCCGAACACCCGGCTTTTACACAGAACCAACACCTGCCTACCGCCGCACTCCACCCTGATTGAGCCGCCCTAAAGGTTAACGGTAGGTACCCATACAAACTTCGTGCATTTCCCTTTGTCTTACTTCTCAATCCCCAGAGGCACAAACGCCCACTCTTCCCCCTCCACGAAACCTCCAAAAAACACCATGCCACTCCCGCCCTCCAACTCCTTAACCCTACGCTGCTCATCAGTGCTCAATCCTTGTCCCTCGGCTTCGCCCCCTCCCTCGCCTGTCTCCAGCTTAAGAGCAATCCCACATTTATCGTCATGGACATTCCCGACGCCCGTAGAGCGGTCCAAGAATATAGGAATGAGCCCTGTGAGTTCGTTCTCCTCCTGCATGATCCCGCTGACCACTGCATACTCAGCGGCACCCGGTTCCCCATTATGGATACACTTGGGCAGTTCAGGGACTTTCCCTCCGTCAGGATCAATGCCGTACTCCTCGCACCCAGAAATACTGACCGCCTCCTCCAACGTTGCAAAACTCTGCGCCGCAGCGGCGTTGGACATCACGCCTGTCCCCTTGATCTTCTCGCTGCGAGCGTTGATGATGGTACGCAGACGGCCGCCCCACTTACGCTTGTGAGCGGGTGTGGTATGGCCGTCATCGTCCCAGTGGCCTATGTCGATTGGGCCCTCCTGGGCTATTGCAGGTGAGAGTGGCTCCTGGACAGAGTGCTTATGCTCGCGACGGATTGTGTGGCAGAGAGAGCAGAGGGTGCTGTAGTTCTCATAGCGGGGCGCCGCGGGTACGGGGACGGAGGAGGAAGCGGTGGTGGAGGTTGGAAGAAGAGATGTGGTAGAAGGGGCCGGAGAGGCGCCTGGCGAGGGGGTGCTCATTGGGGATTTGCAGGCTTCGGTACCGGCGGGGACGGGGTAGGCTGTGGTCGGAAGACAGAGTAGGTGAGTCTTATTGCCTGGTGAGGGGGTGGTGAGTATTACGGTGGGCACTGGGGGCGCCATTCTTAACTGCTTGGAAGGACTGTTGGGTGTTTTAAAGAGGGTGTGCGGGGGAGGACGTGAGTATCCAATGGATGTGTGGACCTTTAGTTCCACTTTGGGGAACGGGTCGATGGGTATGTTTTAGGAGCGGGAGGCAGGCAACGACAGAGCTTCCTGGAAACTATTTCTCAACTTCGTGGAGATGGCCTGGGAGGACTTGCGCCAAAACTGACTCAAAGTCCCTCACTCAACATACGGTTAGCGTAGAGACGGAAGGACGGGAGCTCGATTGATCACGATCATGAGAGATCACTCGGTATCATGTACTGCGCTCGCGGGTACTCCTCCGATGTATAAGAATATATAGCCGGGCCCCGGAATACTATCGGATGAATTTAAAATATAATTGGGGCTTCAAGGCTTTCCATCCACCTTGTGTGCCTCTGTTCCTCTGCACCGCTGACAGCCACCTGTGACCCCCTGGCGAAAGGAGAAATTTAAATACACCAGAGACCACAAAGGTGTACGCAGAAAGAGAACCACATTGAACACAAAAACACTTGGATATCACATCAATACTACGTCATAGCACCCGCCCAGAATGCCTCTCCCATGTACTACTTCCGCGACTCCGGAGGGATGGCTGCAAGTATGAATGAACTGAGTCCTAATTATATTAGCAGGTCCCCGGAGCTACTGTAGAAATAACCCACAAAGATGGTGCGCACTTCGTTGCACAATCACCCTCTGGGGGGAGTATATAGTGTGCTGCCATGGCCCAATTTGTGTTTTTAGCTTTACCCTCTGACATTCAATTCCTCCTCCCTCCACAATCGTGTAATTACATCCGTAGCTACTTCTGCTCTTATTGAAATATTTCGGTAGTTTTAGTGCCAACACTTCCGTAGCCCTCCTCCACTGCTCCTTCCCCAAAGTGTACCCCTCCCCTGCATCTTCGCAGAAGCCGCATGAATACGGTCCTTCATGCCCCCGCGCCGAGGTTTTCGTACTTCCGAGTCTACTACATTGTCATAAGAGCGGTAAGACGGGAGCCTATATATTGGTTTCAGACAGCAGGCACATCCTTTTTAGAGGGTGCGATGGGGGCTAGTATTGAGGGTCAGGTGCGTGTTCTCTGACCAAGATATTCCTTCCGCTTTCTGTTCTTTGATGTGAGCCCCAGTAGTGCTAACTGGCCTCTTCCCAGACGCTTAGCATTGGTAGGTTGATTCTTCGCACCTAAAACCGCTGCTGGGGGCGCGTTTTGGTGGCTACAGGTCCGTAAATTTGCCGGTTATGGGTAGTTGGCCAGGCTGGCTTCAGTGGCTTTAAGCTCTCCCATTCGTTTTAACCAAGAGGTAACCTCATTTGAGCAGCGATGGTTTTTCTCAAGCCGGGACATGGTAGAGTGGTGTTCTGTGGCCATAGAAGGTACCTCTTCCCCACCCTAGGTAGCCAATCAATGGACCCCCATTTTCTTCACCATCAAAACAAAAAATGCCAAGAACCGAGTGCCGAGTGATGCGTCATGACTCCCGCCTGCCACTGCTAGAAACACTTCAAGCTCTTTACAATGCCCGGGCTACAACTTCCACAGTAGGCACACCGGCTATGCAACCTGGTACCGGAGAGGTTGGTGAATAGGTATGAGCCTTATAAAATATCCTCCCCACGGATATCGAATATATATAGCACTCTATCTTGCTCGAGGGTTTGCATTCACGCGTTGGCCAAAGGCATTATGGGTTCACTGCATATAAAAGTGATATTTGGCCAACGCAGCGGTGTACAGAGTGTGAGTGCTGGGTGGGGAGATAGTGGCCTATATACGGAGAAAATATGTGGACTATCTACTGCGGGAGGGGGGGCGGGGAAAAGGTGGGTGAGGGATCGTGAATATATATTCATGGTTAAAAATACATCGGTCCCGCTGCAGGTCTGCATCAGGCACTCTCAATTGAGCGGGGGTACAAGGGCTTTTGTTCCACCCCCAGCAGCCTCTGTCACCCCTCTCCAACAAGAACACAATCTGTTCAAAAATGCCTTGAGATTTGTTGTATGCAAACGGGTGGCAGGTGCGGTCTGTTCATACCTGGGATCGCCTTTACCGCTGGTATGCCGGCCAGTAGCGCGACACACGTGCTCAATTTGAGCTGCTGATAGCGGAGAAACTATAGGCCCTCTAGCCTAGATGACGGTATTTGAATAAACGTCTCATAGAGGGCGAGGGCAGTCCAAACGCGCGAGCATATTGAGACAACTGGAAGCTGCAAGAGGCGGAGCCTTGACTGTAGTTGCCCATGAGGGCGGCGGTAGGCGGTGGCCTAGATTGATAGACCGTGACTCTCAATGAGAGCGGGGTTTGTCTCCTTCTCTGTCCTAGTCTTGGATTAGCGGTTGTTATTTAAGACCAGAAAGTTATTTAACATACTGTTCTTTCCCCGCCCGGAGACGGATAGATCCCTCTGAATGTGCGTTCCCCCCATGCCCTCTTATAGAAGAGCTCGTCCAGGGCCCAAGGAAACCCCATGATCACCTTTAATTTCATTCTAGACTGTAACCTCTCCTGGTTTCAAAACAATTAGTCACTTTCCTACGATAGGTAGGAGATATCGTAGGTTATACCTCTTTCTGTATCGCTCCACCTTCCCCAGGCTCATCGGGGATATCCTACAGCTATTAGCAGTTAGCTTATAGCATGCTCGCTTTCCCTGCGGGGATTTGGGAGATGAGACATACCCGCGTCTAGTCCAGGAGAAAACATGATGTAAGGTTCTTGTCCTATTAAGGGCACTTTATAGGCGTCATACTAGTTTTAGAATGCTCAGAATCAAGAAGATTGGTTTTTCAGGGGTGTCCAAGTCTCTGTACATACTTCTTCCCTGCGGGAAGCAACCGGGCCACGGAATACGGGAACCGGCATCCACGGGGCCCTGCGTTCCCATAATATATTAGCAATAGAATATCAAAATGAGGAGTTCAATGAGGGTTATTTCGATCTAACGGATAAGCATAACAAACACAACAAACATAAGGGGAACAGATGTTTCAACTTACCCCAATCATGAAAAGGTCAATCATGGCTCATTCTCCACTTCCCTAACCATGCATCTAAGCTTTGCATATTTGTCTTAGCAAGTAATATAAAACATAGGCGGGGAACAGGCAGCATACCGGTTTCGAGCACCCGCCCACCCGGCCCCCTCACTTGAGAGAAGCCATTCCGCCCACCCCAGGAACTACGAACTGTCAGTCTGTGCCCTTCCGCGAACGAGAGGAGTGCCTATATATGGCAGATGAGGACTTTTGGTGAGTTATAAGTATAGAAAATATTTACCTAGCCGTTATTTCTTGAATGTTTTGAGACACTCGCTCCGTTTATGGGGGCCTTAAGTACAGTCCAACTTACCAGGGAGAGGGATATACCCATTCTGCTTTCCAGTCTGCAGCAGAGGGTGAACAGAGGCTGGTAGTGGATTGAACTCTAGACCACACCCCTCTTGAGGTAGTATTGGTGTGCAAGTCAAGGGCATTTGATACGACGGCCGTTGTGATCCTTATATGGTGTAAGATTCGTGGGAGGGGGAAAAAGGCGGGAGGCCCAGAAAGAATAGAGAAGCAAAATATTGAGTCCCTGTGGAGGAGAGGATGGAAGGCAGAAGGTACCTGCCTCGATAGGTCCTTCGAGAAGGGAATAGATGAGGGAGAGAAAGATGAGTTGTTGCATGAAGAGACATGCATGAAGGAGGAATATAGAAAAGGATGAAAGAAGGATAGGACATAAGGGGGCATACAAGGTGGTAGAGAAAAAGGTTCAGAATTCCTGCGAGTTGTGCTCCTCGTTCGTGAAGCAATTGGTGATGCTACTCTTGTCAGAGTCTCGATCCGGAGGTGTAGGGCAGTGAGTGCATGGAGAGACTGCTTAAATTCTGAAGATGCGAAGATTTAAGTTTACTGTTATAAATATCAAAGGTGCGAGTACAACGCCTGATCTGATGATACTTATGAAGTGGTCTACAGGATAAAGATTCGGGAACACACGAAGGTGAACTTTATGGATTTAAGTACAAGTGAAAGGAAAGGCCACCATTTCAGGAGACTTGGGCTTGTGGGCCGGGGGATTATGGGGGATTATGGGGGATTAGGCTGTATCCTAAAAGCCACGTAATGTAGATTACTTCTCTTTAACCTCCCTTGTACTCTATATTAGCAGGGTACGCGCTCTGCCCCGCAGCCCCATTTCTCGAAATCTGTCAGGCCCATGGTTGGTAAATACATGTATATATTGCTGCTTGAGGTCTATGGCGTGGTAATGTGTATAAACAATACTATCATGGCTCACCCGCACTTAGTAGGGAGGTAAGTGATTCCATAGCTGCAGGGAGCTTCATACAAGCAACTATTCTATACGAGTAGAACAGACGTAGCACTGTGGCATTACCCAAATAATCACTCAGAGACTCTATTGTTGCTGATCAGGCGGATGGCATCAACCCCCTTTGGTCACCAGATCCCCGAAATCTTAAAAAGATGAGCGATTAGATGCATATGAGGAATGTGTGATAATTTACAATTCAAAATTAGAAACCTCTCCCTTATCTTACCACTCCGGCTTTTCTCTTAACAACTATAAAGTAATACACCCTCCGATCGTAGATATGTCGCTGAACTATTTAGTTTCACAGCTGA